>CANTUZ010000027.1:1564740-1692588 GCA_947846985.1 Fratercula arctica | reverse complement strand
TTCTTTTAAAGCTCTCTGGGAACCGCTTCCATCGTCCATCAGAGCTTGGCTCTCCGTGCTTTCCTGGTGCCTTCAGCCTCAAAACCAGCCTTTCTCACTTATTCCACGTTGGCCCTCAAAATAGCAAACGTCCCAAGATTGCTGCCACGCCCAAGCAGCCACGAGAGAAAACCATGGCTTCTTTTAAAGCTCTCTGGCAATTGCTTGCATAGCCCCACAGACCTTGTTGCTCTGGGCTTTCCTGGTGCCTTCAGCCTCAAAACCAGCCTTTCTCCTTCGCACCAGGGCAGGCCTCCAAAATGACCATATGTCTGGAGATGGCTGCCACGCCCAAGCAGCCATGAGGGATAACCATGGCTTGTTTTAAAGCTCTCTGGGAACCGCTTCCATCGTCCATCAGAGCTTGGCTCTCCGTGCTTTCCTGGTGCCTTCAGCCTCAAAACCAGCCTTTCTCACTTATTCCACGTGGCCCTCAAAATAGCAAACGTCCCAAGATGGCTGCCACGCCCAAGCAGCCACGAGGAAAACCATGGCTTCTTTTAAAGCTCTCTGGGAACCGCTTCCATCGTCCATCAGAGCTTGGCTCTCCGTGCTTTCCTGGTGCCTTCAGCCTCAAAACCAGCCTTTCTCACTCATTCCACGTTGGCCCTCAAAAATAGCAAACGTCCCAAGATTGCTGCCACGCCCAAGCAGCCACGAGAGAAAACCATGGCTTCTTTTAAAGCTCTCTGGCAATTGCTTGCATAGCCCCACAGACCTTGTTGCTCTGGGCTTTCCTGGTGCCTTCAGCCTCAAAACCAGCCTTTCTCCTTCGCACCAGGGCAGGCCTCCAAAATGACCATATGTCTGGAGATGGCTGCCACGCCCAAGCAGCCACGAGAGAAAACCATGGCTTCTTTTAAAGCTCTCTGGGAACCGCTTCCATCGTCCATCAGAGCTTGGCTCTCCGTGCTTTCCTGGTGCCTTCAGCCTCAAAACCAGCCTTTCTCACTTATTCCACGTTGGCCTCAAAAATAGCAAACGTCCCAAGATGGCTGCCACGCCCAAGCAGCCACGAGGAAAACCGTGGCTTCTTTTAAAGCTCTCTGGGAACCGCTTCCATCGTCCATCAGAGCTTGGCTCTCCGTGCTTTCCTGGTGCCTTCAGCCTCAAAACCAGCCTTTCTCACTTATTCCAGGGCCCTCAAAAATAGCAAACGTCCCAAGATTGCTGCCACGCCCAAGCAGCCACGAGGAAAACCATGGCTTCTTTTAAAGCTCTCTGGGAACCGCTTCCATCGTCCATCAGAGCTTGGCTCTCCGTGCTTTCCTGGTGCCTTCAGCCTCAAAACCAGCCTTTCTCACTTCATTCCAGGCAGGCCTCAAAATAGCAAACGTCCCAAGATTGCTGCCACGCCCAAGCAGCCACGAGGAAAACCATGGCTTCTTTTAAAGCTCTCTGGAACCGCTTCCATCGTCCATCAGAGCTTGGCTCTCCGTGCTTTCCTGGCGCCTTCAGCCTCAAAACCAACCTTTCTCACTTATTCCAGGGCCCCCTTCAAAAATAGCAAACGTCCCAAGATGGCTGCCACGCCCAAGCAGCCACGAGGAAAACCATGGCTTCTTTTAAAGCTCTCTGGGAACCGCTTCCATCGTCCATCAGAGCTTGGCTCTCCGTGCTTTCCTGGTGCCTTCAGCCTCAAAACCAGCCTTTCTCACTTATTCCACGTTGGCCTCAAAAATAGCAAACGTCCCAAGATTGCTGCCACGCCCAAGCAGCCACGAGGAAAACCATGGCTTCTTTTAAAGCTCTCTGGCAACAGCTTCCATCGCCATCAGAGCTTGGCTCTCCGTGCTTTCCTGGTGCCTTCAGCCTCAAAACCACCTTTTCTCACTTCATCCAGGCAGGCCTCAAAATACCAAACGTCCAAGATTGCTGCCACGCCCAAGCAGCCACGAGGAAAACCATGGCTTCTTTTAAAGCTCTCTGGGAACCGCTTCCATCGTCCATCAGAGCTTGGCTCTCCGTGCTTTCCTGGTGCCTTCAGCCTCAAAACCAGCCTTTCTCATTCGCACCAGGGCAGGCCTCCAAAATGACCATATGTCCGGAGATGGCTGCCACGCCCAAGCAGCCACGAGGGAAAACCATGGCTTCTTTTAAAGCTCTCTGGGAACCGCTTCCATCGTCCATCAGAGCTTGGCTCTCCGTGCTTTCCTGGTGCCTTCAGCCTCAAAACCAGCCTTTCTCACTTATTCCAGGCCCCCCTTCAAAAATAGCAAACGTCCCAAGATGGCTGCCACGCCCAAGCAGCCACGAGGAAATACCATGGCTTCTTTTAAAGCTCTCTGGGAACCGCTTCCATCGTCCATCAGAGCTTGGCTCTCCGTGCTTTCCTGGTGCCTTCAGCCTCAAAACCAGCCTTTCTCACTTATTCCAGTGGCCCTTCAAAAATAGCAAACGTCCCAAGATTGCTGCCACGCCCAAGCAGCCACGAGAGAAAACCATGGCTTCTTTTAAAGCTCTCTGGCAATTGCTTGCATAGCCCCACAGACCTTGTTGCTCTGGGCTTTCCTGGTGCCTTCAGCCTCAAAACCAGCCTTTCTCCTTCGCACCAGGGCAGGCCTCCAAAATGACCATATGTCTGGAGATGGCTGCCACGCCCAAGCAGCCACGAGGAAATACCATGGCTTCTTTTAAAGCTCTCTGGGAACCGCTTCCATCGTCCATCAGAGCTTGGCTCTCCGTGCTTTCCTGGTGCCTTCAGCCTCAAAACCAGCCTTTCTCACTTATTCCACGTTGGCCTCAAAAATACAAACGTCCCAAGATTGCTGCCACGCCCAAGCAGCCACGAGGAAAACCATGGCTTCTTTTAAAGCTCTCTGGGAACCGCTTCCATCGTCCATCAGAGCTTGGCTCTCCGTGCTTTCCTGGTGCCTTCAGCCTCAAAACCAGCCTTTCTCACTTATTCCAGGGCGCCCTCAAAAATAGCAAACGTCCCAAGATTGCTGCCACGCCCAAGCAGCCACGAGGGAAAACCATGGCTTCTTTTAAAGCTCTCTGGGAACCGCTTCCATCGTCCATCAGAGCTTGGCTCTCCGTGCTTTCCTGGTGCCTTCAGCCTCAAAACCAGCCTTTCTCACTTATTCCACGTTGGCCTCAAAAATAGCAAACGTCCCAAGATTGCTGCCACGCCCAAGCAGCCACGAGAGAAAACCATGGCTTCTTTTAAAGCTCTCTGGCAATTGCTTGCATAGCCCACAGACCTTGTTGCTCTGGGCTTTCCTGGTGCCTTCAGCCTCAAAACCAGCCTTTCTCACTTCGCACCAGGGCAGGCCTCCAAAATGACCATATGTCTGGAGATGGCTGCCACGCCCAAGCAGCCACGAGGAAAACCATGGCTTCTTTTAAAGCTCTCTGGGAACCGCTTCCATCGTCCATCAGAGCTTGGCTCTCCGTGCTTTCCTGGTGCCTTCAGCCTCAAAACCAGCCTTTCTCACTTATTCCACGGCCCCTCAAAATAGCAAACGCCCCAAGATTGCTGCCACGCCCAAGCAGCCACGAGGAAATACCATGGCTTCTTTTAAAGCTCTCTGGGAACCGCTTCCATCGTCCATCAGAGCTTGGCTCTCCGTGCTTTCCTGGTGCCTTCAGCCTCAAAACCAGCCTTTCTCACTTATTCCAGGGCCCTCAAAATAGCAAACGTCCCAAGATGGCTGCCACGCCCAAGCAGCCACGAGGAAAACCATGGCTTCTTTTAAAGCTCTCTGGAACCGCTTCCATCGTCCATCAGAGCTTGGCTCTCCGTGCTTTCCTGGTGCCTTCAGCCTCAAAACCAGCCTTTCTCACTTATTCCAGGCGGCCTCAAAATAGCAAACGTCCCAAGATGGCTGCCACGCCCAAGCAGCCACGAGGAAAACCATGGCTTCTTTTAAAGCTCTCTGGGAACCGCTTCCATCGTCCATCAGAGCTTGGCTCTCCGTGCTTTCCTGGTGCCTTCAGCCTCAAAACCAGCCTTTCTCACTATTCCACGTTTGGCCTCAAAAATAGCAAACGTCCCAAGATTGCTGCCACGCCCAAGCAGCCACGAGAGAAAACCATGGCTTCTTTTAAAGCTCTCTGGCAACTGCTTGCATCGCCCATCAGAGCTTGGCTCTCCGGGCTTTCCTGGTGCCTTCAGCCTCAAAACCAGCCTTTCTCCTTCGCACCAGGGCAGGCCTCCAAAATGACCATATGTCTGGAGATGGCTGCCACGCCCAAGCAGCCATGAGGAAATACCATGGCTTCTTTTAAAGCTCTCTGGGAACCGCTTCCATCGTCCATCAGAGCTTGGCTCTCCGTGCTTTCCTGGTGCCTTCAGCCTCAAAACCAGCCTTTCTCACTTATTCCAGTGCGCCTCAAAAATAGCAAACGTCCCAAGATGGCTGCCACGCCCAAGCAGCCACGAGGAAATACCATGGCTTCTTTTAAAGCTCTCTGGGAACCGCTTCCATCGTCCATCAGAGCTTGGCTCTCCGTGCTTTCCTGGTGCCTTCAGCCTCAAAACCAGCCTTTCTCATTCGCACCAGGGCAGGCCTCCAAAATGACCAAATGTCTGGAGATGGCTGCCACGCCCAAGCAGCCACCAGGGAAACCATGGGCTTCTTTTAAAGCTCTCTGGGAACCGCTTCCATCGTCCATCAGAGCTTGGCTCTCCGTGCTTTCCTGGTGCCTTCAGCCTCAAAACCAGCCTTTCTCACTTCATTCCACGGCGGCCTCAAAAATAGCAAACGTCCCAAGATTGCTGCCACGCCCAAGCAGCCACGAGAGAAAACCATGGCTTCTTTTAAAGCTCTCTGGGAACCGCTTCCATCGTCCATCAGAGCTTGGCTCTCCGTGCTTTCCTGGTGCCTTCAGCCTCAAAACCAGCCTTTCTCACTTATTCCAGGCAGGCCTCCAAAATAGCAAACGTCCGAAGATGGCTGCCACGCCCAAGCAGCCACGAGGAAATACCATGGCTTCTTTTAAAGCTCTCTGGGAACCGCTTCCATCGTCCATCAGAGCTTGGCTCTCCGTGCTTTCCTGGTGCCTTCAGCCTCAAAACCAGCCTTTCTCACTTATTCCACGTTGGCCTCAAAAATAGCAAACGTCCCAAGATTGCTGCCACGCCCAAGCAGCCACGAGAGAAAACCATGGCTTCTTTTAAAGCTCTCTGGCAATTGCTTGCATAGCCCACAGAGCTTGTGCTCTGGGCTTTCCTGGTGCCTTCAGCCTCAAAACCAGCCTTTCTCCTTCGCACCAGGGCAGGCCTCCAAAATGACCATATGTCTGGAGATGGCTGCCACGCCCAAGCAGCCACGAGAGAAAACCATGGCTTCTTTTAAAGCTCTCTGGGAACCGCTTCCATCGTCCATCAGAGCTTGGCTCTCCGTGCTTTCCTGGTGCCTTCAGCCTCAAAACCAGCCTTTCTCACTTATTCCACGTTTGGCCTCAAAAATAGCAAAAGTCCCAAGATGGCTGCCACGCCCAAGCAGCCACCAGGGAAAACTGGGGCTTCTTTTAAAGCTCTCTGGGAACCGCTTCCATCGTCCATCAGAGCTTGGCTCTCCGTGCTTTCCTGGTGCCTTCAGCCTCAAAACCAGCCTTTCTCACTTATTCCAGGGCAGCCTCAAAAATAGCAAACGTCCCAAGATGGCTGCCACGCCCAAGCAGCCACGAGGAAAACCATGGGCTTCTTTTAAAGCTCTCTGGGAACTGCTTCCATCGTCCATCAGAGCTTGGCTCTCCGTGCTTTCCTGGTGCCTTCAGCCTCAAAACCAGCCTTTCTCACTTATTCCACGTTGGCCTCAAAAATAGCAAACGTCCCAAGATTGCTGCCACGCCCAAGCAGCCACGAGAGAAAACCATGGCTTCTTTTAAAGCTCTCTGGCAATTGCTTGCATAGCCCCACAGACCTTGTTGCTCTGTGCTTTCCTGGTGCCTTCAGCCTCAAAACCAGCCTTTCTCCTTCGCACCAGGGCAGGCCTCCAAAATGACCATATGTCTGGAGATGGCTGCCACGCCCAAGCAGCCACCAGGGAAAACCATGGCTTCTTTTAAAGCTCTCTGGGAACCGCTTCCATCGTCCATCAGAGCTTGGCTCTCCGTGCTTTCCTGGTGCCTTCAGCCTCAAAACCAACTTTTCTCACTTATTCCACGTTTGCCCTCAAAAATAGCAAACGTCCCAAGATGGCTGCCACGCCCAAGCAGCCACGAGAGAAAACCATGGCTTCTTTTAAAGCTCTCTGGGAACCGCTTCCATCGTCCATCAGAGCTTGGCTCTCCGTGCTTTCCTGGTGCCTTCAGCCTCAAAACCAGCCTTTCTCACTCATTCCACGTTTGGCCTCAAAAATAGCAAACGTCCCAAGATTGCTGCCACGCCCAAGCAGCCACGAGAGAAAACCATGGCTTCTTTTAAAGCTCTCTGGCAACTGCTTGCATAGCCCCACAGACCTTGTTGCTCTGGGCTTTCCTGGTGCCTTCAGCCTCAAAACCAGCCTTTCTCCTTCGCACCAGGGCAGGCCTCCAAAATGACCATATGTCTGGAGATGGCTGCCACGCCCAAGCAGCCACGAGGAAATACCATGGCTTCTTTTAAAGCTCTCTGGGAACCGCTTCCATCGTCCATCAGAGCTTGGCTCTCCGTGCTTTCCTGGTGCCTTCAGCCTCAAAACCAGCCTTTCTCACTTATTCCACGTTTGGCCTCAAAAATAGCAAACGTCCCAAGATTGCTGCCACGCCCAAGCAGCCACGAGAGAAAACCATGGCTTCTTTTAAAGCTCTCTGGCAATCGCTTGCATAGCCCCACAGACCTTGTTGCTCTGGGCTTTCCTGGTGCCTTCAGCCTCAAAACCAGCCTTTCTCCTTCGCACCAGGGCAGGCCTCCAAAATGACCATATGTCTGGAGATGGCTGCCACGCCCAAGCAGCCACGAGGAAATACCATGGCTTCTTTTAAAGCTCTCTGGGAACCGCTTCCATCGTCCATCAGAGCTTGGCTCTCCGTGCTTTCCTGGTGCCTTCAGCCTCAAAACCAGCCTTTCTCACTTATTCCACGTTTGGCCTCAAAATAAGCAAACGTCCCAAGATGGCTGCCACGCCCAAGCAGCCACGAGGAAAACCATGGCTTCTTTTAAAGCTCTCTGGAACCGCTTCCATCGTCCATCAGAGCTTGGCTCTCCGTGCTTTCCTGGTGCCTTTAGCCTCCAAACCAGCCTTTCTCACTTATCTACGGAGGCCTCAAAATACAAATGTCCCAAGATGGCTGCCACGCCCAAGCAGCCACGAGGAAAACCATGGCTTCTTTTAAAGCTCTCTGGGAACCGCTTCCATCGTCCATCAGAGCTTGGCTCTCCGTGCTTTCCTGGTGCCTTCAGCCTCAAAACCAGCCTTTCTCACTTATTCCACGTTGGCCTCAAAAATAGCAAACGTCCCAAGATTGCTGCCACGCCCAAGCAGCCACGAGAGAAAACCATGGCTTCTTTTAAAGCTCTCTGGCAATTGCTTGCATAGCCCCACAGACCTTGTTGCTCTGGGCTTTCCTGGTGCCTTCAGCCTCAAAACCAGCCTTTCTCCTTCGCACCAGGGCAGGCCTCCAAAATGACCATATGTCTGGAGATGGCTGCCACGCCCAAGCAGCCATGAGGGAGAACCATGGCTTGTTTTAAAGCTCTCTGGGAACCGCTTCCATCGTCCATCAGAGCTTGGCTCTCCGTGCTTTCCTGGTGCCTTCAGCCTCAAAACCAGCCTTTCTCACTTATTCCACGGAGCCTCAAAAATAGCAAACGTCCCAAGATGGCTGCCACGCCCAAGCAGCCACGAGAGAAAACCATGGCTTCTTTTAAAGCTCTCTGGGAACCGCTTCCATCGTCCATCAGAGCTTGGCTCTCCGTGCTTTCCTGGTGCCTTCAGCCTCAAAACCAGCCTTTCTCACTTATTCCAGGACCCCCTTCAAAAATAGCAAACGTCCAAGATGGCTGCCACGCCCAAGCAGCCACGAGAGAAAACCATGGCTTCTTTTAAAGCTCTCTGGGAACCGCTTCCATCGTCCATCAGAGCTTGGCTCTCCGTGCTTTCCTGGTGCCTTCAGCCTCAAAACCAGCCTTTCTCACTTATTCCACGTTTGGCCTCAAAAATAGACAAAGTCCCAAGATGGCTGCCACGCCCAAGCAGCCACGAGGGAAAACCATGGCTTCTTTTAAAGCTCTCTGGGAACCGCTTCCATCGTCCATCAGAGCTTGGCTCTCCGTGCTTTCCTGGTGCCTTCAGCCTCAAAACCAGCCTTTCTCACTTATTCCAGGACCCCCTCAAAATAGCAAACGTCCCAAGATGGCTGCCACGCCCAAGCAGCCACGAGAGAAAACCATGGCTTCTTTTAAAGCTCTCTGGGAACCGCTTCCATCGTCCATCAGAGCTTGGCTCTCCGTGCTTTCCTGGTGCCTTCAGCCTCAAAACCAGCCTTTCTCACTTATTCCACGTTTGGCCTCAAAAATAGCAAACGTCCCAAGATTGCTGCCACGCCCAAGCAGCCACGAGAGAAAACCATGGCTTCTTTTAAAGCTCTCTGGCAATTGCTTGCATAGCCCCACAGACCTTCTTGCTCTGGGCTTTCCTGGTGCCTTCAGCCTCAAAACCAGCCTTTCTCCTTCGCACCAGGGCAGGCCTCCAAAATGACCATATGTCTGGAGATGGCTGCCACGCCCAAGCAGCCATGAGGAAATACCATGGCTTGTTTTAAAGCTCTCTGGGAACCGCTTCCATCGTCCATCAGAGCTTGGCTCTCCGTGCTTTCCTGGTGCCTTCAGCCTCAAAACCACCTTTCTCACTTATTCCACGTGGCCCTCAAAATAGCAAACGTCCCAAGATGGCTGCCACGCCCAAGCAGCCACGAGGGAAAACCATGGCTTCTTTTAAAGCTCTCTGGGAACCGCTTCCATCGTCCATCAGAGCTTGGCTCTCCGTGCTTTCCTGGTGCCTTCAGCCTCAAAACCAGCCTTTCTCACTTATTCCAGGGCCCTCAAAAATAGCAAACGTCCCAAGATTGCTGCCACGCCCAAGCAGCCACGAGAGAAAACCATGGCTTCTTTTAAAGCTCTCTGGCAATTGCTTGCATAGCCCCACAGACCTTGTTGCTCTGGGCTTTCCTGGTGCCTTCAGCCTCAAAACCAGCCTTTCTCCTTCGCACCAGGGCAGGCCTCCAAAATGACCATATGTCTGGAGATGGCTGCCATGCCCAAGCAGCCACGAGTGGAAACCATGGCTTCTTTTAAAGCTCTCTGGGAACCGCTTCCATCGTCCATCAGAGCTTGGCTCTCCGTGCTTTCCTGGTGCCTTCAGCCTCAAAACCAGCCTTTCTCACTTATTCCACGTTTGGCCTCAAAAATAACAGAAATCCCAAGATGGCTGCCACGCCCAAGCAGCCACGAGAGAAAACCATGGCTTCTTTTAAAGCTCTCTGGCAATTGCTTGCATAGCCCCACAGACCTTGTTGCTCTGGGCTTTCCTGGTGCCTTCAGCCTCAAAACCAGCCTTTCTCCTTCGCACCAGGGCAGGCCTCCAAAATGACCATATGTCTGGAGATGGCTGCCACGCCCAAGCAGCCACGAGGAAATACCATGGCTTCTTTTAAAGCTCTCTGGAACCGCTTCCATCGTCCATCAGAGCTTGGCTCTCCGTGCTTTCCTGGTGCCTTCAGCCTCAAAACCAGCCTTTCTCACTTATTCCAGGACCGCCTTCAAAAATAGCAAACGTCCCAAGATGGCTGCCACGCCCAAGCAGCCACGAGGGAAAACCATGGCTTCTTTTAAAGCTCTCTGGGAACCGCTTCCATCGTCCATCAGAGCTTGGCTCTCCGTGCTTTCCTGGTGCCTTCAGCCTCAAAACCAGCCTTTCTCACTTATTCCACGCCCGCCCTCAAAAATAGCAAACGTCCCAAGATGGCTGCCACGCCCAAGCAGCCACGAGAGAAAACCATGGCTTCTTTTAAAGCTCTCTGGGAACCGCTTCCATCGTCCATCAGAGCTTGGCTCTCCGTGCTTTCCTGGTGCCTTCAGCCTCAAAACCAGCCTTTCTCACTTATTCCACGGTAGGCCTCAAAAATAACAGAAATCCCAAGATGGCTGCCACGCCCAAGCAGCCACGAGGGAAAACCATGGCTTCTTTTAAAGCTCTCTGGGAACCGCTTCCATCGTCCATCAGAGCTTGGCTCTCCGTGCTTTCCTGGTGCCTTCAGCCTCAAAACCAGCCTTTCTCACTTATTCCAGGGCCGCCCTCCAAAATAGCAAACGTCCCGAGATGGCTGCCACGCCCAAGCAGCCACGAGGGAATACCATGGCTTCTTTTAAAGCTCTCTGGGAACCGCTTCCATCGTCCATCAGAGCTTGGCTCTCCGTGCTTTCCTGGCGCCTTCAGCCTCAAAACCAGCCTTTCTCACTTATTCCAGGACCCCCCTCAAAAATAGCAAACGTCCCAAGATTGCTGCCACGCCCAAGCAGCCACGAGAGAAAACCATGGCTTCTTTTAAAGCTCTCTGGCAATTGCTTGCATAGCCCCACAGACCTTGTTGCTCTGGGCTTTCCTGGTGCCTTCAGCCTCAAAACCAGCCTTTCTCCTTCGCACCAGGGCAGGCCTCCAAAATGACCATATGTCTGGAGATGGCTGCCACGCCCAAGCAGCCATGAGGAAAAACCATGGCTTGTTTTAATGCTCTCTGGGAACCGCTTCCATCGTCCATCAGAGCTTGGCTCTCCGTGCTTTCCTGGTGCCTTCAGCCTCAAAACCAGCCTTTCTCACTTATTCCAGGACCCCCTTCAAAAATAGCAAACGTCCCAAGATGGCTGCCACGCCCAAGCAGCCACGAGGAAATACCATGGCTTCTTTTAAAGCTCTCTGGGAACCGCTTCCATCGTCCATCAGAGCTTGGCTCTCCGTGCTTTCCTGGTGCCTTCAGCCTCAAAACCAGCCTTTCTCACTTATTCCAGTTGGCCTCAAAAATAGCAAACGTCCCAAGATGGCTGCCACGCCCAAGCAGCCACGAGAGAAAACCATGGCTTCTTTTAAAGCTCTCTGGCAATTGCTTGCATAGCCCACAGACCTTGTGCTCTGGGCTTTCCTGGTGCCTTCAGCCTCAAAACCAGCCTTTCTCCTTCGCACCAGGGCAGGCCTCCAAAATGACCATATGTCTGGAGATTGCTGCCACGCCCAAGCAGCCACGATGGAGAACCATGGCTTCTTTTAAAGCTCTCTGGGAACCGCTTCCATCGTCCATCAGAGCTTGGCTCTCCGTGCTTTCCTGGTGCCTTCAGCCTCAAAACCAGCCTTTCTCACTTATTCCAGGACCCCCTTCAAAAATAGCAAACGTCCCAAGATTGCTGCCACGCCCAAGCAGCCACGAGAGAAAACCATGGCTTCTTTTAAAGCTCTCTGGGAACCGCTTCCATCGTCCATCAGAGCTTGGCTCTCCGTGCTTTCCTGGTGCCTTCAGCCTCAAAAGCAACTTTTCTCACTTATTCCACGTTTGGCCTCAATAATAACAGAAATCCCAAGATGGCTGCCACGCCCAAGCAGCCACGAGAGAAAACCATGGCTTCTTTTAAAGCTCTCTGGGAACCGCTTCCATCGTCCATCAGAGCTTGGCTCTCCGTGCTTTCCTGGTGCCTTCAGCCTCAAAACCAGCCTTTCTCATTCGCACCAGGGCAGGCCTCCAAAATGACCATATGTCTGGAGATGGCTGCCACGCCCAAGCAGCCACGAGAGAAAACCATGGCTTCTTTTAAAGCTCTCTGGGAACCGCTTCCATCGTCCATCAGAGCTTGGCTCTCCGTGCTTTCCTGGTGCCTTCAGCCTCAAAACCAGCCTTTCTCACTTATTCCAGGACCCCCTCAAAAATAGCAAACGTCCCAAGATGGCTGCCACGCCCAAGCAGCCACGAGAGAAAACCATGGCTTCTTTTAAAGCTCTCTGGGAACCGCTTCCATCGTCCATCAGAGCTTGGCTCTCCGTGCTTTCCTGGCGCCTTCAGCCTCAAAACCAGCCTTTCTCACTCATTCCACGTTTGGCCTCAAAAATAGCAAACGTCCCAAGATTGCTGCCACGCCCAAGCAGCCACGAGAGAAAACCATGGCTTCTTTTAAAGCTCTCTGGCAATTGCTTGCATAGCCCCACAGACCTTGTTGCTCTGGGCTTTCCTGGTGCCTTCAGCCTCAAAACCAGCCTTTCTCCTTCGCACCAGGGCAGGCCTCCAAAATGACCATATGTCTGGAGATGGCTGCCACGCCCAAGCAGCCATGAGGAAATACCATGGCTTGTTTTAATGCTCTCTGGGAACCGCTTCCATCGTCCATCAGAGCTTGGCTCTCCGTGCTTTCCTGGTGCCTTCAGCCTCAAAAGCAACTTTTCTCACTTATTCCACGTTTGGCCTCAAAAATAACAGAAATCCCAAGATGGCTGCCACGCCCAAGCAGCCACGAGAGAAAACCATGGCTTCTTTTAAAGCTCTCTGGCAATCGCTTGCATAGCCCACAGAGCTTGTGCTCTCGTGCTTTCCTGGTGCCTTCAGCCTCAAAACCAGCCTTTCTCACTTCGCACCAGGGCAGGCCTCCAAAATGACCATATGTCTGGAGATGGCTGCCACGCCCAAGCAGCCACGAGGAAATACCATGGCTTCTTTTAAAGCTCTCTGGGAACCGCTTCCATCGTCCATCAGAGCTTGGCTCTCCGTGCTTTCCTGGTGCCTTCAGCCTCAAAACCAGCCTTTCTCACTTATTCCACGTTTGGCCTCAAAAATAACAGAAATCCCAAGATGGCTGCCACGCCCAAGCAGCCACGAGAGAAAACCATGGCTTCTTTTAAAGCTCTCTGGGAACCGCTTCCATCGTCCATCAGAGCTTGGCTCTCCGTGCTTTCCTGGTGCCTTCAGCCTCAAAACCAGCCTTTCTCACTTATTCCAGGACCCCCTTCAAAAATAGCAAACGTCCCAAGATGGCTGCCACGCCCAAGCAGCCACGAGAGAAAACCATGGCTTCTTTTAAAGCTCTCTGGGAACCGCTTCCATCGTCCATCAGAGCTTGGCTCTCCGTGCTTTCCTGGTGCCTTCAGCCTCAAAACCAGCCTTTCTCACTTATTCCACGTTTGGCCTCAAAAATAGCAAACGTCCCAAGATTGCTGCCACGCCCAAGCAGCCACGAGAGAAAACCATGGCTTCTTTTAAAGCTCTCTGGCAATTGCTTGCATAGCCCACAGACCTTGTGCTCTGGGCTTTCCTGGTGCCTTCAGCCTCAAAACCAGCCTTTCTCACTTCGCACCAGGGCAGGCCTCCAAAATGACCATATGTCTGGAGATGGCTGCCACGCCCAAGCAGCCACGAGGAAATACCATGGCTTCTTTTAAAGCTCTCTGGGAACCGCTTCCATCGTCCATCAGAGCTTGGCTCTCCGTGCTTTCCTGGTGCCTTCAGCCTCAAAACCAGCCTTTCTCACTTATTCCACGTTTGGCCTCAAAAATAGCAAACGTCCCAAGATTGCTGCCACGCCCAAGCAGCCACGAGAGAAAACCATGGCTTCTTTTAAAGCTCTCTGGCAATTGCTTGCATAGCCCCACAGACCTTGTTGCTCTGGGCTTTCCTGGTGCCTTCAGCCTCAAAACCAGCCTTTCTCCTTCGCACCAGGGCAGGCCTCCAAAATGACCATATGTCTGGAGATGGCTGCCACGCCCAAGCAGCCATGAGGAAATACCATGGCTTGTTTTAAAGCTCTCTGGGAACCGCTTCCATCGTCCATCAGAGCTTGGCTCTCCGTGCTTTCCTGGTGCCTTCAGCCTCAAAACCAGCCTTTCTCACTTATTCCAGGACCCCCTTCAAAAATAGCAAACGTCCCAAGATTGCTGCCACGCCCAAGCAGCCACGAGAGAAAACCATGGCTTCTTTTAAAGCTCTCTGGGAACCGCTTCCATCGTCCATCAGAGCTTGGCTCTCCGTGCTTTCCTGGTGCCTTCAGCCTCAAAACCAGCCTTTCTCACTTATTCCAGGGCCCTCAAAAATAGCAAACGTCCCAAGATGGCTGCCACGCCCAAGCAGCCACGAGGGGAAGCCATGGCTTCTTTTAAAGCTCTCTGGGAGCCACTTCCATCGTCCATCAGAGCTTGGCTCTCCGTGCTTTCCTGGTGCCTTCAGCCTCAAAACCAGCCTTTCTCACTTATTCCACGTTTGGCCTCAAAATACGCAAAGTCCCAAGATGGCTGCCACGCCCAAGCAGCCACGAGGAAAACCATGGCTTCTTTTAAAGCTCTCTGGGAACCGCTTCCATCGTCCATCAGAGCTTGGCTCTCCGTGCTTTCCTGGTGCCTTCAGCCTCAAAACCAGCCTTTCTCACTTATTCCACGTTTGGCCTCAAAAATAGCAAACGTCCCAAGATTGCTGCCACGCCCAAGCAGCCACGAGAGAAAACCATGGCTTCTTTTAAAGCTCTCTGGCAATTGCTTGCATAGCCCACAGACCTTGTGCTCTGGGCTTTCCTGGTGCCTTCAGCCTCAAAACCAGCCTTTCTCCTTCGCACCAGGGCAGGCCTCCAAAATGACCATATGTCTGGAGATGGCTGCCACGCCCAAGCAGCCACGAGAGAAAACCATGGCTTCTTTTAAAGCTCTCTGGGAACCGCTTCCATCGTCCATCAGAGCTTGGCTCTCCGTGCTTTCCTGGTGCCTTCAGCCTCAAAACCAGCCTTTCTCACTTATTCCACGTTTGGCCTCAAAAATAGCAAACGTCCCAAGATTGCTGCCACGCCCAAGCAGCCACGAGAGAAAACCATGGCTTCTTTTAAAGCTCTCTGGCAATCGCTTGCATAGCCCACAGACCTTGTTGCTCTGGGCTTTCCTGGTGCCTTCAGCCTCAAAACCAGCCTTTCTCATTCGCACCAGGGCAGGCCTCCAAAATGACCATATGTCTGGAGATGGCTGCCACGCCCAAGCAGCCACCAGGGAAAACCATGGCTTCTTTTAAAGCTCTCTGGGAACCGCTTCCATCGTCCATCAGAGCTTGGCTCTCCGTGCTTTCCTGGTGCCTTCAGCCTCAAAACCAGCCTTTCTCACTTATTCCAGGACCCCCCTTCAAAAATAGCAAACGTCCCAAGATTGCTGCCACGCCCAAGCAGCCACGAGAGAAAACCATGGCTTCTTTTAAAGCTCTCTGGCAATTGCTTGCATAGCCCCACAGACCTTGTGCTCTGGGCTTTCCTGGTGCCTTCAGCCTCAAAACCAGCCTTTCTCCTTCGCACCAGGGCAGGCCTCCAAAATGACCATATGTCTGGAGATGGCTGCCACGCCCAAGCAGCCACGAGGAAATACCATGGCTTCTTTTAAAGCTCTCTGGGAACCGCTTCCATCGTCCATCAGAGCTTGGCTCTCCGTGCTTTCCTGGTGCCTTCAGCCTCAAAACCAGCCTTTCTCACTTATTCCACGTTGGCCTCAAAAATAGCAAACGTCCCAAGATGGCTGCCACGCCCAAGCAGCCACGAGGAAAACCATGGCTTCTTTTAAAGCTCTCTGGGAACCGCTTCCATCGTCCATCAGAGCTTGGCTCTCCGTGCTTTCCTGGTGCCTTCAGCCTCAAAACCAGCCTTTCTCACTTATTCCACGTCGCCCTCAAAAATAGCAAACGTCCCAAGATTGCTGCCACGCCCAAGCAGCCACGAGAGAAAACCATGGCTTCTTTTAAAGCTCTCTGGCAATTGCTTGCATAGCCCCACAGACCTTGTTGCTCTGGGCTTTCCTGGTGCCTTCAGCCTCAAAACCAGCCTTTCTCACTTCGCACCAGGGCAGGCCTCCAAAATGACCATATGTCTGGAGATGGCTGCCACGCCCAAGCAGCCACGAGGAAATACCATGGCTTGTTTTAAAGCTCTCTGGGAACCGCTTCCATCGTCCATCAGAGCTTGGCTCTCCGTGCTTTCCTGGTGCCTTCAGCCTCAAAAGCAGCCTTTCTCACTTATTCCACGACTCCCCTCAAAAATAGCAAACGTCCCAAGATGGCTGCCACGCCCAAGCAGCCACGAGGAAATACCATGGCTTCTTTTAAAGCTCTCTGGGAACCGCTTCCATCGTCCATCAGAGCTTGGCTCTCCGTGCTTTCCTGGTGCCTTCAGCCTCAAAACCAGCCTTTCTCCTTCATTCCAGGTCTGGCCTCCAAAATAGCAAACGTCCCAAGATTGCTGCCACGCCCAAGCAGCCACGAGAGAAAACCATGGCTTCTTTTAAAGCTCTCTGGGAACCGCTTCCATCGTCCATCAGAGCTTGGCTCTCCGTGCTTTCCTGGTGCCTTCAGCCTCAAAACCAGCCTTTCTCACTTATTCCACGGTCGGCCTCAAAATAGCAAACGTCCCAAGATTGCTGCCACGCCCAAGGAGCCACGAGAGAAAACCATGGCTTCTTTTAAAGCTCTCTGGGAACCGCTTCCATCGTCCATCAGAGCTTGGCTCTCCGTGCTTTCCTGGTGCCTTCAGCCTCAAAACCAGCCTTTCTCACTTATTCCACGTTTGGCCTCAAAAATAGCAAACGTCCCAAGATTGCTGCCACGCCCAAGCAGCCACGAGAGAAAACCATGGCTTCTTTTAAAGCTCTCTGGCAATTGCTTGCATAGCCCCACAGACCTTGTTGCTCTGGGCTTTCCTGGTGCCTTCAGCCTCAAAACCAGCCTTTCTCCTTCGCACCAGGGCAGGCCTCCAAAATGACCATATGTCTGGAGATGGCTGCCACGCCCAAGCAGCCACGAGGAAATACCATGGCTTGTTTTAAAGCTCTCTGGGAACCGCTTCCATCGTCCATCAGAGCTTGGCTCTCCGTGCTTTCCTGGTGCCTTCAGCCTCAAAACCAGCCTTTCTCACTTATTCCACGTTTGGCCTCAAAAATAGCAAACGTCCCAAGATGGCTGCCACGCCCAAGCAGCCACGAGGGAAAACCATGGCTTCTTTTAAAGCTCTCTGGGAACCGCTTCCATCGTCCATCAGAGCTTGGCTCTCCGTGCTTTCCTGGCGCCTTCAGCCTCAAAACCAGCCTTTCTCACTCATTCCACGTTTGGCCTCAAAAATAGCAAACGTCCCAAGATTGCTGCCACGCCCAAGCAGCCACGAGAGAAAACCATGGCTTCTTTTAAAGCTCTCTGGCAATTGCTTGCATAGCCCCACAGACCTTGTTGCTCTGGGCTTTCCTGGTGCCTTCAGCCTCAAAACCAGCCTTTCTCATTCGCACCAGGGCAGGCCTCCAAAATGACCATATGTCTGGAGATGGCTGCCACGCCCAAGCAGCCATGAGGAAATACCATGGCTTGTTTTAAAGCTCTCTGGGAACCGCTTCCATCGTCCATCAGAGCTTGGCTCTCCGTGCTTTCCTGGTGCCTTCAGCGTCCAAAGCAGCCTTTCTCACTTATCCAGGACCGCCTTCAAAAATAGCAAAGGTCCAAGATTGCTGCCACGCCCAAGCAGCCACGAGGAGAATACCAGGGTTTCTTTTAAAGCTCTCTGGGAACGCTTCCATCGTCCATAGATCTTGCTCTTGTGCTTTTCCTGGTGCCTTAAGCCTCAAAACCAGCCTTTCTCACTTATTCAGAACGTTTGGCCTCAAAAAACGCAAACGTCCCAAGATTGCTGCCACGCCCCAAGCAGCCACGAGGAAATACCATGGCTTCTTTTTTAAAGCTCTCTGGAACCGCTTCCATCGTCCATCAGATCTTGGCTTCTCCGTGCTTTCCTGGTGCCTTCAGCCTCAAAACCAACCTTTTCACTTATTCCCACGTTTGCCTCAAAAATCGCAAACGTCCCAAGATTGCTGCCACGCCAAGGCAGCCACGAGGAAATACCATAGTTTCTTTTAAAGCTCTCTGGGAACACGCTTCCATCGCCCCATCAGCTCTTTGCTCTCTAGTGCTTCCTGGTGCCTTCAGCCTCAAAAACCAGCCTTTCTCACTTAATCCACGTTTGGCCTCAAAACAGCAAACGTCCCAAGATGGCTGCCACGCCCAAGCAGCCATGAGAGAAAACCATGGTTCTTTAAAGCTCTCTGGCAATTGCTTGCATAGCCCCACAGACCTCTGGGACTCTGGGCTTTCCTGGCACCCTCAGCCTCAAAACCAGCCTTTCTCATTCGCTCCAGGCAGGCCTCCAAAATAACCATATGTCTAGGAGATGGCTGCCACGCCCAAGCAGCCATGAGGAAATAACATGGCTTGTTTTAATGCTCTCTGGAAACGCTTCCATCGTCCATCAGAGCTTGGCTCTCCGTGCTTTCCTGGTGCCTTCAGCGTCCAAAGCAGCCTTTCTCAATGATTCCAGGACCCCCTTCAAAAATAGCAAACGTTTCCCAAGATCGCTGCCACGCCCAAGCAGCCACGAGGAAATACCATGGCTTCTTTTAAGCTCTCTGGGAACCGCTTCCATCGCCCATCAGAGCTTGGCTCTCGTGCTTTCCTGACGCCTTCAGCCTCAAAAGCAGCCGTTCTCACTTAGCCACGTTTGGCCTCAAATATAGCAAACGTCCCCAAGATGGCTTCCACGCCCAAGCAGCCAATGAGAGAAAACAATGGCTTCTTTTTTAAAAGCTCTCTTGGCAATGCTTGCATAGCCCCACAGACCTCTGGGACCTCTGGGCTTTCCTGGCACCTTCAGCCTCAAAACCAGCCTTTCTCATTCGCACCAGGGCATGCCTCCAAATAACCATATTGTCTGGAGATGGCTGCCACGCCCAAGCAGCCATGAGGAAATAACATGGCTTGTTTTAATGCTCTCTGGAAACTGCTTCCATCGTCCATCAGAGCTTGGCTCTCTGTGCTTTCTGGTGCCTTCATCCTCAAAACCATCCTTTCTCCTTATTCCACGCTTGGCCTCAAAAACAACAAACGTCCCAAGATGGCTGCACCACGCCCAAGCAGCCAACGAGGAATACCATGGCTTCTTTTAAAGCTCTCTGGGAACCGCTTCCATCGTCCATCAGAGCTTGCTCTCCGTGCTTTCCTGGTGCCTTCAGCCTCAAAACCATCCTTTCTCCCTTATTCCCCGTTTGGCCTCAAAAAAGCAAACATCCCAGATGGCTGCCACGCCCAAGCAACCACCAGGGAAAAACTGGGGGCTTCTTTTAAAGCCTCTCTGGGAACCGCATTCCATCGTCCATCAGAGCTTGGCTCTCCGTGCTTTCCTGGCCCCTTCAGCCTCAAAACCAGCTTCTCCATTCATTCCACGTTTGGCCTCAAATATAACAAATGTCCCAAGGTGGCTGCCACGCCCAAGCAGCCACCAGGGGAAACCGTGGCTTCTTTTAAAGCTCTCTGGGAACCGCATCCATCGTCCATCGATCTTAGCTCTCCGTGCTTCCTGGTGCCTTCAGCGTCCAAAGCAGCCTTTCTCACTTATTCCAGGACCCCCTTCAAAATAGCAAACGTCCCAAGATGGCTGCCACGTCCAAGCAGCCACGAGGTAAATACCATGGCTTCTTTTAAAGCTCTCTGGGAACCGCTTCCATCGTCCATCAGAGCTTGGCTCTCCGTGCTTTCCTGGCGCCTTCAGCCTCAAAAGCAGCCTTTCTCACTCATTCCACGTTTGGCCTCAAAAATAGCAAACGTCCCAAGATTGCTGCCACGCCCAAGCAGCCACGAGAGAAAACCATGGCTTCTTTTAAAGCTCTCTGGCAATTGCTTGCATAGCCCCACAGACCTTGTTGCTCTGGGCTTTCCTGGTGCCTTCAGCCTCAAAACCAGCCTTTCTCATTCGCACCAGGGCAGGCCTCCAAAATGACCATATGTCTGGAGATGGCTGCCACGCCCAAGCAGCCACGAGGAAATACCATGGCTTCTTTTAAAGCTCTCTGGGAACCGCTTCCATCGTCCATCAGAGCTTGGCTCTCCGTGCTTTCCTGGTGCCTTCAGCCTCAAAAGCAGCCTTTCTCACTTATTCCAGGACCGCCTTCAAAAATAGCAAACGTCCCAAGATGGCTGCCACGTCCAAGCAGCCACGAGGAAATACCATGGTTTCTTTTAAAACTCTCTGGCAATGCTTGCATAACCCCACAGACCTTGTTGCTCTGGCTTTCCTGGTGCCTTCAGCCTCAAAAACCAGCCTTTCTCATTCGCACCAGGGCAGGCCTCCAAATGACCATATGTCTGGAGATGGCTGCCACGCCTAAGCAGCCATGAGAAATACCATGGCTTGTTTTAATGCTGTCTGGAAACTGCTTCCATCGTCATCAGAGCTTGGCTCTTCCGTGCTTTCCTGACGCCTTCACACCTCAAAAGCAGCCTTTCTCACTTATTCTACATTTGGCCTCAAAAATAGCAACGTACCAAGATGGCTGCCACGCCCCAAGCCGCCACGAGGGAAAACCATGCTTCTTTTAAAGCATCTCTGGCAATTGCTTGCATAGCCCCACAGACCTTGTTTGCATCTGGGCTTTCCTGGTGCCTTCAGCCTCAAAACCAGCCTTTCTCATTCGCACCAGGGCAGGCCTCCAAAATGACCATATGTCTGGAGATTGCTTGCCACGCCCAAGCAGCCATGAAGAAATACCATGACTTGTTTTAATGCTGTCTGGGAACCGCTTCCATCGTCCATCAGAGCTTGGCTATCCGTGCTTTCCTGGTGCCTTCAGCGTCCAAAGCAGCCTTTCTCACTTATTCCAGGACCGCCTTCAAAAACAACAAACGTCCCAAGATGGCTGCCACGCCCAAGCAGCCACGAGGGAATACCATGGCTTCTTTTAAAGCTCTCTGGGAACCGCTTCCATCGTCCATCAGAGCTTGGCTCTCCGTGCTTTCCTGACGCCTTCAGCCTCAAAAGCAGCCTTTCTCACTTACTCCACGTTTGGCCTCAAATATAGCAAACGTCCCAAGATTGCTGGCACGCCCAAGCAGCCACGAGAGAAAACCATGGCTTCTTTTAAACCTCTCTGGCAATTGCTTGCATAACCCCACAGACCTTGTTGCTCTGGGCTTTCCTGGTGCCTTCAGCCTCAAAACCAGCCTTTCTCATTCGCACCAGGGCAGGCCTCCAAAATGACCATATGTCTGGAGATGGCTGCCACGCCTAAGCAGCCATGAGGAAATACCATGCCTTGTTTTAATGCTGTCTGGAAACTGCTTCCATCGTCCATCAGAGCTTGGCTCTCCGTGCTTTCCTGGTGCCTTCAGCCTCAAAAGCAGCCTTTCTCACTGATTCCAGGACCGCCTTCAAAAATAGCAAATGTCCCAAGATGGCTGCCACGCCCAAGCAGCCACCAGGGAAAACCATGGTTTCTTTTAAAGCTCTCTGGGAACCGCATCCATCGTCCATCAGAGCTTAGCTATCCGTGCTTTCCTGGTGCCTTCAGCCTCAAAACCATCCTTTCTCCCTTATTCCACGTTTGGCCTCAAAAAAAGCAAACATCCCAAGATGGCTGCCACGCCCAAGCAACCACCAGGGAAAACTGGGGCTTCTTTTAAAGCTCTCTGGGAACCGCTTCCATCGTCCATCAGAGCTTGGCTCTCCGTGCTTTCCTGGTCCCTTCAGCCTCAAAACCAGCCTTTCTCATTCATTCCACGTTTGGCCTCAAATATAACAAATGTCCCAAGATGGCTGCCACGCCCAAGCAGCCACCAGGGAAAACCATGGCTTCTTTTAAAGCTCTCTGGGAACCGCATCCATCGTCCATCAGATCTTAGCTATCCGTGCTTTCCTGGTGCCTTCAGCGTCCAAAGCAGCCTTTCTCACTTATTCCAGGACCCCCTTCAAAAATAGCAAACGTCCCAAGATGGCTGCCACGTCCAAGCAGCCACGAGGAAATACCATGGTTTCTTTTAAAGCTCTCTGGGAACCGCATCCATCGTCCATCAGAGCTTGGCTCTCCGTGCTTTCCTGACGCCTTCAGCCTCAAAAGCAGCCTTTCTCACTCATTCCACGTTTGGCCTCAAAAATCGCAAACGTCCCAAGATTGCTGCCACGCCCAAGCAGCCACGAGGGAAAACCATGGCTTCTTTTAAAGCTCTCTGGCAATTGCTTGCATAGCCCCACAGACCTTGTTGCTCTGGGCTTTCCTGGCACCTTCAGCTTCAAAACCAGCCTTTCTCATTCGCACCAGGGCAGGCGTCCAAAATTACCATATGTCTGGAGATTGCTGCCACGCCCAAGGATCCTCGAGGGGAATCTGTGGCTTCTTTTAAAGCTCTCTGGCAATTGCTTGCATAGCCCCACAGACCTTGTTGCTCTGGGCTTTCCTGGCACCTTCAGCTTCAAAACCAGCCTTTCTCTTTCGCACCAGGGCAGGCCTCCAAAATGACCATATGTCTGGAGATTGCTGCCACGCCCAAGCAGCCACCAGGGAAAACTGGGGCTTCTTTTAAAGCTCTCTGGGAACTGCTTCCATCGTCCATCAGATCTTGGCTCTTTGTGCTTTCCTGGTGCCTTAAGCCTCAAAACCAGCCTTTCTCACTCATTCCACGTTTGGCCTCAAAAATCGCAAACGTCCCAAGATTGCTGCCACGCCAAGGCAGCCACGAGGGAATACCATAGTTTCTTTTAAACCTCTCTGGGAACCGCTTCCATCGCCCATCAGCTCTTTGCTCTCTATGCTTTCCTGGTGCCTTCAGCCTCAAAACCAGCCTTTCTCACTTAATCCACGTTTGGCCTCAAAAACAGCAAACGTCCCAAGATGGCTGCCACGCCCAAGCAGCCATGAGAGAAAACCATGGCTTCTTTTAAAGCTCTCTGGCAATTGCTTGCATAGCCCCACAGACCTCTGGGACTCTGGGCTTTCCTGGCACCTTCAGCCTCAAAACCAGCCTTTCTCATTCGCACCAGGGCAGGCCTCCAAAATAACCATATGTCTGGAGATGGCTGCCACGCCCAAGCAGCCATGAGGAAATAACATGGCTTGTTTTAATGCTCTCTGGAAACTGCTTCCATCGTCCATCAGAGCTTGGCTCTCCGTGCTTTCCTGGTGCCTTCAGCGTCCAAAGCAGCCTTTCTCAATGATTCCAGGACCCCCTTCAAAAATAGCAAACGTCCCAAGATCGCTGCCACGCCCAAGCAGCCACGAGGAAATACCATGGCTTCTTTTAAAGCTCTCTGGGAACCGCTTCCATCGCCCATCAGAGCTTGGCTCTCCGTGCTTTCCTGACGCCTTCAGCCTCAAAAGCAGCCTTTCTCACTCATTCCACGTTTGGCCTCAAATATAGCAAACGTCCCAAGATTGCTGCCACGCCCAAGCAGCCATGAGAGAAAACCATGGCTTCTTTTAAAGCTCTCTGGCAATTGCTTGCATAGCCCCACAGACCTCTGGGACTCTGGGCTTTCCTGGCACCTTCAGCCTCAAAACCAGCCTTTCTCATTCGCACCAGGGCAGGCCTCCAAAATAACCATATGTCTGGAGATGGCTGCCACGCCCAAGCAGCCATGAGGAAATAACATGGCTTGTTTTAATGCTCTCTGGAAACTGCTTCCATCGTCCATCAGAGCTTGGCTCTCTGTGCTTTCCTGGTGCCTTCAGCCTCAAAACCATCCTTACTCACTTATTCCACGTTTGGCCTCAAAAACAACAAACGTCCCAAGATGGCTGCCACGCCCAAGCAGCCACGAGGGAATACCATGGCTTCTTTTAAAGCTCTCTGGGAACCGCTTCCATCGTCCATCAGAGCTTGGCTCTCCGTGCTTTCCTGACGCCTTCAGCCTCAAAAGCAGCCTTTCTCACTCATTCCACGTTTGGCCTCAAATATAGCAAACGTCCCAAGATTGCTGCCACGCCCAAGCAGCCACGAGAGAAAACCATGGCTTCTTTTAAAACTCTCTGGCAATTGCTTGCATAACCCCACAGACCTTGTTGCTCTGGGCTTTCCTGGTGCCTTCAGCCTCAAAACCAGCCTTTCTCATTCGCACCAGGGCAGGCCTCCAAAATGACCATATGTCTGGAGATGGCTGCCACGCCTAAGCAGCCATGAGGAAATACCATGCCTTGTTTTAATGCTGTCTGGAAACTGCTTCCATCGTCCATCAGAGCTTGGCTCTCCGTGCTTTCCTGGTGCCTTCAGCCTCAAAAGCAGCCTTTCTCACTGATTCCAGGACCGCCTTCAAAAATAGCAAATGTCCCAAGATGGCTGCCACGCCCAAGCAGCCACCAGGGAAAACCATGGTTTCTTTTAAAGCTCTCTGGGAACCGCATCCATCGTCCATCAGAGCTTAGCTATCCGTGCTTTCCTGGTGCCTTCAGCCTCAAAACCATCCTTTCTCCCTTATTCCACGTTTGGCCTCAAAAAAAGCAAACATCCCAAGATGGCTGCCACGCCCAAGCAACCACCAGGGAAAACTGGGGCTTCTTTTAAAGCTCTCTGGGAACCGCTTCCATCGCCCATCAGAGCTTGGCTCTCCGTGCTTTCCTGGTCCCTTCAGCCTCAAAACCAGCCTTTCTCATTCATTCCACGTTTGGCCTCAAATATAACAAATGTCCCAAGATGGCTGCCACGCCCAAGCAGCCACCAGGGAAAACCATGGCTTCTTTTAAAGCTCTCTGGGAACCGCATCCATCGTCCATCAGATCTTAGCTCTCCGTGCTTTCCTGGTGCCTTCAGCGTCCAAAGCAGCCTTTCTCACTTATTCCAGGACCCCCTTCAAAAATAGCAAACGTCCCAAGATGGCTGCCACGTCCAAGCAGCCACGAGGAAATACCATGGTTTCTTTTAAAGCTCTCTGGGAACCGCATCCATCGTCCATCAGAGCTTGGCTCTCCGTGCTTTCCTGACGCCTTCAGCCTCAAAAGCAGCCTTTCTCACTCATTCCACGTTTGGCCTCAAAAATAGCAAACGTCCCAAGATTGCTGCCACGCCCAAGCAGCCACGAGAGAAAACCATGGCTTCTTTTAAAGCTCTCTGGCAATTGCTTGCATAGCCCCACAGACCTTGTTGCTCTGGGCTTTCCTGGCACCTTCAGCTTCAAAACCAGCCTTTCTCATTCGCACCAGGGCAGGCGTCCAAAATTACCATATGTCTGGAGATTGCTGCCACGCCCAAGGATCCGCGAGGGAATCTGTGGCTTCTTTTAAAGCTCTCTGGCAATTGCTTGCATAGCCCCACAGACCTTGTTGCTCTGGGCTTTCCTGGCACCTTCAGCTTCAAAACCAGCCTTTCTCTTTCGCACCAGGGCAGGCCTCCAAAATGACCATATGTCTGGAGATTGCTGCCACGCCCAAGCAGCCACCAGGGAAAACTGGGGCTTCTTTTAAAGCTCTCTGGGAACTGCTTCCATCGTCCATCAGATCTTGGCTCTTTGTGCTTTCCTGGTGCCTTAAGCCTCAAAACCAGCCTTTCTCACTCATTCCACGTTTGGCCTCAAAAATCGCAAATGTCCCAAGATTGCTGCCACGCCAAGGCAGCCACGAGGGAATACCATAGTTTCTTTTAAACCTCTCTGGGAACCGCTTCCATCGCCCATCAGCTCTTTGCTCTCTATGCTTTCCTGGTGCCTTCAGCCTCAAAACCAGCCTTTCTCACTTAATCCACGTTGGCCTCAAAAACAGCAAACGTCCCAAGATGGCTGCCACGCCCAAGCAGCCATGAGAGAAAACCATGGCTTCTTTTAAAGCTCTCTGGCAATTGCTTGCATAGCCCCACAGACCTCTGGGACTCTGGGCTTTCCTGGCACCTTCAGCCTCAAAACCAGCCTTTCTCATTCGCACCAGGGCAGGCCTCCAAAATAACCATATGTCTGGAGATGGCTGCCACGCCCAAGCAGCCATGAGGAAATAACATGGCTTGTTTTAATGCTCTCTGGAAACTGCTTCCATCGTCCATCAGAGCTTGGCTCTCCGTGCTTTCCTGGTGCCTTCAGCCTCAAAAGCAGCCTTTCTCAATGATTCCAGGACCCCCTTCAAAAACAGCAAACGTCCCAAGATTGCTGCCACGCCCAAGCAGCCACGAGAGAAAACCATGGCTTCTTTTAAAACTCTCTGGCAATTGCTTGCATAACCCCACAGACCTTGTTGCTCTGGGCTTTCCTGGTGCCTTCAGCCTCAAAACCAACCTTTCTCACTTATTCCACGTTTGGCCTCAAAAATCGCAAACGTCCCAAGATTGCTGCCACGCCCAAGCAGCCACGAGGAAATAGCATGGCTTCTTTTAAACCTCTCTGGGAACCGCTTCCATCGTCCATCAGATCTTGGCTCTCCGTGCTTTCCTGGTGCCTTCAGCCTCAAAACCAACCTTTCTCACTTATTCCACGTTTGGCCTCAAAAATCGCAAACGTCCCAAGATTGCTGCCACGCCAAGGCAGCCACGAGGGAATACCATAGTTTCTTTTAAACCTCTCTGGGAACCGCTTCCATCGCCCATCAGCTCTTTGCTCTCTATGCTTTCCTGGTGCCTTCAGCCTCAAAACCAGCCTTTCTCACTTAATCCACGTTTGGCCTCAAAAACAGCAAACGTCCCAAGATGGCTGCCACGCCCAAGCAGCCATGAGAGAAAACCATGGCATCTTTTAAAGCTCTCTGGCAATTGCTTGCATAGCCCCACAGACCTCTGGGACTCTGGGCTTTCCTGGCACCTTCAGCCTCAAAACCAGCCTTTCTCATTCGCACCAGGGCAGGTCTCCAAAATGACCATATGTCTGGAGATGGCTGCCACGCCTAAGCAGCCATGAGGAAATACCATGGCTTGTTTTAATGCTGTCTGGAAACTGCTTCCATCGGCCATCAGAGCTTGGCTCTCCGTGCTTTCCTGACGCCTTCAGCCTCAAAAGCAGCCTTTCTCACTTATTCTACATTTGGCCTCAAAAATAGCAAACGTCCCAAGATGGCTGCCACGCCCAAGCAGCCACGAGGAAATAGCATGGCTTCTTTTAAACCTCTCTGGGAACCGCTTCCATCGTCCATCAGATCTTGGCTCTCCGTGCTTTCCTGGTGCCTTCAGCCTCAAAACCAACCTTTCTCACTTATTCCACGTTTGGCCTCAAAAATCGCAAACGTCCCAAGATTGCTGCCACGCCAAGGCAGCCACGAGGGAATACCATAGTTTCTTTTAAACCTCTCTGGGAACCGCTTCCATCGCCCATCAGCTCTTTGCTCCTCTATGCTTCCTGGTGCCTTCAGCCTCAAAACCAGCCTTTCTCACTTAATCCACGTTTGGCCTCAAAAACAGCAAACGTCCCAAGATGGCTGCCACGCCCAAGCAGCCATGAGAGAAAACCATGGCATCTTTTAAAACTCTCTGGCAATTGCTTGCATAACCCCACAGACCTTGTTGCTCTGGGCTTTCCTGGTGCCTTCAGCCTCAAAACCAGCCTTTCTCATTCGCACCAGGGCAGGTCTCCAAAATGACCATATGTCTGGAGATGGTTGCCACGCCTAAGCACCCACGAGGAAATACCATGGCTTGTTTTAATGCTGTCTGGAAACTGCTTCCATCGTCCATCAGAGCTTGGCTCTCCGTGCTTTCCTGACGCCTTCAGCCTCAAAAGCAGCCTTTCTCACTTATTCTACATTTGGCCTCAAAAATAGCAAACGTCCCAAGATGGCTGCCACGCCCAAGCAGCCACAAGGGGAAACCATGGCTTCTTTTAAAGCTCTCTGGCAATTGCTTGCATAGCCCCACAGACCTTTTTGCTCTGGGCTTTCCTGGTGCCTTCAGCCTCAAAACCAGCCTTTCCAATTCGCACCAGGGCAGGCCTCCAAAATGACCATATGTCTGGAGATGGCTGCCACGCCCAAGCAGTCATGAGGAAATACCATGGCTTGTTTTAAAGCTCTCTGGGAACCGCTTCCATCGCCCATCAGAGCTTGGCTCTCCGTGCTTTCCTGGTCCCTTCAGCCTCAAAAGCAGCCTTTCTCACTCATTGCACGTTTGGCCTCAAAAATAGCAAACGTCCCAAGATGGCTGCCACGACCAAGCAGCCACCAGGGAAAACCATGGCTTCTTTTAAAGCTCTCTGGTAATTGCTTGCATAACCCCACAGACCTTGTTGCTCTGGGCTTTCCTGGTGCCTTCAGCCTCAAAACCAGCCTTTCTCATTCGCACCAGGGCAGGCCTCCAAAATGACCATATGTCTGGAGATGGCTGCCACGCCTAAGCAGCCATGAGGAAATACCATGCCTTGTTTTAATGCTGTCTGGAAACTGCTTCCATCGTCCATCAGAGCTTGGCTCTCCGTGCTTTCCTGGTGCCTTCAGCCTCAAAAGCAGCCTTTCTCACTCATTCCAGGACCGCCTTCAAAAATAGCAATGTCCAAGATGGCTGCCACGCCCAAGCAGCCACCAGGGAAAACCATGGTTTCTTTTAAAGCTCTCTGGGAACCGCATCCATCGTCCATCAGAGCTTAGCTATCCGTGCTTTCCTGGTGCCTTCAGCCTCAAAACCAGCCTTTCTCCCTTATTCCACGTTTGGCCTCAAAAAAAGCAAACATCCCAAGATGGCTGCCACGCCCAAGCAGCCACCAGGGAAAACTGGGGCTTCTTTTAAAGCTCTCTGGGAACCGCTTCCATCGTCCATCAGAGCTTGGCTCTCCGTGCTTTCCTGGTCCCTTCAGCCTCAAAACCAGCCTTTCTCATTCATTCCACGGTTGGCCTCAAATATAACAAATGTCCCAAGATGGCTGCCACGCCCAAGCAGCCACCAGGGAAAACCATGGCTTCTTTTAAAGCTCTCTGGGAACCGCATCCATCGTCCATCAGATCTTAGCTCTCCGTGCTTTCCTGGTGCCTTCAGCGTCCAAAGCAGCCTTTCTCACTTATTCCAGGACCCCCTTCAAAAATAGCAAACGTCCCAAGACGGCTGCCACGTCCAAGCAGCCACGAGGAAATACCATGGCTTCTTTTAAAGCTCTCTGGGAACCACTTCCATCGCCCATCAGAGCTTGGCTCTCCGTGCTTTCCTGACGCCTTCAGCCTCAAAAGCAGCCTTTCTCACTCATTCCACGTTTGGCCTCAAATATAGCAAACGTCCCAAGATTGCTGCCACGCCCAAGCAGCCACGAGAGAAAACCATGGCTTCTTTTAAAACTCCTCTGGCAATTGCTTGCATAACCCACAGACCTTGTTGCTCTGGGCTTTCCTGGTGCCTTCAGCCTCAAAACCAGCCTTTCTCATTCGCACCAGGGCAGGCGTCCAAAATGACCATATGTCTGGAGATGGCTGCCACGCCTAAGCAGCCATGAGGAAATACCATGGCTTGTTTTAATGCTGTCTGGGAACCGCTTCCATCGTCCATCAGAGCTTGGCTATCCGTGCTTTCCTGGTGCCTTCAGCGTCCAAAGCAGCCTTTCTCACTTATTCCAGGACCCCCTTCAAAAATAGCAAACGTCCCAAGATTGCTGCCACGTCCAAGCAGCCACGAGGAAATACCATGGTTTCTTTTAAAACTCTCTGGCAATTGCTTGCATAACCCCACAGACCTTGTTGCTCTGGGCTTTCCTGGTGCCTTCAGCCTCAAAACCAGCCTTTCTCATTCGCACCAGGGCAGGCCTCCAAAATGACCATATGTCTGGAGATGGCTGCCACGCCTAAGCAGCCATGAGGAAATACCATGCCTTGTTTTAATGCTGTCTGGAAACTGCTTCCATCGTCCATCAGAGCTTGGCTCTCCGTGCTTTCCTGACGCCTTCAGCCTCAAAAGCAGCCTTTCTCACTTATTCTACATTTGGCCTCAAAAATAGCAAACGTCCCAAGATGGCTGCCACGCCCAAGCAGCCACGAGGGAAAACCATGGCTTCTTTTAAAGCTCTCTGGCAATTGCTTGCATAGCCCCACAGACCTTGTTGCTCTGGGCTTTCCTGGTGCCTTCAGCCTCAAAACCAGCCTTTCTCATTCGCACCAGGGCAGGCCTCCAAAATGACCATATGTCTGGAGATTGCTGCCACGCCCAAGCAGTCATGAAGAAATACCATGACTTGTTTTAATGCTGTCTGGGAACCGCTTCCATCGTCCATCAGAGCTTGGCTATCCGTGCTTTCCTGGTGCCTTCAGCGTCCAAAGCAGCCTTTCTCACTTATTCCAGGACCGCCTTCAAAAATAGCAAACGTCCCAAGATTGCTGCCACGCCCAAGCAGCCATGAGGAAATACCATGGTTTCTTTTAAAGCTCTCTGGGAACTGCTTCCATCGTCCATCAGATCTTGGCTCTTTGTGCTTTCCTGGTGCCTTCAGCCTCAAAACCAGCCTTTCTCACTGATTCCAGGACCGCCTTCAAAAATAGCAAATGTCCCAAGATGGCTGCCACGCCCCAAGCAGCCACCAGGGAAAACCATGGTTTCTTTTAAAGCTCTCTGGAACCGCATCCATCGTCCATCAGAGCTTAGCTATCGTGCTTTCCTGGTGCCTTCAGCGTCCAAAGCAGCCTTTCTCACTTATTCCAGGACCCCCTTCAAAAATAGCAAACGTCCCAAGATCGCTGCCACGCCCAAGCAGCCACGAGGAAATACCATGGCTTCCTTTTAAAGCTCTCTGGGAACCGCTTCCATCGCCCATCAGAGCTTGGCTCTCCGTGCTTTCCTGACGCTTCAGCCTCAAAAGCAGCCTTTCTCACTTTCTCTACATTTGGCCTCAAAAATAGCAACGTCACCAAGATGGCTGCCACGCCCAAGTAGCCACGAGGGAAAACCATGGCTTCTTTTTAAAGCTCTCTGGCAATGCTTGCATAGCCCCACAGACCTTGTTGCTCTGGGCTTTCTGGCACCCTTCAGCTTCAAAACCAGCCTTCTCTTTCGCACCAGGCAGGCCTCCAAAATGACCATATGTCTGGAGATTGCTGCCACGCCCAAGCAGCCACCAGGGGAAACCTTGGCTTCTTTTAAAGCTCTCTGGGAACTGCTTCCATCTGTCCATCAGATCTCTGGCTCTTTGTGCTTTCCTGGTGCCTTAAGCCTCAAAAACCAGCCTTTCTCACTCATTCCACGTTTGCCTCAAAAATCGCAAACGTCCCAAGATTTGCTGCCACGCCAAGGCAGCCACGAGGAATACCATAGTTTCTTTTAAACCTCTCTGGGAACCGCTTCCATCGCCCATCAGAGCTTGGCTCTCTATGCTTTCCTGGTGCCTTCAGCCTCAAAACCAGCCTTTCTCACTTAATCCACGTTTGGCCTCAGATATAACAAATGTCCCAAGATGGCTGCCACGCCCAAGCAGCCACCAGGGAAAACCATGGCTTCTTTTAAAGCTCTCTGGCAATTGCTTGCATAGCCCCACAGACCTCTGGGACTCTGGGCTTTCCTGGCACCTTCAGCCTCAAAACCAGCCTTTCTCATTCGCACCAGGGCAGGCCTCCAAATAACCATATGTCTGGAGATGGCTGCCACGCCCAAGCAGCCATGAGGAAATAACATGGCTTATTTTAATGCTCTCTGGAAACTGCTTCCATCGTCCATCAGAGCTTGGCTCTCCGTGCTTTCCTGGTGCCTTCAGCCTCAAAAGCAGCCTTTCTCACTTAATCCACGTTTGGCCTCAAAAACAGCAAACGTCCCAAGATGGCTGCCACGCACAAGAAGCCACCAGGGAAAACCATGGTTTCTTTTAAAGCTCTCTGGGAACCGCATCCATCGTCCATCAGATCTTAGCTATCCGTGCTTTCCTGGTGCCTTCAGCCTCAAAACCATCCTTTCTCCCTTATTCCACGTTTGGCCTCAAAAAAAGCAAACATCCCAAGATGGCTGCCACGCCCAAGCAACCACCAGGAAAACTGGGGCTTCTTTTAAAGCTCTCTGGGAACCGCTTCCATCGCCCATCAGAGCTTGGCTCTCCGTGCTTTCCTGGTCCCTTCAGCCTCAAAACCAGCCTTTCTCATTCATTCCACGTTTGGCCTCAATATAACAAATTTCCCAAGATGGCTGCCACGCCCCAGCAGCCACCAGGGAAAACCATGGCTATCTTTTAACAGCTTCTCTGGGAACCGCATCCATCGTCCATCAGATCTTAGCTCTCCGTGCTTTCCTGCTGCCTTCAGCGTCCAAAGCAGCCTTTCTCACTTATTCCAGGACCCCCTTCAAAAACAGCAAACGTCCCAAGATGGCTGCCACGCCCAAGCAGCCATGAGAGAAAACCATGGCTTCTTTTAAAGCTCTCTGGCAATTGCTTGCATAGCCCAACAGACCTCTGGGACTCTGGGCTTTCCTGGCACCTTCAGCCTCAAAACCCAGCCTTCTCATTCGCACCCAGGGCAGGCCTCCAAAATAACCATATGTCTGGAGATGCTGCCACGGCCCAAGCAGCATGAGGAAATACCATGGCTTGTTTTTAATGCTCTCTGGAAACTGCTTCCATCGTCCATCAGAGCTTGGCTCTCCGTGCTTTCCTGGTGCCTTCAGCCTCAAAAGCAGCCTTTCTCACTTATTCCAGGACCCCCTTCAAAAATAGCAAACGTCCCAAGATTGCTGCCACGCCCAAGCAGCCACGAGGAAATACCATGGCTTCTTTTAAAGCTCTCTGGGAACCGCTTCCATCGCCCATCAGAGCTTGGCTCTCCGTGCTTTCCTGGTCCTTCAGCCTCAAAAAGCAGCCTTTCTCACTCATTCCACGTTTGGCCCTCAAAAATAGCAAACGTCCCAAGATGGCTGCCACGCCCAAGCAGCCCACGAGAGAAAAACCATGGCTTCTTTTAAAGCTCTCTGGCAATTGCTTGCATAGCCCACAGACCTTGTTGCTCTGGGCTTTCTGGTGCCTTCAGCCTCAAAACCAGCCTTTTTCATTCGCACCAGGGGCAGGCCTCCCAAAATGACCATATGTCTGGAGATGGCTGCCACGCCTAAGCAGCCATGAGGAAAATACATGCTTGTTTTAATGCTGTCTGGAAAATGCTTCCATCGTCCGTCAGAGCTTGGCTCTCCGTGCTTTCCTGGTGCCTTCCAGCCTCAAAAGCAGCCTTTCTCACTGGATTCCAGGACCGCCTTCAAAAATAGCAAATGTCCCAGGATTGGCTGCCACGCCCAAGCAGCCACCAGGGAAAAACCATGGTTTCTTTTAAAGCTCCTCTGGGAACCGCATCCATCGTCCATCAGAAGCTTATGCTATCCGTGCTTTCCTGGTGCCCTTCAGCCTCAAAACCATCCTTTCCTCCTTATTCACGTTTGGCCTCAAAAAAAGCAAAACATCCCAAGATGGCTGCCAGCCCAAGAACACCACCAGGGAAAACTGGGCTTCTTTTAAAGCTCTCTGGGAACCGCTTCCATCGCCCATCAGAGCTTGGCTCTCCGTGCTTTCCTGGTCCCTCAGCCTCAAAACCAGCCTTTCTCATTCATCCACGTTTGGCCTCAATAATAACAGAAATCCCAAGATGGCTGCCACGCCCAAGCAGCCACCAGGGAAAACCATGGCTTCTTTTAAAGCTCTCTGGGAACCGCTTCCATCGTCCATCAGATCTAGCTCTCCGTGCTTTCCTGGTGCCTTCAGCGTCCAAAGCAGCCTTTCTCACTTATTCCAGGACCCCCTTCAAAAATAGCAAACGTCCCAAGATGGCTGCCACGCCCAAGCAGCCACGAGGAAATACCATGGCTTCTTTTAAAGCTCTCTGGGAACCGCTTCCATCGTCCATCAGAGCTTGGCTCTCCGTGCTTTCCTGGTGCCTTCAGCCTCAAAAGCAGCCTTTCTCACTCATTCCACGTTTGGCCTCAAAAATAGCAAACGTCCCAAGATTGCTGCCACGCCCAAGCAGCCACGAGAGAAAACCATGGCTTCTTTTAAAGCTCTCTGGCAATTGCTTGCATAGCCCCACAGACCTTGTTGCTCTGGGCTTTCCTGGTGCCTTCAGCCTCAAAACCAGCCTTTCTCATTCGCACCAGGGCAGGCCTCCAAAATGACCATATGTCTGGATATGGCTGCCACGCCTAAGCAGCCATGAGGAAATACCATGCTTGTTTTAATGCTGTCTGGAAACTGCTTCCATCGTCCATCAGAGCTTGGCTCTCCGTGCTTTCCTGACGCCTTCAGCGTCCCAAAGCAGCCTTTCCTCACTTATTCCAGGACCCCCCTTCAAAAATAGCAAACGTCCCAAGATTGGCTGCCACGCCCAAGCAGCACGAGGAAATACCATCGCTTCTTTAAAGCTCTCTGGGGAACCGCATCCATCGTCCATCAGAGCTTGGCTCTCCGTGCTTTCCTGGCGCCTTCAGCCTCAAAACCAGCCTTTCTCACTTATTCCACGTTTGGCCTCAAAAATAGCAAACGTCCGAAGATTGCTGCCACGCCCAAGCAGCCACGAGGAAATACCATGGCTTCTTTTAAAGCTCTCTGGCAATTGCTTGCATAGCCCCACAGACCTTGTTGCTCTGGGCTTTCCTGGTGCCTTCAGCCTCAAAACCAGCCTTTCTCCTTCGCACCAGGGCAGGCCTCCAAAATGACCATATGTCTGGAGATGGCTGCCACGCCCAAGCAGCCATGAGGAAATACCATGGCTTGTTTTAATGCTCTCTGGAAACTGCTTCCATCGTCCATCAGAGCTTGGCTCTCCGTGCTTTCCTGGTGCCTTCAGCCTCAAAACAGCCTTTCTCACTTATTCCAGTTGGCCTCAAAAATAGCAAACGTCCCAAGATGGCTGCCACGCCCAAGCAGCCACGAGGAAATACCATGGCTTCTTTTAAAGCTCTCTGGGAACCGCTTCCATCGTCCATCAGAGCTTGGCTCTCCGTGCTTTCCTGGCGCCTTCAGCCTCAAAACCAGCCTTTCTCACTCATTCCACGTTTGGCCTCAAAAATAGCAAACGTCCCAAGATGGCTGCCACGCCCAAGCAGCCACGAGGGAAAACCATGGCTTCTTTTAAAGCTCTCTGGCAATTGCTTGCATAGCCCCACAGACCTTGTTGCTCTGGGCTTTCCTGGTGCCTTCAGCCTCAAAACCAGCCTTTCTCACTTCGCACCAGGGCAGGCCTCCAAAATGACCATATGTCTGGAGATGGCTGCCACGCCCAAGCAGCCATGAGGAAATACCATGGCTTGTTTTAAAGCTCTCTGGGAACCGCTTCCATCGTCCATCAGAGCTTGGCTCTCCGTGCTTTCCTGGTGCCTTCAGCCTCAAAAGCAACTTTTCTCACTTATTCCACGTTTGGCCTCAAAAATAGCAAACGTCCCAAGATGGCTGCCACGCCCAAGCAGCCACGAGAGAAAACCATGGCTTCTTTTAAAGCTCTCTGGGAACCGTTTTCATCGTCCATCAGAGCTTGGCTCTCCGTGCTTTCCTGGTGCCTTCAGCCTCAAAACCAGCCTTTCTCATTCGCACCAGGGCAGGCCTCCAAAATGCAACGTCCCAAGATGGCTGCCACGCCCAAGCAGCCACGAGGAAATACCATGGCTTCTTTTAAAGCTCTCTGGAAACTGCTTCCATCGTCCATCAGAGCTTGGCTCTCCGTGCTTTCCTGGTGCCTTCAGCCTCAAAACCAGCCTTTCTCACTCATTCCACGTTTGGCCTCAAAAATAGCAAACGTCCCAAGATGGCTGCCACGCCCAAGCAGCCACGAGAGAAAACCATGGCTTCTTTTAAAGCTCTCTGGCAATTGCTTGCATAGCCCCACAGACCTTGTTGCTCTGGGCTTTCCTGGTGCCTTCAGCCTCAAAACCAGCCTTTCTCACTTCGCACCAGGGCAGGCCTCCAAAATGACCATATGTCTGGAGATGGCTGCCACGCCCAAGCAGCCATGAGGAAATACCATGGCTTGTTTTAATGCTCTCTGGAAACCGCTTCCATCGTCCATCAGAGCTTGGCTCTCCGTGCTTTCCTGGCGCCTTCAGCCTCAAAAGCAGCCTTTCTCACTTATTCCACGTTTGGCCTCAAAAATAGCAAACGTCCCAAGATGGCTGCCACGCCCAAGCAGCCACGAGGGAAAACCATGGCTTCTTTTAAAGCTCTCTGGCAATTGCTTGCATAGCCCACAGACCTTGTTGCTCTGGGCTTTCCTGGTGCCTTCAGCCTCAAAACCAGCCTTTCTCATTCGCACCAGGGCAGGCCTCCAAAATGACCATATGTCTGGAGATGGCTGCCACGCCCAAGCAGCCATGAGGAAATACCATGGCTTGTTTTAATGCTCTCTGGGAACCGCTTCCATCGTCCATCAGAGCTTGGCTCTCCGTGCTTTCCTGGTGCCTTCAGCCTCAAAAGCAGCCTTTCTCACTTATTCCACGGACCGCCTTCAAAAATAGCAAACGTCCCAAGATTGCTGCCACGCCCAAGCAGCCACGAGGGAAAACCATGGCTTCTTTTAAAGCTCTCTGGGAACCGCTTCCATCGTCCATCAGAGCTTGGCTCTCCGTGCTTTCCTGGTGCCTTCAGCCTCAAAACCAGCCTTTCTCACTTATTCCAGGTCTGGCCTCAAAAATAGCAAACGTCCCAAGATGGCTGCCACGCCCAAGCAGCCACGAGGAAATACCATGGCTTCTTTTAAAGCTCTCTGGGAACCGCTTCCATCGTCCATCAGAGCTTGGCTCTCCGTGCTTTCCTGGTGCCTTCAGCCTCAAAACCAGCCTTTCTCACTTATTCCACGTTTGGCCTCAAAAATAGCAAACGTCCCAAGATTGCTGCCACGCCCAAGCAGCCACGAGGAAATACCATGGCTTCTTTTAAAGCTCTCTGGGAACCGCTTCCATCGCCCATCAGAGCTTGGCTCTCTGTGCTTTCCTGGTGCCTTCAGCCTCAAAACCAGCCTTTCTCACTTATTCCACGTTTGGCCTCAAAAACAGCAAACGTCCCAAGATGGCTGCCACGCCCAAGCAGCCACGAGAGAAAACCATGGCTTCTTTTAAAGCTCTCTGGCAATTGCTTGCATAGCCCACAGACCTTGTGCTCTGGGCTTTCCTGGTGCCTTCAGCCTCAAAACCAGCCTTTCTCATTCGCACCAGGGCAGGCCTCCAAAATGACCATATGTCTGGAGATGGCTGCCACGCCCAAGCAGCCATGAGGAAATACCATGGCTTGTTTTAATGCTCTCTGGAAACTGCTTCCATCGTCCATCAGAGCTTGGCTCTCCGTGCTTTCCTGGTGCCTTCAGCCTCAAAAGCAACTTTTCTCACTTATTCCACGTTTGGCCTCAAAAATAGCAAACGTCCCAAGATGGCTGCCACGCCCAAGCAGCCACCAGGGAAAACTGGGGCTTCTTTTAAAGCTCTCTGGGAACCGCTTCCATCGTCCATCAGAGCTTGGCTCTCCGTGCTTTCCTGGTGCCTTCAGCCTCAAAACCAGCCTTTCTCATTCGCACCAGGGCAGGCCTCCAAAATGACCATATGTCTGGAGATGGCTGCCACGCCCAAGCAGCCACGAGGAAATACCATGGCTTGTTTTAAAGCTCTCTGGGAACCGCTTCCATCGTCCATCAGAGCTTGGCTCTCCGTGCTTTCCTGGTGCCTTCAGCCTCAAAACCAGCCTTTCTCACTTATTCCAGGACCCCCTTCAAAAATAGCAAACGTCCCAAGATTGCTGCCACGCCCAAGCAGCCACGAGAGAAAACCATGGCTTCTTTTAAAGCTCTCTGGCAATTGCTTGCATAGCCCACAGACCTTGGCTCTGGGCTTTCCTGGTGCCTTCAGCCTCAAAACCAGCCTTTCTCCTTCGCACCAGGGCAGGCCTCCAAAATGACCATATGTCTGGAGATGGCTGCCACGCCCAAGCAGCCATGAGGAAATACCATGGCTTGTTTTAATGCTCTCTGGAAACTGCTTCCATCGTCCATCAGAGCTTGGCTCTCCGTGCTTTCCTGGTGCCTTCAGCCTCAAAACCAGCCTTTCTCACTTATTCCACGTTTGGCCTCAAAAATAACAAACGTCCCAAGATGGCTGCCACGCCCAAGCAGCCACGAGGAAATACCATGGCTTCTTTTAAAGCTCTCTGGGAACCGCTTCCATCGTCCATCAGAGCTTGGCTCTCCGTGCTTTCCTGGTGCCTTCAGCCTCAAAACCAGCCTTTCTCACTCATTCCACGTTTGGCCTCAAAAATAGCAAACGTCCCAAGATTGCTGCCACGCCCAAGCAGCCACGAGAGAAAACCATGGCTTCTTTTAAAGCTCTCTGGCAATTGCTTGCATAGCCCCACAGACCTTGTTGCTCTGGGCTTTCCTGGTGCCTTCAGCCTCAAAACCAGCCTTTCTCATTCGCACCAGGGCAGGCCTCCAAAATGACCATATGTCTGGAGATGGCTGCCACGCCCAAGCAGCCACGAGAGAAAACCATGGCTTGTTTTAATGCTCTCTGGGAACCGCTTCCATCGTCCATCAGAGCTTGGCTCTCCGTGCTTTCCTGGTGCCTTCAGCCTCAAAAGCAGCCTTTCTCACTTATTCCAGGACCGCCTTCAAAAATAGCAAACGTCCCAAGATTGCTGCCACGCCCAAGCAGCCACGAGGAAATACCATGGCTTCTTTTAAAGCTCTCTGGGAACCGCTTCCATCGTCCATCAGAGCTTGGCTCTCCGTGCTTTCCTGGTGCCTTCAGCCTCAAAACCAGCCTTTCTCACTTATTCCACGTTGGCCTCAAAAATAGCAAACGTCCCAAGATTGCTGCCACGCCCAAGCAGCCACGAGGAAAAACCATGGCTTCTTTTAAAGCTCTCTGGGAACCGCTTCCATCGTCCATCAGAGCTTGGCTCTCCGTGCTTTCCTGGTGCCTTCAGCCTCAAAACCAGCCTTTCTCACTTATTCCACGTTGGCCTCAAAAATAGCAAACGTCCCAAGATTGCTGCCACGCCCAAGCAGCCACGAGGAAATACCATGGCTTCTTTTAAAGCTCTCTGGGAACCGCTTCCATCGTCCATCAGAGCTTGGCTCTCCGTGCTTTCCTGGTGCCTTCAGCCTCAAAACCAGCCTTTCTCACTTATTCCACGTTTGGCCTCAAAAACAGCAAACGTCCCAAGATGGCTGCCACGCCCAAGCAGCCACGAGAGAAAACCATGGCTTCTTTTAAAGCTCTCTGGCAATTGCTTGCATAGCCCCACAGACCTTGTCTCTCTGTGCTTTCCTGGTGCCTTCAGCCTCAAAACCAGCCTTTCTCATTCGCACCAGGGCAGGCCTCCAAAATGACCATATGTCTGGAGATGGCTGCCACGCCCAAGCAGCCACGAGAGAAAACCATGGCTTGTTTTAATGCTCTCTGGAAACCGCTTCCATCGTCCATCAGAGCTTGGCTCTCCGTGCTTTCCTGGTGCCTTCAGCCTCAAAAGCAACTTTTCTCACTTATTCCACGTTTGGCCTCAAAAATAGCAAACGTCCCAAGATGGCTGCCACGCCCAAGCAGCCACGAGGGAAAACTGGGGCTTCTTTTAAAGCTCTCTGGCAATTGCTTGCATAGCCCCACAGACCTTGTTGCTCTGGGCTTTCCTGGTGCCTTCAGCCTCAAAACCAGCCTTTCTCCTTCGCACCAGGGCAGGCCTCCAAAATGACCATATGTCTGGAGATGGCTGCCACGCCCAAGCAGCCATGAGGAAATACCATGGCTTGTTTTAAAGCTCTCTGGGAACCGCTTCCATCGTCCATCAGAGCTTGGCTCTCCGTGCTTTCCTGGTGCCTTCAGCCTCAAAACCAGCCTTTCTCACTTATTCCAGGACCCCCTTCAAAAATAGCAAACGTCCCAAGATTGCTGCCACGCCCAAGCAGCCACGAGAGAAAACCATGGCTTCTTTTAAAGCTCTCTGGCAATTGCTTGCATAGCCCCACAGACCTTGTGCTCTGGGCTTTCCTGGTGCCTTCAGCCTCAAAACCAGCCTTTCTCCTTCGCACCAGGGCAGGCCTCCAAAATGACCATATGTCTGGAGATGGCTGCCACGCCCAAGCAGCCATGAGGAAATACCATGGCTTGTTTTAATGCTCTCTGGAAACTGCTTCCATCGTCCATCAGAGCTTGGCTCTCCGTGCTTTCCTGGTGCCTTCAGCCTCAAAACCAGCCTTTCTCACTTATTCCACGTTTGGCCTCAAAAATAACAGAAATCCCAAGATGGCTGCCACGCCCAAGCAGCCACGAGGGAAAACCATGGCTTCTTTTAAAGCTCTCTGGGAACCGCTTCCATCGTCCATCAGAGCTTGGCTCTCCGTGCTTTCCTGGTGCCTTCAGCCTCAAAACCAGCCTTTCTCACTTATTCCACGTTGGCCTCAAAAATAGCAAACGTCCCAAGATGGCTGCCACGCCCAAGCAGCCACGAGAGAAAACCATGGCTTCTTTTAAAGCTCTCTGGCAATTGCTTGCATAGCCCCACAGACCTTCTTGCTCTGGGCTTTCCTGGTGCCTTCAGCCTCAAAACCAGCCTTTCTCCTTCGCACCAGGGCAGGCCTCCAAAATGACCATATGTCTGGAGATGGCTGCCACGCCCAAGCAGCCATGAGGAAATACCATGGCTTGTTTTAAAGCTCTCTGGAAACTGCTTCCATCGTCCATCAGAGCTTGGCTCTCCGTGCTTTCCTGGTGCCTTCAGCCTCAAAACCAGCCTTTCTCACTTATTCCACGTTTGGCCTCAAAAACAGCAAACGTCCCAAGATGGCTGCCACGCCCAAGCAGCCACGAGGAAATACCATGGCTTCTTTTAAAGCTCTCTGGGAACCGCTTCCATCGTCCATCAGAGCTTGGCTCTCCGTGCTTTCCTGGTGCCTTCAGCCTCAAAACCAGCCTTTCTCACTCATTCCACGTTGGCCTCAAAAATAGCAAACGTCCCAAGATGGCTGCCACGCCCAAGCAGCCACGAGGGAAAACCATGGCTTCTTTTAAAGCTCTCTGGCAATTGCTTGCATAGCCCCACAGACCTTCGTGCTCTGGGCTTTCCTGGTGCCTTCAGCCTCAAAACCAGCCTTTCTCACTCGCACCAGGGCAGGCCTCCAAAATGACCATATGTCTGGAGATGGCTGCCACGCCCAAGCAGCCATGAGGAAATACCATGGCTTGTTTTAAAGCTCTCTGGAACCGCTTCCATCGTCCATCAGAGCTTGGCTCTCCGTGCTTTCCTGGTGCCTTCAGCCTCAAAAGCAGCCTTTCTCACTTATTCCAGGACGCCCTCAAAAATAGCAAACGTCCCAAGATTGCTGCCACGCCCAAGCAGCCACGAGGAAATACCATGGCTTCTTTTAAAGCTCTCTGGGAACCGCTTCCATCGTCCATCAGAGCTTGGCTCTCCGTGCTTTCCTGGTGCCTTCAGCCTCAAAACCAGCCTTTCTCACTCATTCCACGTTTGGCCTTCAAAAATAGCAAACGTCCCAAGATGGCTGCCACGCCCAAGCAGCCACGAGAGAAAACCATGGCTTCTTTTAAAGCTCTCTGGCAATTGCTTGCATAGCCCCACAGACCTTGTTGCTCTGGGCTTTCCTGGTGCCTTCAGCCTCAAAACCAGCCTTTCTCCTTCGCACCAGGGCAGGCCTCCAAAATGACCATATGTCTGGAGATGGCTGCCACGCCCAAGCAGCCATGAGGAAATACCATGGCTTGTTTTAATGCTCTCTGGAACTGCTTCCATCGTCCATCAGAGCTTGGCTCTCCGTGCTTTCCTGGTGCCTTCAGCCTCAAAAGCAGCCTTTCTCACTTATTCCAGGACCCCCTTCAAAAATAGCAAACGTCCCAAGATGGCTGCCACGCCCAAGCAGCCACGAGAGAAAACCATGGCTTCTTTTAAAGCTCTCTGGGAACCGCTTCCATCGTCCATCAGAGCTTGGCTCTCCGTGCTTTCCTGGTGCCTTCAGCCTCAAAACCAGCCTTTCTCACTTATTCCAGGGCGCCTCAAAAATAGCAAACGTCCCAAGATGGCTGCCACGCCCAAGCAGCCACGAGGGAAAACCATGGGCTTCTTTTAAAGCTCTCTGGGAACCGCTTCCATCGTCCATCAGAGCTTGGCTCTCCGTGCTTTCCTGGTGCCTTCAGCCTCAAAACCAGCCTTTCTCACTTATTCCACGTTTGGCCTCAAAAATAACAGACATCCCAAGATGGCTGCCACGCCCAAGCAGCCACGAGAGAAAACCATGGCTTCTTTTAAAGCTCTCTGGGAACCGCTTCCATCGTCCATCAGAGCTTGGCTCTCCGTGCTTTCCTGGCGCCTTCAGCCTCAAAACCAGCCTTTCTCACTCATTCCACGTTGGCCTCAAAAATAGCAAACGTCCCAAGATTGCTGCCACGCCCAAGCAGCCACGAGGAAATACCATGGCTTCTTTTAAAGCTCTCTGGCAATTGCTTGCATAGCCCCACAGACCTTGTTGCTCTGGGCTTTCCTGGTGCCTTCAGCCTCAAAACCAGCCTTTCTCCTTCGCACCAGGGCAGGCCTCCAAAATGACCATATGTCTGGAGATGGCTGCCACGCCCAAGCAGCCACGAGGGAAAACCATGGCTTCTTTTAAAGCTCTCTGGGAACTGCTTCCATCGTCCATCAGAGCTTGGCTCTCCGTGCTTTCCTGGTGCCTTCAGCCTCAAAACCAGCCTTTCTCACTTATTCCACGTTTGGCCTCAAAAATAGCAAACGTCCCAAGATGGCTGCCACGCCCAAGCAGCCACGAGGGAAAACCATGGCTTCTTTTAAAGCTCTCTGGGAACCGCTTCCATCGTCCATCAGAGCTTGGCTCTCCGTGCTTTCCTGGTGCCTTCAGCCTCAAAACCAGCCTTTCTCACTTATTCCACGACCCCCTTCAAAAATAGCAAACGTCCCAAGATTGCTGCCACGCCCAAGCAGCCACGAGGAAATACCATGGCTTCTTTTAAAGCTCTCTGGGAACCGCTTCCATCGTCCATCAGAGCTTGGCTCTCCGTGCTTTCCTGGTGCCTTCAGCCTCAAAACCAGCCTTTCTCACTTATTCCACGTTTGGCCTCAAAAACAGCAAACGTCCCAAGATTGCTGCCACGCCCAAGCAGCCACGAGAGAAAACCATGGCTTCTTTTAAAGCTCTCTGGCAATTGCTTGCATAGCCCCACAGACCTTCTTGCTCTGGGCTTTCCTGGTGCCTTCAGCCTCAAAACCAGCCTTTCTCATTCGCACCAGGGCAGGCCTCCAAAATGACCATATGTCTGGAGATGGCTGCCACGCCCAAGCAGCCATGAGGAAATACCATGGCTTGTTTTAATGCTCTCTGGAAACTGCTTCCATCGTCCATCAGAGCTTGGCTCTCCGTGCTTTCCTGGTGCCTTCAGCCTCAAAAGCAACCTTTCTCACTTATTCCACGTTTGGCCTCAAAAATAACAGCAATCCCAAGATGGCTGCCACGCCCAAGCAGCCACGAGGGAAAACTGGGGCTTCTTTTAAAGCTCTCTGGCAATTGCTTGCATAGCCCCACAGACCTTGTTGCTCTGGGCTTTCCTGGTGCCTTCAGCCTCAAAACCAGCCTTTCTCATTCGCACCAGGGCAGGCCTCCAAAATGACCATATGTCTGGAGATGGCTGCCACGCCCAAGCAGCCATGAGGAAATACCATGGCTTGTTTTAATGCTCTCTGGGAACCGCTTCCATCGTCCATCAGAGCTTGGCTCTCCGTGCTTTCCTGGTGCCTTCAGCCTCAAAAGCAGCCTTTCTCACTTATTCCAGGACCCCCTTCAAAAATAGCAAACGTCCCAAGATTGCTGCCACGCCCAAGCAGCCACGAGAGAAAACCATGGCTTCTTTTAAAGCTCTCTGGCAATTGCTTGCATAGCCCCACAGACCTTGTTGCTCTGGGCTTTCCTGGTGCCTTCAGCCTCAAAACCAGCCTTTCTCATTCGCACCAGGGCAGGCCTCCAAAATGACCATATGTCTGGAGATGGCTGCCACGCCCAAGCAGCCACGAGGAAATACCATGGCTTCTTTTAAAGCTCTCTGGGAACCGCTTCCATCGTCCATCAGAGCTTGGCTCTCCGTGCTTTCCTGGTGCCTTCAGCCTCAAAACCAGCCTTTCTCACTTATTCCACGTTTGGCCTCAAAAATAGCAAACGTCCCAAGATTGCTGCCACGCCCAAGCAGCCACGAGAGAAAACCATGGCTTCTTTTAAAGCTCTCTGGCAATTGCTTGCATAGCCCCACAGACCTTGTTGCTCTGGGCTTTCCTGGTGCCTTCAGCCTCAAAACCAGCCTTTCTCATTCGCACCAGGGCAGGCCTCCAAAATGACCATATGTCTGGAGATGGCTGCCACGCCCAAGCAGCCATGAGGAAATACCATGGCTTGTTTTAATGCTCTCTGGGAACCGCTTCCATCGTCCATCAGAGCTTGGCTCTCCGTGCTTTCCTGGTGCCTTCAGCCTCAAAAGCAGCCTTTCTCACTTATTCCAGGACCCCCTTCAAAAATAGCAAACGTCCCAAGATTGCTGCCACGCCCAAGCAGCCACGAGAGAAAACCATGGCTTCTTTTAAAGCTCTCTGGGAACCGCTTCCATCGTCCATCAGAGCTTGGCTCTCCGTGCTTTCCTGGCGCCTTCAGCCTCAAAACCAGCCTTTCTCACTTATTCCAGTTTGGCCTCAAAAATAGCAAACGTCCCAAGATTGCTGCCACGCCCAAGCAGCCACGAGAGAAAACCATGGCTTCTTTTAAAGCTCTCTGGCAATTGCTTGCATAGCCCCACAGACCTTGTTGCTCTGGGCTTTCCTGGTGCCTTCAGCCTCAAAACCAGCCTTTCTCATTCGCACCAGGGCAGGCCTCCAAAATGACCATATGTCTGGAGATGGCTGCCACGCCCAAGCAGCCATGAGGAAATACCATGGCTTGTTTTAAAGCTCTCTGGGAACCGCTTCCATCGTCCATCAGAGCTTGGCTCTCCGTGCTTTCCTGGTGCCTTCAGCCTCAAAAGCAGCCTTTCTCACTCATTCCACGTTTGGCCTCAAAAATAGCAAACGTCCCAAGATGGCTGCCACGCCCAAGCAGCCACCAGGGAAAACCATGGCTTCTTTTAAAGCTCTCTGGGAACCGCTTCCATCGTCCATCAGAGCTTGGCTCTCCGTGCTTTCCTGGTGCCTTCAGCCTCAAAACCAGCCTTTCTCACTTCATTCCAGGTAGGCCTCAAAATAGCAAATGTCCCAAGATGGCTGCCACGCCCAAGCAGCCACCAGGGAAAACCATGGCTTCTTTTAAAGCTCTCTGGGAACCGCTTCCATCGTCCATCAGAGCTTGGCTCTCCGTGCTTTCCTGGTGCCTTCAGCCTCAAAACCAGCCTTTCTCACTTATTCCAGGACCCCCTTCAAAAATAGCAAACGTCCCAAGATGGCTGCCACGCCCAAGCAGCCACGAGAGAAAACCATGGCTTCTTTTAAAGCTCTCTGGAAACTGCTTGCATAGCCCATCAGACCTTGTTGCTCTGGGCTTTCCTGGTGCCTTCAGCCTCAAAACCAGCCTTTCTCATTCGCACCAGGGCAGGCCTCCAAAATGACCATATGTCTGGAGATGGCTGCCACGCCCAAGCAGCCATGAGGAAATACCATGGCTTGTTTTAAAGCTCTCTGGGAACCGCTTCCATCGTCCATCAGAGCTTGGCTCTCCGTGCTTTCCTGGTGCCTTCAGCCTCAAAAGCAACTTTTCTCACTTATTCCACGTTGGCCTCAAAATAACAAACGTCCCAAGATGGCTGCCACGCCCAAGCAGCCACGAGGGAAATACCATGGCTTCTTTTAAAGCTCTCTGGGAACCGCTTCCATCGTCCATCAGAGCTTGGCTCTCCGTGCTTTCCTGGTCGCCTTCAGCCTCAAAAGCAGCCTTTCTCACTCATTCCACGTTTGGCCTCAAAAATAGCAAACGTCCCAAGATTGCTGCCACGCCCAAGCAGCCACGAGAGAAAACCATGGCTTCTTTTAAAGCTCTCTGGCAATTGCTTGCATAGCCCCACAGACCTTGTTGCTCTGGGCTTTCCTGGTGCCTTCAGCCTCAAAACCAGCCTTTCTCATTCGCACCAGGGCAGGCCTCCAAAATGACCATATGTCTGGAGATGGCTGCCACGCCCAAGCAGCCATGAGGAAATACCATGGCTTGTTTTAATGCTCTCTGGGAACCGCTTCCATCGTCCATCAGAGCTTGGCTCTCCGTGCTTTCCTGGTGCCTTCAGCCTCAAAAGCAGCCTTTCTCACTTATTCCAGGACCGCCTCAAAAATAGCAAACGTCCCAAGATTGCTGCCACGCCCAAGCAGCCACGAGAGAAAACCATGGTTTCTTTTAAAGCTCTCTGGGAACCGCTTCCATCGTCCATCAGAGCTTGGCTCTCTGTGCTTTCCTGGTGCCTTCAGCCTCAAAACCAGCCTTTCTCACTTATTCCACGTTTGGCCTCAAAAATAACAAACGTCCCAAGATTGCTGCCACGCCCAAGCAGCCACGAGGAAATACCATGGCTTCTTTTAAAGCTCTCTGGGAACCGCTTCCATCGTCCATCAGAGCTTGGCTCTCCGTGCTTTCCTGGTGCCTTCAGCCTCAAAACCAGCCTTTCTCACTTATTCCACGTTGGCCTCAAAAATACGCAAACGTCCCAAGATTGCTGCCACGCCCAAGCAGCCACGAGGAAATACCATGGCTTCTTTTAAAGCTCTCTGGGAACCGCTTCCATCGCCCATCAGAGCTTGGCTCTCTGTGCTTTCCTGGTGCCTTCAGCCTCAAAACCAGCCTTTCTCACTTATCCACGTTTGGCCTCAAAAACAGCAAACGTCCCAAGATGGCTGCCACGCCCAAGCAGCCACGAGAGAAAACCATGGCTTCTTTTAAAGCTCTCTGGCAATTGCTTGCATAGCCCCACAGACCTTGTTGCTCTGGGCTTTCCTGGTGCCTTCAGCCTCAAAACCAGCCTTTCTCATTCGCACCAGGGCAGGCCTCCAAAATAACCATATGTCTGGAGATGGCTGCCACGCCCAAGCAGCCACGAGGAAATACCATGGCTTGTTTTAAAGCTCTCTGGAAACCGCTTCCATCGTCCATCAGAGCTTGGCTCTCCGTGCTTTCCTGGTGCCTTCAGCCTCAAAAGCAGCCTTTCTCACTTATTCCATTTGGCCTCAAAAATAGCAAACGTCCCAAGATGGCTGCCACGCCCAAGCAGCCACGAGGGAAAACCATGGCTTCTTTTAAAGCTCTCTGGCAATTGCTTGCATAGCCCCACAGACCTTGTTGCTCTGGGCTTTCCTGGTGCCTTCAGCCTCAAAACCAGCCTTTCTCATTCGCACCAGGGCAGGCCTCCAAAATGACCATATGTCTGGAGATGGCTGCCACGCCCAAGCAGCCATGAGGAAATACCATGGCTTGTTTTAATGCTCTCTGGGAACCGCTTCCATCGTCCATCAGAGCTTGGCTCTCCGTGCTTTCCTGGTGCCTTCAGCCTCAAAAGCAGCCTTTCTCACTTATTCCAGGACCGCCTTCAAAAATAGCAAACGTCCCAAGATTGCTGCCACGCCCAAGCAGCCACGAGAGAAAACCATGGCTTCTTTTAAAGCTCTCTGGCAATTGCTTGCATAGCCCCACAGACCTCTGGGACTCTGGGCTTTCCTGGCACCTTCAGCCTCAAAACCAGCCTTTCTCATTCGCACCAGGGCAGGCCTCCAAAATAACCATATGTCTGGAGATGGCTGCCACGCCCAAGCAGCCATGAGGAAATAACATGGCTTGTTTTAATGCTCTCTGGAAACTGCTTCCATCGTCCATCAGAGCTTGGCTCTCCGTGCTTTCCTGGTGCCTTCAGCCTCAAAACCAGCCTTTCTCACTTATTCCACGTTTGGCCTCAAAAACAACAAACGTCCCAAGATGGCTGCCACGCCCAAGCAGCCACGAGGGAATACCATGGCTTCTTTTAAAGCTCTCTGGGAACCGCTTCCATCGCCCATCAGAGCTTGGCTCTCTGTGCTTTCCTGGTGCCTTCAGCCTCAAAACCAGCCTTTCTCACTTAATCCACGTTTGGCCTCAAAAACAGCAAACGTCCCAAGATGGCTGCCACGCCCAAGCAGCCACGAGAGAAAACCATGGCTTCTTTTAAAGCTCTCTGGCAATTGCTTGCATAGCCCCACAGACCTCTGGGACTCTGGGCTTTCCTGGTGCCTTCAGCCTCAAAACCAGCCTTTCTCTTTCGCACCAGGGCAGGCCTCCAAAATAACATATGTCTGGAGATGGCTGCCACGCCCAAGCAGCCATGAGGAAATAACATGGCTTGTTTTAATGCTCTCTGGAAACTGCTTCCATCGTCCATCAGAGCTTGGCTCTCTGTGCTTTCCTGGTGCCTTCAGCCTCAAAACCATCCTTTCTCACTTATTCCACGTTTGGCCTCAAAAACAACAAACGTCCCAAGATGGCTGCCACGCCAAGCAGCCACGAGGGAATACCATGGCTTTTTTTAAAGCTCTCTGGGAACCGCTTCCATCGCCCATCAGAGCTTGGCTCTCCGTGCTTTCCTGGTGCCTTCAGCCTCAAAAGCAACCTTTCTCACTCATTCCACGTTTGGCCTCAAATATAGCAAACGTCCCAAGATGGCTGCCACGCCCAAGCAGCCACCAGGGAAAACTGGGGCTTCTTTTAAAGCTCTCTGGGAACCGCTTCCATCGTCCATCAGATCTTGGCTCTTTGTGCTTTCCTGGTGCCTTAAGCCTCAAACCAGCCTTTCTCACTTATTCCACGTTTGGCCTCAAAAATCGCAAACGTCCCAAGATTGCTGCCACGCCAAGGCAGCCACGAGGAAATACCATAGTTTCTTTTAAACCTCTCTGGGAACCGCTTCCATCGCCCATCAGCTCTTTGCTCTCTATGCTTTCCTGGTGCCTTCAGCCTCAAAACCAGCCTTTCTCACTTAATCCACGTTTGGCCTCAAAAACAGCAAACGTCCCAAGATGGCTGCCAGCCACGCCCCAAGCAGCCATGAGAGAAAACCATGGCTTCTTTTAAAGCTCTCTGGCAATTGCTTGCATAGCCCCACAGACCTCTGGGACTCTGGGCTTTCCTGGCACCTTCAGCCTCAAAACCAGCCTTTCTCATTCGCACCAGGGCAGGCCTCCAAAATGACCATATGTCTGGAGATGGCTGCCACGCCTAAGCAGCCATGAGGAAATACCATGGCTTGTTTTAATGCTGTCTGGAAACTGCTTCCATCGTCCATCAGAGCTTGGCTCTCCGTGCTTTCCTGGTGCCTTCAGCGTCCAAAGCAGCCTTTCTCACTTATTCTACATTTGGCCTCAAAAATAGCAAACGTCCCAAGATGGCTGCCACGCCCAAGCAGCCACCAGGGAAAACTGGGGCTTCTTTTAAAGCTCTCTGGCAATTGCTTGCATAGCCCCACAGACCTTTTTCCTCTGGGCTTTCCTGGTGCCTTCAGCCTCAAAACCAGCCTTTCTCATTCGCACCAGGGCAGGCCTCCAAAATGACCATATGTCTGGAGATGGCTGCCACGCCCAAGCAGTCATGAGGAAATACCATGGCTTGTTTTAATGCTGTCCTCGGAACCACTTCCATTGTCCATCAGAGCTTGGCTCTCCGTGCTTTCTCAATTATTCCAGGACCGCCTTCAAAAATAGCAAACGTCCCAAGATTGCTGCCACGCCCAAGCAGCCATGAGAGAAAACCATGGCTTCTTTTAAAGCTCTCTGGCAATTGCTTGCATAGCCCCACAGACCTCTGGGACTCTGGGCTTTCCTGGCGCCTTCAGCCTCAAAACCAGCCTTTCTCATTCGCACCAGGGCAGGCCTCCAAAATAACCATATGTCTGGAGATGGCTGCCACGCCCAAGCAGCCACGAGGAAATAACATGGCTTGTTTTAATGCTCTCTGGAAACTGCTTCCATCGTCCATCAGAGCTTGGCTCTCTGTGCTTTCCTGGTGCCTTCAGCCTCAAAACCAGCCTTTCTCACTTATTCCACGTTTGGCCTCAAAAATAGCAAACGTCCCAAGATTGCTGCCACGCCCAAGCAGCCACGAGAGAAAACCATGGCTTCTTTTAAAGCTCTCTGGCAATTGCTTGCATAACCCCACAGACCTTGTTGCTCTGGGCTTTCCTGGTGCCTTCAGCCTCAAAACCAGCCTTTCTCATTCGCACCAGGGCAGGCCTCCAAAATGACCATATGTCTGGAGATGGCTGCCACGCCCAAGCAGCCATGAGGAAATACCATGGCTTGTTTTAAAGCTCTCTGGGAACCGCTTCCATCGTCCATCAGAGCTTGGCTCTCCGTGCTTTCCTGGTGCCTTCAGCGTCCAAAGCAGCCTTTCTCACTTATTCCAGGACCCCCTTCAAAAATAGCAAACGTCCCAAGATTGCTGCCACGCCCAAGCAGCCACGAGAGAAAACCATGGCTTCTTTTAAAGCTCTCTGGGAACCGCTTCCATCGTCCATCAGAGCTTGGCTCTCCGTGCTTTCCTGGCGCCTTCAGCCTCAAAAGCAGCCTTTCTCACTTATTCCACATTTGGCCTCAAAAATAGCAAACGTCCCAAGATGGCTGCCACGCCCAAGCAGCCACAAGGGAAAACCATGGCTTCTTTTAAAGCTCTCTGGCAATTGCTTGCATAGCCCCACAGACCTTGTTGCTCTGGGCTTTCCTGGTGCCTTCAGCCTCAAAACCAGCCTTTCTCAATTCGCACCAGGGCAGGCCTCCAAAATGACCATATGTCTGGAGATGGCTGCCACGCCAAGCAGTCACTGAGGAAATACCATGGCTGTTTTTTAAAAGCTCTCTGGGAACCGCTTCACGCCCACCAAGCCTTGGCTCTCCGTGCTTCCTGTCCCTTCAGCCTCAAAAGCAGCCTTTTCTCACTCATTTCACGTTGGCCCTCAAAAATAGCAAATGTCCCAAGATGCTGCCACGCCCAAGCAGCCACCAGGGAAAACCATGGCTTCTTTTTAACGCTCTCTGGGAAACCGCATCCATCGTCCATCAGAGCTAGCTATCCGTGCTTTTCCTGGTGCCTTCCAGCCTCAAAACCATCCTTTCTCCCCTTATTCCACGTTTGGCCCTCAAAAAAGCAAACATCCCAAGATGGCTGCCACGCCCAAGCAGCCACCAGGAAAAACTGGGGCTTCTTTTAAAGCTCTCTGGGAACCGCTTCCATCGTCCATCAGAGCTTGGCTCTCCGTGCTTTCCTGGTCCCTTCAGCCTCAAAACCAGCCTTTCTCATTCATTCCATGTTTGGCCTCAAATAGCAAATGTCCCAAGATGGCTGCCACGCCCAAGCAGCCACCAGGGAAAACCATGGCTTCTTTTAAAGCTCTCTGGGAACCGCATCCATCGTCCATTAGATCTTAGCTCTCCGTGCTTTCCTGGTGCCTTCAGCGTCCAAAGCAGCCTTTCTCACTTATTCCAGGACCCCCTTCAAAAATAGCAAACGTCCCAAGATGGCTGCCACGACCAAGCAGCCACGAGGAAATACCATGGCTTGTTTTAACGCTCTCTGGAAACTGCTTGCATAGCCCCACAGACCTTGTTGCTCTGGGCTTTCCTGGTGCCTTCAGCCTCAAAACCAGCCTTTCTCATTCGCACCAGGGCAGGCCTCCAAAATGACCATATGTCTGGAGATGGCTCTGCCAGCCCAAGCAGTCATGAGGAAATACCATGGCTTGTTTTAAGCTCCTCTGGGAACCGCTTCCATCGTCCATCAGATCTTGGCTCTCTCGTGCTTTCCTGGTGCCTTCAGCCTCAAAAGCAGCCTTTCTCACTTATTCCACGTTTTGGCCCTCAAAAACGCAAACGTCCAAGATGCTGCCACGCCAAGGCAGCACGAGGAAATACCATAGTTTTCTTTCTACACCTCTCTGGGAACCGCTTCCATCGTCCATCAGAGCTTGGCTCTCCGTGCTTTCCTGGTGCCTTCAGCCTCAAAACCAGCCTTTCTCACTTATCCACGTTTGGCCTCAAAAACAGCAAACGTCCCAAGATGGCTGCCACGCCCAAGCAGCCACGAGAGAAAACCATGGCTTCTTTTAAAGCTCTCTGGAAATTGCTTGCATAGCCCCACAGACCTTGGTGCTCTGGGCTTTCCTGGTGCCTTCAGCCTCAAAACCAGCCTTTCTCATTCGCACCAGGGCAGGCCTCCAAAATAACCATATGTCTGGAGATGGCTGCCACGCCCAAGCAGCCATGAGGAAATACCATGGCTTGTTTTAATGCTCTCTGGAACTGCTTCCATCGTCCATCAGAGCTTGGCTCTCCGTGCTTTCCTGGTGCCTTCAGCCTCAAAAGCAGCCTTTCTCACTTATTCCACGTTTGGCCTCAAAAATAGCAAACGTCCCAAGATGGCTGCCACGCCCAAGCAGCCACGAGGAAAAACTGGGGCTTCTTTTAAAGCTCTCTCGCAATTGCTTGCATAGCCCCACAGACCTTTTTCCTCTGGGCTTTCCTGGTGCCTTCAGCCTCAAAACCAGCCTTTCTCATTCGCACCAGGGCAGGCCTCCAAAATGACCCATATGTCTGGAGATGGCGCCACGCCCAGCAGTCATGAGGAAATACCATGGCTTGTTTTAATGCTCTCTGGGAACCGCTTCCATCGTCCATCAGAGCTTGGCTCTCCGTGCTTTCCTGGTGCCTTCAGCCTCAAAAGCAGCCTTTCTCACTTATTCCAGGACCGCCTTCAAAAATAGCAAACGTCCCAAGATTGCTGCCACGCCCAAGCAGCCACGAGAGAAAACCATGGCTTCTTTTAAAGCTCTCTGGCAATTGCTTGCATAGCCCCACAGACCTTGGCTCTGGGCTTTCCTGGTGCCTTCAGCCTCAAAACCAGCCTTTCTCATTCGCACCAGGGCAGGCCTCCAAAATGACCGTATGTCTGGAGATGGCTGCCACGCCCAAGCAGCCACGAGGAAATACCATGGCTTGTTTTAAAGCTCTCTGGAAACTGCTTCCATCGTCCATCAGAGCTTGGCTCTCCGTGCTTTCCTGGTGCCTTCAGCCTCAAAACCAGCCTTTCTCACTTATTCCACGTTTGGCCTCAAAAATAACAAACGTCCCAAGATTGCTGCCACGCCCAAGCAGCCACGAGAGAAAACCATGGCTTCTTTTAAAGCTCTCTGGCAATTGCTTGCATAGCCCCACAGACCTTGTTGCTCTGGGCTTTCCTGGTGCCTTCAGCCTCAAAACCAGCCTTTCTCATTCGCACCAGGGCAGGCCTCCAAAATGACCATATGTCTGGAGATGGCTGCCACGCCCAAGCAGCCATGAGGAAATACCATGGCTTGTTTTAAAGCTCTCTGGGAACCGCTTCCATCGTCCATCAGAGCTTGGCTCTCCGTGCTTTCCTGGTGCCTTCAGCCTCAAAAGCAGCCTTTCTCACTTATTCCAGGACCCCCTTCAAAAATAGCAAACGTCCCAAGATTGCTGCCACGCCCAAGCAGCCACGAGAGAAAACCATGGCTTCTTTTAAAGCTCTCTGGGAACCGCTTCCATCGTCCATCAGAGCTTGGCTCTCCGTGCTTTCCTGGCGCCTTCAGCCTCAAAAGCAGCCTTTCTCACTTATTCACAGTTGGCCTCAAAAATAGCAAACGTCCCAAGATGGCTGCCACGCCCAAGCAGCCACGAGGGAAAACCATGGCTTCTTTTAAAGCTCTCTGGCAATTGCTTGCATAGCCCCACAGACCTTTTGCTCTGGGCTTTCCTGGTGCCTTCAGCCTCAAAACCAGCCTTTCTCATTCGCACCAGGGCAGGCCTCCAAAATGACCATATGTCTGGAGATGGCTGCCACGCCCAAGCAGCCATGAGGAAATACCATGGCTTGTTTTAAAGCTCTCTGGGAACCGCTTCCATCGTCCATCAGAGCTTGGCTCTCCGTGCTTTCCTGGTGCCTTCAGCCTCAAAAGCAACTTTTCTCACTTATTCCACGTTTGGCCTCAAAAATAACAGAAATCCCAAGATGGCTGCCACGCCCAAGCAGCCACCAGGGAAAACCATGGCTTCTTTTAAAGCTCTCTGGGAACCGCTTCCATCGTCCATCAGAGCTTGGCTCTCCGTGCTTTCCTGGTGCCTTCAGCCTCAAAACCAGCCTTTCTCACTTATTCCACGTTGGCCTCAAAAATAGCAAACGTCCCAAGATGGCTGCCACGCCCAAGCAGCCACGAGGGAAAACTGGGGCTTCTTTTAAAGCTCTCTGGGAACCGCTTCCATCGTCCATCAGAGCTTGGCTCTCCGTGCTTTCCTGGTGCCTTCAGCCTCAAAACCAGCCTTTCTCATTCATTCCACGTTTGGCCTCAATAATAGCAAATGTCCCAAGATGGCTGCCACGCCCAAGCAGCCACCAGGGAAAACCATGGCTTCTTTTAAAGCTCTCTGGGAACCGCTTCCATCGTCCATCAGAGCTTGGCTCTCCGTGCTTTCCTGGTGCCTTCAGCCTCAAAACCAGCCTTTCTCACTTATTCCAGGACCCCCTTCAAAAATAGCAAACGTCCCAAGATTGCTGCCACGCCCAAGCAGCCACGAGAGAAAACCATGGCTTCTTTTAAAGCTCTCTGGCAACTGCTTGCATAGCCCCACAGACCTTGTTGCTCTGGGCTTTCCTGGTGCCTTCAGCCTCAAAACCAGCCTTTCTCCTTCGCACCAGGGCAGGCCTCCAAAATGACCATATGTCTGGAGATGGCTGCCACGCCCAAGCAGCCATGAGGAAATACCATGGCTTGTTTTAATGCTCTCTGGGAACCGCTTCCATCGTCCATCAGAGCTTGGCTCTCCGTGCTTTCCTGGTGCCTTCAGCCTCAAAACCAGCCTTTCTCACTTATTCCACGTGAGCCTCAAAAATAGCAAACGTCCCAAGATGGCTGCCACGCCCAAGCAGCCACGAGGGAAAACCATGGCTTCTTTTAAAGCTCTCTGGGAACCGCTTCCATCGTCCATCAGAGCTTGGCTCTCCGTGCTTTCCTGGTGCCTTCAGCCTCAAAACCAGCCTTTCTCACTCATTCCACGTTTGGCCTCAAAAATAGCAAACGTCCCAAGATTGCTGCCACGCCCAAGCAGCCACGAGAGAAAACCATGGCTTCTTTTAAAGCTCTCTGGCAATTGCTTGCATAGCCCCACAGACCTTGTTGCTCTGGGCTTTCCTGGTGCCTTCAGCCTCAAAACCAGCCTTTCTCCTTCGCACCAGGGCAGGCCTCCAAAATGACCATATGTCTGGAGATGGCTGCCACGCCCAAGCAGCCATGAGGAAATACCATGGCTTGTTTTAAAGCTCTCTGGGAACCGCTTCCATCGTCCATCAGAGCTTGGCTCTCCGTGCTTTCCTGGTGCCTTCAGCCTCAAAACCAGCCTTTCTCACTTATTCCACGGAGGCCTCAAAAATAGCAAACGTCCCAAGATTGCTGCCACGCCCAAGCAGCCATGAGGGGAAACCATGGCTTCTTTTAAAGCTCTCTGGGAACCGCTTCCATCGTCCATCAGAGCTTGGCTCTCTGTGCTTTCCTGGTGCCTTCAGCCTCAAAACCAGCCTTTCTCACTATTCCACGGCGGCCTCAAAAATAGCAAACGTCCCAAGATTGCTGCCACGCCCAAGCAGCCACGAGGAAAACCATGGCTTCTTTTAAAGCTCTCTGGGAACCGCTTCCATCGTCCATCAGAGCTTGGCTCTCCGTGCTTTCCTGGTGCCTTCAGCCTCAAAACCAGCCTTTCTCACTTATTCCACGTTGGCCTCAAAATACGCAAACGTCCCAAGATTGCTGCCACGCCCAAGCAGCCACGAGGAAAACCATGGCTTCTTTTAAAGCTCTCTGGGAACCGCTTCCATCGTCCATCAGAGCTTGGCTCTCCGTGCTTTCCTGGTGCCTTCAGCCTCAAAACCAGCCTTTCTCACTTATTCCACGTTTGGCCTCAAAAATAGCAAACGTCCCAAGATTGCTGCCACGCCCAAGCAGCCACGAGAGAAAACCATGGCTTCTTTTAAAGCTCTCTGGCAACTGCTTGCATAGCCCCACAGACCTTGGCTCTCTGTGCTTTCCTGGTGCCTTCAGCCTCAAAACCAGCCTTTCTCACTTCGCACCAGGGCAGGCCTCCAAAATGACCATATGTCTGGAGATGGCTGCCACGCCCAAGCAGCCACGAGGAAATACCATGGCTTCTTTTAAAGCTCTCTGGGAACCGCTTCCATCGTCCATCAGAGCTTGGCTCTCCGTGCTTTCCTGGTGCCTTCAGCCTCAAAACCAGCCTTTCTCACTTATTCCAGGACCCCCTTCAAAAATAGCAAACGTCCCAAGATTGCTGCCACGCCCAAGCAGCCACGAGAGAAAACCATGGCTTCTTTTAAAGCTCTCTGGGAACCGCTTCCATCGTCCATCAGAGCTTGGCTCTCCGTGCTTTCCTGGTGCCTTCAGCCTCAAAACCAGCCTTTCTCACTTATTCCACGTTGGCCTCAAAAATAGCAAACGTCCCAAGATGGCTGCCACGCCCAAGCAGCCACGAGAGAAAACCATGGCTTCTTTTAAAGCTCTCTGGCAATTGCTTGCATAGCCCCACAGACCTTGTTGCTCTGGGCTTTCCTGGTGCCTTCAGCCTCAAAACCAGCCTTTCTCCTTCGCACCAGGGCAGGCCTCCAAAATGACCATATGTCTGGAGATGGCTGCCACGCCCAAGCAGCCATGAGGAAATACCATGGCTTGTTTTAAAGCTCTCTGGGAACCGCTTCCATCGTCCATCAGAGCTTGGCTCTCCGTGCTTTCCTGGTGCCTTCAGCCTCAAAACCAGCCTTTCTCACTTATTCCACGTTGGCCTCAAAAATAACAGAAATCCCAAGATGGCTGCCACGCCCAAGCAGCCACGAGGGAAAACCATGGCTTCTTTTAAAGCTCTCTGGGAACCGCTTCCATCGTCCATCAGAGCTTGGCTCTCCGTGCTTTCCTGGTGCCTTCAGCCTCAAAACCAGCCTTTCTCACTTATTCCACGTTTGGCCTCAAAAATAGCAAACGTCCCAAGATGGCTGCCACGCCCAAGCAGCCACGAGAGAAAACCATGGTTTCTTTTAAAGCTCTCTGGGAACCGCTTCCATCGTCCATCAGAGCTTGGCTCTCCGTGCTTTCCTGGTGCCTTCAGCCTCAAAACCAGCCTTTCTCACTTATTCCACGTGCGCCTCAAAAATAGCAAATGTCCCAAGATTGCTGCCACGCCCAAGCAGCCACGAGGAAAAACCATGGCTTCTTTTAAAGCTCTCTGGGAACCGCTTCCATCGTCCATCAGAGCTTGGCTCTCCGTGCTTTCCTGGTGCCTTCAGCCTCAAAACCAGCCTTTCTCACTTATTCCAGGCGGCCTCAAAATAGCAAACGTCCCAAGATGGCTGCCACGCCCAAGCAGCCACGAGGAAATACCATGGCTTCTTTTAAAGCTCTCTGGGAACCGCTTCCATCGTCCATCAGAGCTTGGCTCTCCGTGCTTTCCTGGTGCCTTCAGCCTCAAAAGCAGCTTTTCTCACTTATTCCACGGTTGGCCTCAATAATAACAGAAATCCCAAGATGGCTGCCACGCCCAAGCAGCCACGAGAGAAAACCATGGCTTCTTTTAATGCTCTCTGGGAACCGCTTCCATCGTCCATCAGAGCTTGGCTCTCCGTGCTTTCCTGGTGCCTTCAGCCTCAAAACCAGCCTTTCTCACTTATTCCACGTTTGGCCTCAAAAATAGCAAACGTCCCAAGATGGCTGCCACGCCCAAGCAGCCACGAGAGAAAACCATGGCTTCTTTTAAAGCTCTCTGGCAACTGCTTGCATCGCCCATCAGAGCTTGGCTCTCCGTGCTTTCCTGGTGCCTTCAGCCTCAAAACCAGCCTTTCTCCCTCATTCCAGGGCAGGCCTCCAAAATACCAAACGTCCGAAGATTGCTGCCACGCCCAAGCAGCCACGAGAGAAAACCATGGCTTCTTTTAAAGCTCTCTGGCAACTGCTTGCATCGCCCACAGACCTTGGTTCTCGGGCTTTCCTGGTGCCTTCAGCCTCAAAACCAGCCTTTCTCATACGCACCAGGGCAGACCTCCAAAACGACCATATGTCTCTAGATGGCTGCCACGCCCAAGCAGCCACCAGGGAAAACCATGGCTTCTTTTAAAGCTCTCTGGGAACCGCTTCCATCGTCCATCAGAGCTTGGCTCTCCGTGCTTTCCTGGTGCCTTCAGCCTCAAAACCAGCCTTTCTCACTTATTCCACGTTTGGCCTCAAAAATAGCAAACGTCCCAAGATTGCTGCCACGCCCAAGCAGCCATGAGGGGAAACCATGGCTTCTTTTAAAGCTCTCTGGGAACCGCTTCCATCGTCCATCAGAGCTTGGCTCTCTGTGCTTTCCTGGTGCCTTCAGCCTCAAAACCAGCCTTTCTCACTTCATCCAGGGCGGCCTCCAAAATAGCAAACGTCCCAAGATGGCTGCCACGCCCAAGCAGCCACGAGGGAAAACCATGGCTTCTTTTAAAGCTCTCTGGGAACCGCTTCCATCGTCCATCAGAGCTTGGCTCTCCGTGCTTTCCTGGTGCCTTCAGCCTCAAAACCAGCCTTTCTCACTCATTCCACGTTTGGCCTCAAAATAGCAAACGTCCCAAGATTGCTGCCACGCCCAAGCAGCCACGAGAGAAAACCATGGCTTCTTTTAAAGCTCTCTGGCAATTGCTTGCATAGCCCCACAGACCTTGTTGCTCTGGGCTTTCCTGGTGCCTTCAGCCTCAAAACCAGCCTTTCTCTCTTCGCACCAGGGCAGGCCTCCAAAATGACCATATGTCTGGAGATGGCTGCCACGCCCAAGCAGCCACGATGGAGAACCATGGCTTCTTTTAAAGCTCTCTGGGAACCGCTTCCATCGTCCATCAGAGCTTGGCTCTCCGTGCTTTCCTGGCGCCTTCAGCCTCAAAACCAGCCTTTCTCACTCATTCCACGTTTGGCCTCAAAAATAGCAAACGTCCCAAGATTGCTGCCACGCCCAAGCAGCCACGAGAGAAAACCATGGCTTCTTTTAAAGCTCTCTGGCAATTGCTTGCATAGCCCCACAGACCTTGTTGCTCTGGGCTTTCCTGGTGCCTTCAGCCTCAAAACCAGCCTTTCTCCTTCGCACCAGGGCAGGCCTCCAAAATGACCATATGTCTGGAGATGGCTGCCACGCCCAAGCAGCCATGAGGAAATACCATGGCTTGTTTTAAAGCTCTCTGGGAACCGCTTCCATCGTCCATCAGAGCTTGGCTCTCCGTGCTTTCCTGGTGCCTTCAGCCTCAAAACCAGCCTTTCTCACTTATTCCACGACCCCCTTCAAAAATAGCAAACGTCCCAAGATTGCTGCCACGCCCAAGCAGCCACGAGAGAAAACCATGGCTTCTTTTAAAGCTCTCTGGGAACCGCTTCCATCGTCCATCAGAGCTTGGCTCTCTGTGCTTTCCTGGTGCCTTCAGCCTCAAAACCAGCCTTTCTGCTTCGCACCAGGGCAGGCCTCCAAAATGACCATATGTCTGGAGATGGCTGCCACGCCCAAGCAGCCACGAGAGAAAACCATGGCTTCTTTTAAAGCTCTCTGGGAACCGCTTCCATCGTCCATCAGAGCTTGGCTCTCCGTGCTTTCCTGGTGCCTTCAGCCTCAAAACCAGCCTTTCTCACTTATTCCACGTGCGCCTCAAAATACAGCAAAGTCCCAAGATGGCTGCCACGCCCAAGCAGCCACGAGGAAAAACTGGGGCTTCTTTTAAAGCTCTCTGGGAACCGCTTCCATCGTCCATCAGAGCTTGGCTCTCCGTGCTTTCCTGGTGCCTTCAGCCTCAAAACCAGCCTTTCTCACTCATTCCACGTTGGCCTCAAAAATAGCAAACGTCCCAAGATTGCTGCCACGCCCAAGCAGCCACGAGAGAAAACCATGGCTTCTTTTAAAGCTCTCTGGCAATTGCTTGCATAGCCCACAGACCTTCTTGCTCTGGGCTTTCCTGGTGCCTTCAGCCTCAAAACCAGCCTTTCTCCTTCGCACCAGGGCAGGCCTCCAAAATGACCATATGTCTGGAGATGGCTGCCACGCCCAAGCAGCCACGAGAGAAAACCATGGCTTCTTTTAAAGCTCTCTGGGAACCGCTTCCATCGTCCATCAGAGCTTGGCTCTCCGTGCTTTCCTGGTGCCTTCAGCCTCAAAACCAGCCTTTCTCACTTATTCCACGTGAGGCCTCAAAAATAGCAAACGTCCCAAGATTGCTGCCACGCCCAAGCAGCCACGAGGAAAACCATGGCTTCTTTTAAAGCTCTCTGGGAACCGCTTCCATCGTCCATCAGAGCTTGGCTCTCCGTGCTTTCCTGGTGCCTTCAGCCTCAAAACCAGCCTTTCTCACTTATTCCAGGCGGCCTCAAAAATAGCAAACGTCCCAAGATGGCTGCCACGCCCAAGCAGCCACGAGGAAAACCATGGCTTCTTTTAAAGCTCTCTGGGAACCGCTTCCATCGTCCATCAGAGCTTGGCTCTCCGTGCTTTCCTGGTGCCTTCAGCCTCAAAACCAGCCTTTCTCACTCATTCCACGTTGGCCTCAAAAATAGCAAACGTCCCAAGATTGCTGCCACGCCCAAGCAGCCACGAGAGAAAACCATGGCTTCTTTTAAAGCTCTCTGGGAACCGCTTGCATCGTCCCACAGAGCTTGGCTCTCCGGGCTTTCCTGGTGCCTTCAGCCTCAAAACCAGCCTTTCTCCTTCGCACCAGGGCAGGCCTCCAAAATGACCATATGTCCGGAGATGGCTGCCACGCCCAAGCAGCCACGAGAGAAAACCATGGCTTCTTTTAAAGCTCTCTGGGAACCGCTTCCATCGTCCATCAGAGCTTGGCTCTCCGTGCTTTCCTGGTGCCTTCAGCCTCAAAACCAGCCTTTCTCACTCATTCCAGGACGGCCTCAAAATAGCAAACGTCCCAAGATGGCTGCCACGCCCAAGCAGCCACGAGGAAAACCATGGCTTCTTTTAAAGCTCTCTGGGAACCGCTTCCATCGTCCATCAGAGCTTGGCTCTCCGTGCTTTCCTGGTGCCTTCAGCCTCAAAACCAGCCTTTCTCACTTATTCCAGGACGGCCTCAAAAATAGCAAACGTCCCAAGATGGCTGCCACGCCCAAGCAGCCACGAGAGAAAACCATGGCTTCTTTTAAAGCTCTCTGGGAACCGCTTCCATCGTCCATCAGAGCTTGGCTCTCCGTGCTTTCCTGGCGCCTTCAGCCTCAAAACCAGCCTTTCTCACTTATTCCACGTTTGGCCTCAAAAATAGCAAACGTCCCAAGATTGCTGCCACGCCCAAGCAGCCACGAGAGAAAACCATGGCTTCTTTTAAAGCTCTCTGGCAATTGCTTGCATAGCCCACAGACCTTGTTGCTCTGGGCTTTCCTGGTGCCTTCAGCCTCAAAACCAGCCTTTCTCCTTCGCACCAGGGCAGGCCTCCAAAATGACCATATGTCTGGAGATGGCTGCCACGCCCAAGCAGCCACGAGGAAATACCATGGCTTGTTTTAAAGCTCTCTGGGAACCGCTTCCATCGTCCATCAGAGCTTGGCTCTCCGTGCTTTCCTGGTGCCTTCAGCCTCAAAACCAGCCTTTCTCACTTATTCCAGGACCCCCTTCAAAAATAGCAAACGTCCCAAGATTGCTGCCACGCCCAAGCAGCCACGAGAGAAAACCATGGCTTCTTTTAAAGCTCTCTGGGAACCGCTTCCATCGTCCATCAGAGCTTGGCTCTCCGTGCTTTCCTGGCGCCTTCAGCCTCAAAACCAGCCTTTCTCACTCATTCCACGTTTGGCCTCAAAAATAGCAAACGTCCCAAGATTGCTGCCACGCCCAAGCAGCCACGAGAGAAAACCATGGCTTCTTTTAAAGCTCTCTGGCAATTGCTTGCATAGCCCCACAGACCTTGTTGCTCTGGGCTTTCCTGGTGCCTTCAGCCTCAAAACCAGCCTTTCTCCTTCGCACCAGGGCAGGCCTCCAAAATGACCATATGTCTGGAGATGGCTGCCACGCCCAAGCAGCCACGAGGGAAAACCATGGCTTCTTTTAAAGCTCTCTGGGAACCGCTTCCATCGTCCATCAGAGCTTGGCTCTCCGTGCTTTCCTGGTGCCTTCAGCCTCAAAACCAGCCTTTCTCACTTATTCCACGTTGGCCTCAAAAATAGCAAACGTCCCAAGATTGCTGCCACGCCCAAGCAGCCACGAGAGAAAACCATGGCTTCTTTTAAAGCTCTCTGGGAACCGCTTCCATCGTCCATCAGAGCTTGGCTCTCCGTGCTTTCCTGGTGCCTTCAGCCTCAAAACCAGCCTTTCTCACTTCATTCCAGGCAGGCCTCAAAATACGCAAACGTCCCAAGATGGCTGCCACGCCCAAGCAGCCACGAGGAAAACCATGGCTTCTTTTAAAGCTCTCTGGGAACCGCTTCCATCGTCCATCAGAGCTTGGCTCTCCGTGCTTTCCTGGTGCCTTCAGCCTCAAAACCAGCCTTTCTCACTTATTCCACGTTGGCCTCAAAAACAGCAAACGTCCCAAGATTGCTGCCACGCCCAAGCAGCCACGAGAGAAAACCATGGCTTCTTTTAAAGCTCTCTGGCAATTGCTTGCATAGCCCCACAGACCTTGCTGCTCTGGGCTTTCCTGGTGCCTTCAGCCTCAAAACCAGCCTTTCTCCTTCGCACCAGGGCAGGCCTCCAAAATGACCATATGTCTGGAGATGGCTGCCACGCCCAAGCAGCCTCACGGAAAACTGGGGCTTCTTTTAAAGCTCTCTGGGAACCGCTTCCATCGTCCATCAGAGCTTGGCTCTCCGTGCTTTCCTGGTGCCTTCAGCCTCAAAACCAGCCTTTCTCACTTATTCCAGGACCCCCTTCAAAAATAGCAAACGTCCCAAGATTGCTGCCACGCCCAAGCAGCCACGAGAGAAAACCATGGCTTCTTTTAAAGCTCTCTGGGAACCGCTTCCATCGTCCATCAGAGCTTGGCTCTCCGTGCTTTCCTGGCGCCTTCAGCCTCAAAACCAGCCTTTCTCACTCATTCCACGTTTGGCCTCAAAAATAGCAAACGTCCCAAGATTGCTGCCACGCCCAAGCAGCCACGAGAGAAAACCATGGCTTCTTTTAAAGCTCTCTGGCAATTGCTTGCATAGCCCACAGACCTTGTTGCTCTGGGCTTTCCTGGTGCCTTCAGCCTCAAAACCAGCCTTTCTCCTTCGCACCAGGGCAGGCCTCCAAAATGACCATATGTCTGGAGATGGCTGCCACGCCCAAGCAGCCATGAGGGGAAACCATGGCTTCTTTTAAAGCTCTCTGGGAACCGCTTCCATCGTCCATCAGAGCTTGGCTCTCCGTGCTTTCCTGGTGCCTTCAGCCTCAAAAGCAACTTTTCTCACTTATTCCAGGGCCCTCAAAAATAGCAAAGTCCCAAGATGGCTGCCACGCCCAAGCAGCCACGAGAGAAAACCATGGCTTCTTTTAAAGCTCTCTGGGAACCGCTTCCATCGTCCATCAGAGCTTGGCTCTCCGTGCTTTCCTGGCGCCTTCAGCCTCAAAACCAGCCTTTCTCACTTATTCCACGTTTGGCCTCAAAAATAGCAAACGTCCCAAGATGGCTGCCACGCCCAAGCAGCCACGAGAGAAAACCATGGCTTCTTTTAAAGCTCTCTGGCAATTGCTTGCATAGCCCCACAGACCTTGTTGCTCTGGGCTTTCCTGGTGCCTTCAGCCTCAAAACCAGCCTTTCTCCTTCGCACCAGGGCAGGCCTCCAAAATGACCATATGTCTGGAGATGGCTGCCACGCCCAAGCAGCCACGATGGAGAACCATGGCTTCTTTTAAAGCTCTCTGGGAACCGCTTCCATCGTCCATCAGAGCTTGGCTCTCCGTGCTTTCCTGGTGCCTTCAGCCTCAAAACCAGCCTTTCTCACTTATTCCATGTTTCGCCTCAAAAATAGCAAACGTCCCAAGATTGCTGCCACGCCCAAGCAGCCACGAGAGAAAACCATGGCTTCTTTTAAAGCTCTCTGGCAATTGCTTGCATAGCCCCACAGACCTTGTTGCTCTGGGCTTTCCTGGTGCCTTCAGCCTCAAAACCAGCCTTTCTCCTTCGCACCAGGGCAGGCCTCCAAAATGACCATATGTCTGGAGATGGCTGCCACGCCCAAGCAGCCACGAGGGAGAACCATGGCTTGTTTTAAAGCTCTCTGGGAACCGCTTCCATCGTCCATCAGAGCTTGGCTCTCCGTGCTTTCCTGGTGCCTTCAGCCTCAAAACCAGCCTTTCTCACTTATTCCAGGACGGCCTCAAAAATAGCAAAGTCCCAAGATGGCTGCCACGCCCAAGCAGCCACGAGGGAAAACCATGGCTTCTTTTAAAGCTCTCTGGGAACCGCTTCCATCGTCCATCAGAGCTTGGCTCTCCGTGCTTTCCTGGTGCCTTCAGCCTCAAAACCAGCCTTTCTCACTTATTCCACGTTTGGCCTCAAAAATAGCAAACGTCCCAAGATGGCTGCCACGCCCAAGCAGCCACGAGGGAAAACCATGGCTTCTTTTAAAGCTCTCTGGGAACCGCTTCCATAGTCCATCAGAGCTTGGCTCTCCGTGCTTTCCTGGTGCCTTCAGCCTCAAAACCAGCCTTTCTCACTTCTTTCCAGGAGGCCTCCAAAATAGCAAATGTCCCAAGATGGCTGCCACGCCCAAGCAGCCACGAGAGAAAACCATGGCTTCTTTTAAAGCTCTCTGGGAACCGCTTCCATCGTCCATCAGAGCTTGGCTCTCCGTGCTTTCCTGGTGCCTTCAGCCTCAAAACCAGCCTTTCTCACTTATTCCAGGACCCCCTTCAAAAATAGCAAACGTCCCAAGATGGCTGCCACGCCCAAGCAGCCACGAGAGAAAACCATGGCTTCTTTTAAAGCTCTCTGGCAACTGCTTGCATAGCCCCACAGACCTTGCTGCTCTGGGCTTTCCTGGTGCCTTCAGCCTCAAAACCAGCCTTTCTCCTTCGCACCAGGGCAGGCCTCCAAAATGACCATATGTCTGGAGATGGCTGCCACGCCCAAGCAGCCATGAGGAAATACCATGGCTTGTTTTAAAGCTCTCTGGGAACCGCTTCCATCGTCCATCAGAGCTTGGCTCTCCGTGCTTTCCTGGTGCCTTCAGCCTCAAAACCAGCCTTTCTCACTTATTCCACGTTTGGCCTCAATAATAACAAACGTCCCAAGATGGCTGCCACGCCCAAGCAGCCACGAGAGAAAACCATGGCTTCTTTTAAAGCTCTCTGGGAACCGCTTCCATCGTCCATCAGAGCTTGGCTCTCCGTGCTTTCCTGGCGCCTTCAGCCTCAAAACCAGCCTTTCTCACTCATTCCACGTTTGGCCTCAAAAATAGCAAACGTCCCAAGATTGCTGCCACGCCCAAGCAGCCACGAGAGAAAACCATGGCTTCTTTTAAAGCTCTCTGGGAACCGCTTCCATCGTCCATCAGAGCTTGGCTCTCCGTGCTTTCCTGGTGCCTTCAGCCTCAAAACCAGCCTTTCTCATTCGCACCAGGGCAGGCCTCCAAAATACCAAATGTCCGGAGATTGCTGCCACGCCCAAGCAGCCACGAGAGAAAACCATGGCTTCTTTTAAAGCTCTCTGGCAATTGCTTGCATAGCCCCACAGACCTTGTTGCTCTGGGCTTTCCTGGTGCCTTCAGCCTCAAAACCAGCCTTTCTCCTTCGCACCAGGGCAGGCCTCCAAAATGACCATATGTCTGGAGATGGCTGCCACGCCCAAGCAGCCACCAGGGAAAACTGGGGCTTCTTTTAAAGCTCTCTGGGAACCGCTTCCATCGTCCATCAGAGCTTGGCTCTCCGTGCTTTCCTGGTGCCTTCAGCCTCAAAACCAGCCTTTCTCACTTATTCCACGTTTGGCCTCAAAAATAGCAAACGTCCCAAGATTGCTGCCACGCCCAAGCAGCCACGAGAGAAAACCATGGCTTCTTTTAAAGCTCTCTGGGAACCGCTTCCATCGTCCATCAGAGCTTGGCTCTCCGTGCTTTCCTGGTGCCTTCAGCCTCAAAACCAGCCTTTCTCACTTATTCCAGGGACCTCAAAAATAGCAAACGTCCCAAGATTGCTGCCACGCCCAAGCAGCCACGAGGAAATACCATGGCTTCTTTTAAAGCTCTCTGGGAACCGCTTCCATCGTCCATCAGAGCTTGGCTCTCCGTGCTTTCCTGGTGCCTTCAGCCTCAAAACCAGCCTTTCTCACTCATTCCACGTTGGCCTCAAAAATAGCAAACGTCCCAAGATTGCTGCCACGCCCAAGCAGCCACGAGAGAAAACCATGGCTTCTTTTAAAGCTCTCTGGCAATTGCTTGCATAGCCCCACAGACCTTGTTGCTCTGGGCTTTCCTGGTGCCTTCAGCCTCAAAACCAGCCTTTCTCCTTCGCACCAGGGCAGGCCTCCAAAATGACCATATGTCTGGAGATGGCTGCCACGCCCAAGCAGCCACGATGGAGAACCATGGCTTCTTTTAAAGCTCTCTGGGAACCGCTTCCATCGTCCATCAGAGCTTGGCTCTCCGTGCTTTCCTGGCGCCTTCAGCCTCAAAAGCAACTTTTCTCACTTATTCCACGTTTGGCCTCAAAAATAACAGAAATCCCAAGATGGCTGCCACGCCCAAGCAGCCACGAGAGAAAACCATGGCTTCTTTTAAAGCTCTCTGGCAATTGCTTGCATCGCCCCACAGACCTTGTTGCTCTGGGCTTTCCTGGTGCCTTCAGCCTCAAAACCAGCCTTTCTCACTTCGCACCAGGGCAGGCCTCCAAAATGACCATATGTCTGGAGATGGCTGCCACGCCCAAGCAGCCATGAGGAAATACCATGGCTTGTTTTAATGCTCTCTGGGAACCGCTTCCATCGTCCATCAGAGCTTGGCTCTCCGTGCTTTCCTGGTGCCTTCAGCCTCAAAAGCAGCCTTTCTCACTTATTCCAGGACCCCCTTCAAAAATAGCAAACGTCCCAAGATTGCTGCCACGCCCAAGCAGCCACGAGAGAAAACCATGGCTTCTTTTAAAGCTCTCTGGGAACCGCTTCCATCGTCCATCAGAGCTTGGCTCTCCGTGCTTTCCTGGTGCCTTCAGCCTCAAAACCAGCCTTTCTCACTTATTCCACGTTTGGCCTCAAAAATAGCAAACGTCCCAAGATGGCTGCCACGCCCAAGCAGCCACGAGAGAAAACCATGGCTTCTTTTAAAGCTCTCTGGGAACCGCTTCCATCGTCCATCAGAGCTTGGCTCTCCGTGCTTTCCTGGCGCCTTCAGCCTCAAAACCAGCCTTTCTCACTCATTCCACGTTTGGCCTCAAAAATAGCAAACGTCCCAAGATTGCTGCCACGCCCAAGCAGCCACGAGAGAAAACCATGGCTTCTTTTAAAGCTCTCTGGCAATTGCTTGCATAGCCCCACAGACCTTGTTGCTCTGGGCTTTCCTGGTGCCTTCAGCCTCAAAACCAGCCTTTCTCCTTCGCACCAGGGCAGGCCTCCAAAATGACCATATGTCTGGAGATGGCTGCCACGCCCAAGCAGCCATGAGGAAATACCATGGCTTGTTTTAATGCTCTCTGGGAACCGCTTCCATCGTCCATCAGAGCTTGGCTCTCCGTGCTTTCCTGGTGCCTTCAGCCTCAAAAGCAACTTTTCTCACTTATTCCACGTTTGGCCTCAAAAATAGCAAACGTCCCAAGATGGCTGCCACGCCCAAGCAGCCATGAGGAAATACCATGGCTTCTTTTAAAGCTCTCTGGGAACCGCTTCCATCGTCCATCAGAGCTTGGCTCTCCGTGCTTTCCTGGCGCCTTCAGCCTCAAAACCAGCCTTTCTCACTTATTCCACGTTTGGCCTCAAAAATAGCAAACGTCCCAAGATTGCTGCCACGCCCAAGCAGCCACGAGGGAAAACCATGGCTTCTTTTAAAGCTCTCTGGCAATTGCTTGCATAGCCCCACAGACCTTCTTGCTCTGGGCTTTCCTGGTGCCTTCAGCCTCAAAACCAGCCTTTCTCCTTCGCACCAGGGCAGGCCTCCAAAATGACCATATGTCTGGAGATGGCTGCCACGCCCAAGCAGCCACCAGGGAAAACTGGGGCTTCTTTTAAAGCTCTCTGGGAACTGCTTCCATCGTCCATCAGAGCTTGGCTCTCTGTGCTTTCCTGGTGCCTTCAGCCTCAAAACCAGCCTTTCTCACTTATTCCACGTTTGGCCTCAAAAATAGCAAACGTCCCAAGATTGCTGCCACGCCCAAGCAGCCACGAGGAAAACATGGCTTCTTTTAAAGCTCTCTGGGAACCGCTTCCATCGTCCATCAGAGCTTGGCTCTCCGTGCTTTCCTGGTGCCTTCAGCCTCAAAACCAGCCTTTCTCACTTATTCCACGTTGGCCTCAAAATACGCAAACGTCCCAAGATTGCTGCCACGCCCAAGCAGCCACGAGGAATACCATGGCTTCTTTTAAAGCTCTCTGGGAACCGCTTCCATCGTCCATCAGAGCTTGGCTCTCTGTGCTTTCCTGGTGCCTTCAGCCTCAAAACCAGCCTTTCTCACTTATTCCACGTTTGGCCTCAAAAACAGCAAACGTCCCAAGATGGCTGCCACGCCCAAGCAGCCACGAGAGAAAACCATGGCTTCTTTTAAAGCTCTCTGGCAATTGCTTGCATAGCCCCACAGACCTTGGCTCTGGGCTTTCCTGGTGCCTTCAGCCTCAAAACCAGCCTTTCTCATTCGCACCAGGGCAGGCCTCCAAAATAACCATATGTCTGGAGATGGCTGCCACGCCCAAGCAGCCACGAGAGAAAACCATGGCTTGTTTTAATGCTCTCTGGAAACTGCTTCCATCGTCCATCAGAGCTTGGCTCTCCGTGCTTTCCTGGTGCCTTCAGCCTCAAAAGCAGCCTTTCTCACTTATTCCAGGACCCCCTTCAAAAATAGCAAACGTCCCAAGATGCTGCCACGCCCAAGCAGCCACGAGAGAAAACCATGGCTTCTTTTAAAGCTCTCTGGGAACCGCTTCCATCGTCCATCAGAGCTTGGCTCTCCGTGCTTTCCTGGCGCCTTCAGCCTCAAAAGCAGCCTTTCTCACTTATTCCACGTTTGGCCTCAAAAATAGCAAACGTCCCAAGATGGCTGCCACGCCCAAGCAGCCACGAGAGGAAAACCATGGCTTCTTTTAAAGCTCTCTGGCAATTGCTTGCATAGCCCCACAGACCTTGTTGCTCTGGGCTTTCCTGGTGCCTTCAGCCTCAAAACCAGCCTTTCTCACTTCGCACCAGGGCAGGCCTCCAAAATGACCATATGTCTGGAGATGGCTGCCACGCCCAAGCAGCCATGAGGAAATACCATGGCTTGTTTTAAAGCTCTCTGGGAACCGCTTCCATCGTCCATCAGAGCTTGGCTCTCCGTGCTTTCCTGGTGCCTTCAGCCTCAAAAGCAACTTTTCTCACTTATTCCACGTTTGGCCTCAAAAATAACAGAAATCCCAAGATGGCTGCCACGCCCAAGCAGCCACCAGGGAAAACCATGGCTTCTTTTAAAGCTCTCTGGGAACCGCTTCCATCGTCCATCAGAGCTTGGCTCTCCGTGCTTTCCTGGTGCCTTCAGCCTCAAAACCAGCCTTTCTCACTTATTCCACGTTTGCCTCAAAAATAGCAAACGTCCCAAGATGGCTGCCACGCCCAAGCAGCCACGAGAGAAAACCATGGCTTCTTTTAAAGCTCTCTGGGAACCGCTTCCATCGTCCATCAGAGCTTGGCTCTCCGTGCTTTCCTGGTGCCTTCAGCCTCAAAACCAGCCTTTCTCACTTCATTCCACGTTGGCCTCAAATATAGCAAATGTCCCAAGATGGCTGCCACGCCCAAGCAGCCACCAGGGAAAACCATGGCTTCTTTTAAAGCTCTCTGGGAACCGCTTCCATCGTCCATCAGAGCTTGGCTCTCCGTGCTTTCCTGGTGCCTTCAGCCTCAAAACCAGCCTTTCTCACTTATTCCAGGACCCCCTCAAAAATAGCAAACGTCCCAAGATGGCTGCCACGCCCAAGCAGCCACGAGGAAAAACCATGGCTTCTTTTAAAGCTCTCTGGGAACTGCTTGCATCGCCCCACAGAGCTTGTTGCTCTGGGCTTTCCTGGTGCCTTCAGCCTCAAAACCAGCCTTTCTCCTTCGCACCAGGGCAGGCCTCCAAAATGACCATATGTCTGGAGATGGCTGCCACGCCCAAGCAGCCACGAGGGAAATACCATGGCTTCTTTTAAAGCTCTCTGGGAACCGCTTCCATCGTCCATCAGAGCTTGGCTCTCCGTGCTTTCCTGGTGCCTTCAGCCTCAAAACCAGCCTTTCTCACTTATTCCAGGACCCCCTTCAAAAATAGCAAACGTCCCAAGATTGCTGCCACGCCCAAGCAGCCACGAGAGAAAACCATGGCTTCTTTTAAAGCTCTCTGGGAACCGCTTCCATCGTCCATCAGAGCTTGGCTCTCCGTGCTTTCCTGGCGCCTTCAGCCTCAAAACCAGCCTTTCTCACTTATTCCACGTTTGGCCTCAAAAATAGCAAACGTCCCAAGATGGCTGCCACGCCCAAGCAGCCACGAGGGAAAACCATGGCTTCTTTTAAAGCTCTCTGGCAATTGCTTGCATAGCCCCACAGACCTTCTTGCTCTGGGCTTTCCTGGTGCCTTCAGCCTCAAAACCAGCCTTTCTCCTTCGCACCAGGGCAGGCCTCCAAAATGACCATATGTCTGGAGATGGCTGCCACGCCCAAGCAGCCACGAGGAAAACATGGGCTTCTTTTAAAGCTCTCTGGGAACTGCTTCCATCGTCCATCAGAGCTTGGCTCTCTGTGCTTTCCTGGTGCCTTCAGCCTCAAAACCAGCCTTTCTCACTTATTCCACGTTTGGCCTCAAAAATCGCAAACGTCCCAAGATTGCTGCCACGCCCAAGCAGCCACGAGAGAAAACCATGGCTTCTTTTAAAGCTCTCTGGGAACCGCTTCCATCGTCCATCAGAGCTTGGCTCTCCGTGCTTTCCTGGTGCCTTCAGCCTCAAAACCAGCCTTTCTCACTTATTCCACGTTTGGCCTCAAAAACAGCAAACGTCCCAAGATTGCTGCCACGCCCAAGCAGCCACGAGGGAAAACCATGGCTTCTTTTAAAGCTCTCTGGGAACCGCTTCCATCGTCCATCAGAGCTTGGCTCTCTGTGCTTTCCTGGTGCCTTCAGCCTCAAAACCAGCCTTTCTCACTTATTCCACGTTTGGCCTCAAAAACAGCAAACGTCCCAAGATGGCTGCCACGCCCAAGCAGCCACGAGAGAAAACCATGGCTTCTTTTAAAGCTCTCTGGCAATTGCTTGCATAGCCCCACAGACCTTGGCTCTGGGCTTTCCTGGTGCCTTCAGCCTCAAAACCAGCCTTTCTCCTTCGCACCAGGGCAGGCCTCCAAAATAACCATATGTCTGGAGATGGCTGCCACGCCCAAGCAGCCATGAGGAAATACCATGGCTTGTTTTAATGCTCTCTGGAAACTGCTTCCATCGTCCATCAGAGCTTGGCTCTCCGTGCTTTCCTGGTGCCTTCAGCCTCAAAACCAGCCTTTCTCACTTATTCCAGGACCCCCTTCAAAAATAGCAAACGTCCCAAGATGGCTGCCACGCCCAAGCAGCCACGAGGAAATACCATGGCTTCTTTTAAAGCTCTCTGGGAACCGCTTCCATCGTCCATCAGAGCTTGGCTCTCCGTGCTTTCCTGGTGCCTTCAGCCTCAAAACCAGCCTTTCTCACTTATTCCACGTTTGGCCTCAAAAATAGCAAACGTCCCAAGATGGCTGCCACGCCCAAGCAGCCACGAGGGAAAACCATGGCTTCTTTTAAAGCTCTCTGGCAATTGCTTGCATAGCCCACAGACCTTGTTGCTCTGGGCTTTCCTGGTGCCTTCAGCCTCAAAACCAGCCTTTCTCCTTCGCACCAGGGCAGGCCTCCAAAATGACCATATGTCTGGAGATGGCTGCCACGCCCAAGCAGCCATGAGGAAATACCATGGCTTGTTTTAAAGCTCTCTGGGAACCGCTTCCATCGTCCATCAGAGCTTGGCTCTCCGTGCTTTCCTGGTGCCTTCAGCCTCAAAACCAGCCTTTCTCACTCATTCCACGTTTGGCCTCAAAAATAACAGAAATCCCAAGATGGCTGCCACGCCCAAGCAGCCACCAGGGAAAACCATGGCTTCTTTTAAAGCTCTCTGGGAACCGCTTCCATCGTCCATCAGAGCTTGGCTCTCCGTGCTTTCCTGGTGCCTTCAGCCTCAAAACCAGCCTTTCTCACTTATTCCACGTTTGCCTCAAAAATAGCAAACGTCCCAAGATGGCTGCCACGCCCAAGCAGCCACGAGGAAAACCATGGGCTTCTTTTAAAGCTCTCTGGGAACCGCTTCCATCGTCCATCAGAGCTTGGCTCTCCGTGCTTTCCTGGTGCCTTCAGCCTCAAAACCAGCCTTTCTCACTTCATTCCACGGTTGGCCTCAAAATAGCAAAGTCCCAAGATGGCTGCCACGCCCAAGCAGCCACGAGGGAAAACCATGGCTTCTTTTAAAGCTCTCTGGGAACCGCTTCCATCGTCCATCAGAGCTTGGCTCTCCGTGCTTTCCTGGTGCCTTCAGCCTCAAAACCAGCCTTTCTCACTTATTCCAGGACCCCCTTCAAAAATAGCAAACGTCCCAAGATGGCTGCCACGCCCAAGCAGCCACGAGGAAATACCATGGCTTCTTTTAAAGCTCTCTGGCAACTGCTTGCATAGCCCCACAGACCTTGTTGCTCTGGGCTTTCCTGGTGCCTTCAGCCTCAAAACCAGCCTTTCTCATTCGCACCAGGGCAGGCCTCCAAAATGACCATATGTCTGGAGATGGCTGCCACGCCCAAGCAGCCATGAGGAAATACCATGGCTTGTTTTAAAGCTCTCTGGGAACCGCTTCCATCGTCCATCAGAGCTTGGCTCTCCGTGCTTTCCTGGTGCCTTCAGCCTCAAAAGCAGCCTTTCTCACTTATTCCAGTGACGCCTCAAAAATAGCAAACGTCCCAAGATTGCTGCCACGCCCAAGCAGCCACGAGAGAAAACCATGGCTTCTTTTAAAGCTCTCTGGCAATTGCTTGCATAGCCCCACAGACCTTGGCTCTGGGCTTTCCTGGCGCCTTCAGCCTCAAAACCAGCCTTTCTCATTCGCACCAGGGCAGGCCTCCAAAATAACCATATGTCTGGAGATGGCTGCCACGCCCAAGCAGCCATGAGGAAATACCATGGCTTGTTTTAATGCTCTCTGGAAACTGCTTCCATCGTCCATCAGAGCTTGGCTCTCCGTGCTTTCCTGGTGCCTTCAGCCTCAAAAGCAACCTTTCTCACTTATTCCACGTTTGGCCTCAAAAATAACAGAAATCCCAAGATGGCTGCCACGCCCAAGCAGCCACGAGGAAATACCATGGCTTCTTTTAAAGCTCTCTGGGAACCGCTTCCATCGTCCATCAGAGCTTGGCTCTCCGTGCTTTCCTGGTGCCTTCAGCCTCAAAAGCAGCCTTTCTCACTCATTCCACGTTGGCCTCAAAAATAGCAAACGTCCCAAGATTGCTGCCACGCCCAAGCAGCCACGAGGGAAAACCTGGGCTTCTTTTAAAGCTCTCTGGGAACCGCTTCCATCGTCCATCAGAGCTTGGCTCTCCGTGCTTTCCTGGTGCCTTCAGCCTCAAAACCAGCCTTTCTCACTTATTCCACGTTTGGCCTCAAAAATAGCAAACGTCCCAAGATTGCTGCCACGCCCAAGCAGCCACGAGAGAAAACCATGGCTTCTTTTAAAGCTCTCTGGGAACCGCTTCCATCGTCCATCAGAGCTTGGCTCTCCGTGCTTTCCTGGTGCCTTCAGCCTCAAAACCAGCCTTTCTCACTTATTCCACGTTTGGCCTCAAAAATAGCAAACGTCCCAAGATTGCTGCCACGCCCAAGCAGCCACGAGAGAAAACCATGGCTTCTTTTAAAGCTCTCTGGCAATTGCTTGCATAGCCCAACAGACCTTGTTGCTCTGGGCTTTCCTGGTGCCTTCAGCCTCAAAACCAGCCTTTCTCATTCGCACCAGGGCAGGCCTCCAAAATGACCATATGTCTGGAGATGGCTGCCACGCCCAAGCAGCCATGAGGAAATACCATGGCTTGTTTTAAAGCTCTCTGGGAACCGCTTCCATCGTCCATCAGAGCTTGGCTCTCCGTGCTTTCCTGGTGCCTTCAGCCTCAAAAGCAGCCTTTCTCACTTATTCCAGGGCCCCCTTCAAAAATAGCAAACGTCCCAAGATGGCTGCCACGCCCAAGCAGCCACGAGAGAAAACCATGGCTTCTTTTAAAGCTCTCTGGGAACCGCTTCCATCGTCCATCAGAGCTTGGCTCTCCGTGCTTTCCTGGTGCCTTCAGCCTCAAAACCAGCCTTTCTCACTTATCCAGTGGACCTCAAAATACCAAACGTCCCAAGATGGCTGCCACGCCCAAGCAGCCATGAGGAAATACCATGGCTTGTTTTAAAGCTCTCTGGGAACCGCTTCCATCGTCCATCAGAGCTTGGCTCTCCGTGCTTTCCTGGCGCCTTCAGCCTCAAAAGCAGCCTTTCTCACTCATTCCACGTTTGGCCTCAAAATAGCAAACGTCCCAAGATGGCTGCCACGCCCAAGCAGCCACGAGGGAAAACCATGGCTTCTTTTAAAGCTCTCTGGCAATTGCTTGCATAGCCCCACAGACCTTGTTGCTCTGGGCTTTCCTGGTGCCTTCAGCCTCAAAACCAGCCTTTCTCATTCGCACCAGGGCAGGCCTCCAAAATGACCATATGTCTGGAGATGGCTGCCACGCCCAAGCAGCCATGAGGAAATACCATGGCTTGTTTTAAAGCTCTCTGGGAACCGCTTCCATCGTCCATCAGAGCTTGGCTCTCCGTGCTTTCCTGGTGCCTTCAGCCTCAAAAGCAGCCTTTCTCACTTATTCCAGGACCGCCTTCAAAAATAGCAAACGTCCCAAGATTGCTGCCACGCCCAAGCAGCCACGAGAGAAAACCATGGCTTCTTTTAAAGCTCTCTGGCAATTGCTTGCATAGCCCACAGACCTTGGCTCTGGGCTTTCCTGGTGCCTTCAGCCTCAAAACCAGCCTTTCTCATTCGCACCAGGGCAGGCCTCCAAAATACCATATGTCTGGAGATGGCTGCCACGCCCAAGCAGCCACCAGGGAAAACTGGGGCTTCTTTTAAAGCTCTCTGGGAACTGCTTCCATCGTCCATCAGAGCTTGGCTCTCCGTGCTTTCCTGGTGCCTTCAGCCTCAAAACCAGCCTTTCTCACTTATTCCACGTTTGGCCTCAAAAATAGCAAACGTCCCAAGATTGCTGCCACGCCCAAGCAGCCACGAGGAAATACCATGGCTTCTTTTAAAGCTCTCTGGGAACCGCTTCCATCGTCCATCAGAGCTTGGCTCTCCGTGCTTTCCTGGTGCCTTCAGCCTCAAAACCAGCCTTTCTCACTTATTCCACGTTTGGCCTCAAAAATAGCAAACGTCCCAAGATGGCTGCCACGCCCAAGCAGCCACGAGGGAAAACCATGGCTTCTTTTAAAGCTCTCTGGCAATTGCTTGCATAGCCCCACAGACCTTGTGCTCTGGGCTTTCCTGGTGCCTTCAGCCTCAAAACCAGCCTTTCTCATTCGCACCAGGGCAGGCCTCCAAAATGACCATATGTCTGGAGATGGCTGCCACGCCCAAGCAGCCATGAGGAAATACCATGGCTTGTTTTAATGCTCTCTGGGAACCGCTTCCATCGTCCATCAGAGCTTGGCTCTCCGTGCTTTCCTGGTGCCTTCAGCCTCAAAACCAGCCTTTCTCACTTATTCCAGGACCCCCTTCAAAAATAGCAAACGTCCCAAGATGGCTGCCACGCCCAAGCAGCCACGAGGGAAAACCATGGCTTCTTTTAAAGCTCTCTGGGAACCGCTTCCATCGCCCATCAGAGCTTGGCTCTCCGTGGTTTCCTGGTCCCTTCAGCCTAAAAAGCAGCCTTTCTCACTCATTCCACGTTTGGCCTCAAAAATAGCAAACGTGCCAAAAAGGGGCTGCCACGCCCAAGCAGTCACGATGAGAAAAACCATGGCTTCTTTAAAGCTCTCTGGCAATTGCTTGCATAGCCCCACAGACCTTGTTGCTCTGGGCTTTCCTGTGCCTTCAGCTCAAAACCAGCCTTTCCTCTTCGCACCAGGGGCAGGCCTCCAAAATGACCATATGTTTGGATATGGCTGCCACGCCGAAGCAGCCATGAGGAAATACCATGCCTTGTTTAATGCTGTCTGGAAACTGCTTCCATCGTCCATCAGAGCTTGGCTCTCCGTCCTTTCCTGGTGCCTTCAGCCTCAAAACCAGCCTTTCTCACTGATTCCAGACCGCCTTCAAAATAGCAAATGTCCCAAGATGGCTGCCACGCCCAAGCAGCCACCAGGGAAAGCACGGTTTCTTTTTAAAGCTCTCTGGGAGAACCGCTTCCATCGCCCATCAGAGCTTGGCTCTCCGTGCTTTCCTGGTCCTTCAGCCTAAAAAGCAGCCTTTCTCACTCATTCCACGTTTGGCCTCAAAAATAGCAAACGTGCCAAAATGGGCTGCCACGCCCAAGCGTCACGAGAGAAAACCATGGCTTCTTTTAAAGCTCTCTGGCAATTGCTTGCATAGCCCCACAGACCATTGTTGCTCTGGCTTTCTGGCACCTTCAGCTTACAAAAACCAGCCTTTCTCATTCGCACCAGGGCAGGGCGTCCAAAATTACCATTATGTCTGGAGATTGCTGCCACGCCCAAGCAGGCCACCAGGGAAAACTGGGGCTTCTTTTAAAGCTCTCTGGGAAACTGCTTCCATCGTCCATCAGAGCTTGGCTCTCCGTGCTTTCCTGGTGCCTTAAGCCTCAAAAGCAGCCTTTCTCACTCATTCCACGTTTGGCCTCAAAAATAGCAAACGTGCCAAAATGGCTGCCACGCCCAAGCAGTCACGAGAGAAAAGCATGGCTTCTTTTAAAGCTCTCTGGCAATTGCTTGCATAGCCCCACAGACCTTGTTGCTCTGGGCTTTCCTGGCCCTTCAGCCTCAAAAAACCAGCCTTCTCTTTCGCACCAGGGCAGGCACTCCAAAATGACCATATGATTCTGGAGAATTGCTGCACGCCCAAGCAGCCACCATGGAAAAACTGGGGCTTCTTTAAAAGCTCTCTGGGAACTGCTTCCATCGTCCATCAGATCTTGGCTCATTTGTGCTTTCCTGGTGCCTTCAGCCTCAAAAGCAACTTTTCTCACTTATTCCACGTTTGCCTCAAAAAATCGCAACGTCCCAAGATTGCTGGCCACGCCCAAGCAGCCACGAGGAAAATACCATGGCTTCTTTTAAAACCATCTCTGGGAACCGCTTCCATCGTCCATCAGATCTTGCTCTCCGTGCTTGTCCTGGTGCCTTCAGCCTCAAAACCAACCTTTCATCACTTATTCCACATTTGGCCTCAAAAATCGCAAAACGTCCCCAAAGATTGCTGCAGCCAAGGCAGCCACGAGGGAATACCATAGTTTCTTTAAACCTCTCTGGGAACCGCTTCCATCGCCCATCAGCTCTTGCTCTCTATGCTTTTCCTGGTGCCTTCAGCCTCAAAAACCAGCCTTTCTCACTTAATCCACGTTTTGGCCTCAAAAAACAGCAAACGTCCCCAAGAATTGCTGCCACGCCCAAGCAGCCATGAGAGAAAAAACCATGGCTTCTTTTAAAGCTCTCTGGCAATTGCTTGCATAGCCCCACAGACCTCTGGGCGCTCTGGGCTTTCCTGGCACCTTCAGCCTCAAAACCAGCCTTTCTCATTCGCACCAGGGCAGGCCTCCAAAATGACCATATGTCTGGAGATGGCTGCCACGCCCAAGCAGTCATGAGGAAATACCATGGCTTGTTTTAATGCTGTCTGGGAACCGCTTCCATGTCCATCAGAGCTTGGCTCTCCGTGCTTTCCTGGTGCCTTCAGCATCCAAAGCAGCCTTTCTCACTTATTCCAGACCCCCCTTCAAAAAATAGCAACGTCCCAAGATGTCCTGCCACGCCCAAGCAGCCACGAGGGAATACATCGCTTCTTTTAAAGCTCTCTGGAAACCGCATCCATCGTCCATCAGAGCTTGGCTCTCCGTGCTTTCCTGACGCCTTCAGCCTCAAAAAGCAGCCTTTCTCACTCATTCCCGTTTGGCCTCAAAAATAGCAGACGTCCCAGAGATGGCTGCCACGCCCAAGGCAGCCACAAGGGGAAACCATGGCTTCTTTAAAGCTCTCTGGCAATTGCTTGCATAGCCCCACAGACCTTGTTGCTCTGGGGCTTCTTCCATGGTGCTTCAGCCTCAAGACCAGCCTTTTCATTCGCACCAGGGCAGGGCCTCCAAATGACCATATGTTTGGATATGGCTGCCACGCCTAAGCAGCCATGAGGAAATACCATGCCTTGTTTTAATGCTGTCTGGAAACTGCTTCCATCGTCCATCAGAGCTTGGCTCTCCGTGCTTTCCTGGTGCCTTCAGCCTCAAAACCAGCCTTTCTCACTGACTCCAGGACCGCCTTCCTAAAATAAGCAAATGTCCCAGATGGGCTGCCACGCCCAAGCAGCCACCAGGGAAAAACCATGGTTTCTTTTAAGGCTCTCTGGGAACCGCATCCATCGTCCATCAGAGCTTTAGCTATCCGTGCTTTCCTGTGCCTTCAGCCTCAAAACCATCCTTTCTCCCTTATTCCATCCACGTTTGGCCTCAAAAAAAAAGGCAAACATCCCAAGATGGCTGCCACGCCCAAGCAACCACCAGGGAAAACTGGGGCTTCTTTTAAGCTCTCTAGGAACCGCATCATCGTCCATACAGAGCTTGGCTCTCCGTGCTTTCCTGGTCCCTTCAGCCTCAAAACCAGCCTTTCTCATTCATTCCACGTTTGGCCTCAAATATAACAAATGTCCCAAGATGGCTGCCACGTCCAAGCAGCCACGAGGAAATACCATGGTTTCTTTTAAAGCTCTCTGGGAACCGCTTCCATCGCCCATCAGAGCTTGGCTCTCCGTGCTTTCCTGGTCCCTTCAGCCTCAAAAGCAGCCTTTCTCACTCATTCCACGTTTGGCCTCAAAAATAGCAAACGTGCCAAAATGGATGTCACGCCCAAGCAGTCACGAGAGAAAACCATGGCTTCTTTTAAAGCTCTCTGGCAATTGCTTGCATAGCCCCACAGACCTTGTTGCTCTGGGCTTTCCTGGCACCTTCAGCTTCAAAACCAGCCTTTCTCATTCGCACCAGGGCAGGGCCTCCAAAATGACCATATGTCTGGGAGATGGCTGCCACGCCCAAGCAGCCACCAGGGAAAACTGGGGCTTCTTTAAAGCTCTCTGGGAACTGCTTCCATCGTCCATCAGATCTTGGCTCTTTGTGCTTTCCTGACGCCTTAAGCCTCAAAACCAGCCTTTCTCACTTATTCCACGTTTGGCCTCAAAAATCGCAAACGTCCCAAGATTGCTGCCACGCCCAAGCAGCCACGAGGAAATAGCATGGCTTCTTTTAAACCTCTCTGGGAACCGCTTCCATCGTCCATCAGATCTTGGCTCTCCGTGCTTTCCTGGTGCCTTCAGCCTCAAAAACCAACCTTTCTCACTTATTCCACATTTGCCCTCAAAAATTCCGCAAAACGTCCCAAGATTGCTGCCACGCCAAGGCAGCCACGAGGGAATACCATAGTTTCTTTTAAACCTCTCTGGGAACCGCTTCCATCGCCCATCAGCTCTTTGCTCTCTATGCTTTCCTGGTGCCTTCAGCCTCAAAACCAGCCTTTCTCAATCCACGTTTGGCCTCAAAAACAGCAAACGTCCCAAGATGGCTGCCACGCCCAAGCAGCCATGAGAGAAAACCATGGCTTCTTTTAAAGCTCTCTGGCAATTGCTTGCATAGCCCCACAGACCTCTGGGACTCTGGGCTTTCCTGGCACCATTCAGCCTCAAACCAGCCTTTCTCATTCGCACCAGGGCAGGCCTCCAAAATAACCATATGTCTGGAGATGGCTGCCACGCCCAAGCAGTCATGAGGAAATACCATGGCTTCTTTTAAAGCTCTCTGGGAACCGCTTCCATTGTCCATCAGAGCTTGGCTCTCCGTGCTTTCCTGGTGCCTTCAGCCTCAAAAGCAGCCTTTCTCAATGATTCCAGGACCACCTTCAAAAATAGCAAACGTCCCAAGATCGCTGCCACGCCCAAGCAGCCACGAGGGAATACCATGGCTTCTTTTAAAGCTCTCTGGGAACCGCTTCCATCGCCCATCAGAGCTTGGCTCTCCGTGCTTTCCTGGTGCCTTCAGCCTCAAAAGCAGCCTTTCTCACTCATTCCACGTTTGGCCTCAAATATAGCAAATGTCCCAAGATTGCTGCCACGCCCAAGCAGCCACAAGGGGAAACCATGGCTTCTTTTAAAGCTCTCTGGCAATTGCTTGCATAGCCCCACAGACATTTTTGCTCTGGGCTTTCCTGGTGCCTTCAGCCTCAAAACCAGCCTTTCTCATTCGCACCAGGGCAGGCCTCCAAAATAACCATATGTCTGGAGATGGCTGCCACGCCCAAGCAGTCATGAGGAAATAACATGGCTTGTTTTAATGCTCTCTGGAAACTGCTTCCATCGTCCATCAGAGCTTGGCTCTCCGTGCTTTCCTGGTGCCTTCAGCCTCAAAACCATCCTTTCTCACTTAATCCACGTTTGGCCTCAAATATAACAAACGTCCCAAGATGGCTGCCACGCCCAAGCAGCCACGAGGGAATACCATGGCTTCTTTTAAAGCTCTCTGGGAACCGCTTCCATCGCCCATCAGAGCTTGGCTCTCCGTGCTTTCCTGGTCCCTTCAGCCTCAAAAGCAGCCTTTCTCACTCATTCCACGTTTGGCCTCAAAAATAGCAAACGTGCCAAAATGGCTGCCACGCCCAAGCAGTCACGAGAGAAAACCATGGCTTCTTTTAAAGCTCTCTGGCAATTGCTTGCATAGCCCCACAGTCCTTTTTCCTCTGGGCTTTCCTGGTGCCTTCAGCCTCAAAACCAGCCTTTCTCATTCGCACCAGGGCAGGCCTCCAAAATGACCATATGTCTGGAGATGGCTGCCACGCCCAAGCAGTCATGAGGAAATACCATGGCTTGTTTTAATGCTGTCTGGGAACCGCTTCCATTGTCCATCAGAGCTTGGCTCTCCGTGCTTTCCTGGTGCCTTCAGCCTCAAAACAACCCTCTCTCACTCGCCCCAGGGACGACCACAAAAATCACCCTAAGTCTGGAGATGGTTAGCACGAGGGAAGCCAGCTGAGACACGTGCCCAAGAAGCCACGAGGGAAAACTGTGGCTTGTTGGAAAGCTCTCTAGAAACCGCTTGCATCGCCGTGGAGACCTTGGGGCTCCGGGCTTTCCTGCCGCCTTCAGCCTCCAAGCAACCCTCTCTCAGTCGCCGCAGGACCGACCACAAAAATCACCCTATGTCTGGAGATGGTTAGCACGAGGGAAGCCAGCTGAGACACGTGCCCAAGGAGCCACGAGGGAAAACTGCGGCTTGTTGGAAAGCTCTCTAGAAACCGCTTCCATCGCCGCACAGACCTTGGGGCTGCGGCCTTCCCTTTCACCTTCAGACTCAAAAGAACCATGTTTCTGTCTCCCCAGGGCCGACCAGAAAAATAACCATATCTCCGGAAACATCTGCCACAAGAGAAGCATCGTAAGACACGTGCCCAAGGAGCCACAAGGGAAAACTGTGGCTTGTTGGAAAGCTCTCTAGAAACCGCTTCCATCGCCGCACAGACCTTGGGGCTGCGGGCTTTCCTGCCGCCTTCAGCCTCAAAAAAACCCTGTCTCACTTGCCCCAGGAACGGCCACACCAATCACCCTATGTCTGGAGATGGTTAGCACAAGGGAAGCCAGCTGAGACACGTGCCCAAGGAGCCACGAGGGAAAACTGTGGCTTGTTGGAAAGCTCTCTAGAAACCGCTTGCATCGCCACACAGACCTTGGGTCTGCGGGCTTTCCTGCCGCCTTCAGCCTGAAAACAATCCTGTCTCACTCGCCCCAGGGCCGACCACAATAATCACCCTATGTCTGGAGATGGTTAGCACGAGGGAAGCCAGCTGAGACACCTGCCCAAGGAGCCACGAGGGAAAACTGTGCCTTGATTGAAAGCTCTCTAGAAACCGCTTCCATCGCCGCACAGACCTTGGGGCTCCGGGCTTTCCTGGCGCCTTCAGCCTCAAAAGAACCCTGTCTCACTCGCCCCAGGGCCGGCCACAGAAATCACCCTATGTCTGGAGATGGTTAGCACGAGGGAAGCCAGCTGAGAAACGTGCCCAAGGAGCCACGAGGGAAAACTGTGTCTTGTTGGAAAGCTCTCTAGAAACCGCTTCCATCGCCGCACAGACCTTGGGGCTGCGGCCTTCCCTTTCACCTTCAGACTCAAAAGAACCATGTTTCTGTCTCCCCAGGGCCGACCAGAAAAATAACCATATCTCCGGAAACATCTGCCACAAGAGAAGCATCGTAAGACACGTGCCCAAGGAGCCACAAGGGAAAACTGTGGCTTGTTGGAAAGCTCTCTAGAAACCGCGTCCAATCGCCGCACAGACCTTGGGACTGCGGCCTTCCCTTTCACCTTCAGACTCAAAAGAACCATGTCCTCTGTCTCCCCAGGGCCGACCAGAAAAATAACCATATCTCCGGAAACAGCTGCCACAAAGAGAAGCATCGTAAGACACGTGCCCAAGGACCCACGAGGGAAAACTGTGGCTTGTTGGAAAGCTCTCTAGAACTGCTTCCATCGCCGCACAGACCTTGGGGCTGCGGCCTTCCCTTTCACCTTCAGACTCAAAAGAACCATGTCTCTGTCTCCCCAGGGCCGACCAGAAAAATAACCATATCTCCGGAAACAGCTGCCACAAGAGAAGCATCGTAAGACACGTGCCCAAGGAGCCACGAGGGAAAAACTGCGGCTTGTTGGAAAGCTCTCTAGAAACCGCTTCCATCGCCGCACAGACCTTGGGGCTGCGGGCTTTCCTGCCGCCTTCAGCCTCAAACAACCCTCTCTCACTCGCCGCAGGGCCGACCAACGAAAAAATCAACCCTATGTCTGGAGATGGTTAGCACGAGGGAAGCCAGCTGAGAAACGTGCCCAAGGAGCCACGAGGGAAAACTGTGTCTTGTTGGAAAGCTCTCTAGAAACCGCTTCCATCGCCGCAAAGACCTTGGGGCTGCGGGCTTTCCTGCCGCCTTCAGCCTCAAAAACAACACTGCTCACTCGTCCCCAGGGCCGACCACAATAAATCACCCTATGTTCTGGAGATGGTTAGCACGAGGGAAGCCAGCTGAGACACGAGCCCAAGGAGCCACGAGGGAAAAACTGTGGCTTGGTTGAAAGGTCTCTAGAAAACGTTTCCATCGCTGCACAGACCTTGGGGCTCCGGCTTTCCTGCTGCCTTCAACCTCAAAACAATCCTGTCTCACTCGCCCCAGGGCCGACCACAAAAATCACCCTATGTCTGCAGACGGTTAGCACGAGGAAAGCCAGCTGAGAAAGGTACCCAAGGAGCCACGAGGGAAAACTGTGTCTTGGTTGGAAAAGCTCTCTAGAAACAGTTTCCTCGCTGCAGCAGACCTTGGGGGGCTGCAGGCTTTCCTGCCGCCTTCAGCCTCAAAACAACCCTCTCTCACTCGCCGCAGGAGCGAACCACAAAAATCACCCTATGGTCTGGAGATGGTTAGCACGAGGGAAGCCAGCTGAGAAGGTACCCAAGGAGCCACGAGGGAAAAACTGTGTCTTGATGGAAGCTCTCTAGAAACCGCTTCCATCGCCGCACAGACCTTGGGGGGCTGCGCCTTCCCCTTTCACCTTCAGACTCAAAAGAACCATGTCTCTGTCTCCCCAGGGCCGACCAGAAAAATAACCATATCTCCGGAAACATCTGCACAAGAGAAGCATCGTAAACACGTGCCCAAGGACCCCGAGGGAAAACTGTGGCTTGTTGGAAAAGCTCTCTAGAAAACCGCTTCCATCGCCGCACAGACCTGTGGGGCTGCGGCCTTCCCTTTCAACCTTCAGACTCAAAAGAACCAGTGTCTCTGTCTCCCAGGGGCCGACCAGAAAAATACCATATCTCCGGAAACAGCTGCCACAAGAGAAGCATCGTAAGACACGTGCCCAAGGAGCCACGAGGGGAAAATTGCGCTTGTTGGAAAGCTGCTCTAGAAAACCGCTTCCATCGCCGCACCAGACCTTGGGGCTGCAGGCTTTTCCTGCCGCCTTCAGGCTCAAAACAACCCTCTCTCACTCGCCGCAGGGCCGACCACAATAATCACCCTATGTCTGGAGAGATGGTTAGCACGAGGGAAGCCAGCTGAGACACGAGCCCAAGGGAGCCACGAGGGAAACTGTGGCTTCTTTGAAACCTCTCTAGAAACAGTTTCCATCGCTGCACAGGACCTTGGGCGCCGGCTTTCCTGCTGCTTTCAACCTCAAAAACAATCCTGTCTCCTCGCCCCAGGGCCGACCACAAAAATCATCCTATGTCTGCAGACGGTTAGCACGAGGAAAGCCAGCTGAGAAACGTACCCAAGGAGCCACGAGGGAAAACTGTGGCTTGTTGGAAAGCTCTCTAGAAACCGCTTCCATCGCCACACAGACCTTGGGGCTGCGGGCTTTCCTGGCAGCTTCAGCCTCAAAACAACCCTCTCTCACTTGCCACAGGAGCGGCCACAATAATCACCCTATGTCTGGAGATGGTTAGCACGAGGGAAGCCAGCTGAGAACCGTACCAAGGAGCCACGAGGGAAAACTGTGGCTTGTTGGAAAGCTCTCTAGAAACCTCTTGCATCGCCGCACAGACCTTGGGGCTGCGGCCTTCCCTTTCACCTTCAGCCTCAAAAGAACCATGTCTCTGTCTCCCCAGGGCCGACCGGAAAAATAACCATATCGCCGGAAACAGCTGCCACAAGAGAAGCATCGTAAGACACGTGCCCAAGGAGCCACGAGGGAAAACTGCGGCTTGTTGGAAAGCTCTCTAGAAAAGGCTTCCATCGACGCACAGACCTTGGGGCTCCGGTCTTTCCTGGCACCTTCAGCCTGAAAACAATCCTGTCTCACTCGCCCCAGGGCCGACCACAATAATCACCCTATGTCTGGAGATGGTTAGCACGAGGAAAGCCAGCTGAGACACGTGCCCAAGGAGCCACGAGGGAAAACTGTGGCTTGTTTGAAAGCTCTCTAGAAACCTCTTGCATCGCCGCAAAGACCTTGGGGCTGCGGCCTTACCTTTCACCTTCAGACTCAAAAGAACCATGTCTCTGTCTCCCCAGGGCCGACCAGAAAAATAACCATATCTCCGGAAACAGCTGCCACAAGAGAAGCATCGTAAGACACGTGCCCAAGGAGCCACGAGGGAAAACTGCGGGTTGTTTGAAAGCTCTCTAGAAACAGTTTCCATCGCTGCACAGACCTTGGGGCTCCGGGCTTTCCTGGCACCTTCAGCCTGAAAACAATCCTGTCTCACTCGCCCCAGGGCCGACCACAATAATCACCCTATGTCTGGAGATGGTTAGCACGAGGAACGCCAGCTGAGACCGTGCCCAAGGAGCCACGAGGGAAAAGTTGTGGCTTGTTATTGACACTCTCTAGAAACCGCTTCCATCGCCACACAGACATTGGGGCTGCGGGCTTTCCTGCCCGCCTTCAAGCCTCAAAAACACCCTGTCCTCACTCGCCCCAGGCCCAGCCTCAAAAAATCACCCTATGTCTGGAGATGGTTAGCACTAGGGAAAGCCAGCTGAGAAACGTACCCAAGGAGCCACGAGGGAAAACTGTGGCTTGTTTGAAAAGCTCTCTAGAACCGCTTCCATCCGCCGCACAGACCTTGGGGCTGCGGCCTTCCCTTTCACCTTCAGACTCAAAAGAAACCATGTTTCTGTCTCCCAGGGCCGACCAGAAAAATAACCATATCTCCGGAAACATCTGCCACAAAGAGAAGCATCGAAGACACGTGCCCAAGGAGCCACAAGGGAAGACTGTGGCTTGTTGAAAGCTCTCTAGAAAACCGCTTCCATCGCCACACAGACCTTGGGACCTGCGGCCTTCCCTTTCACCTTCAGACTCAAAGGAACCATGTCCTCTGTCTCCCCAGGGCCGACCAGAAAAATAACCATATCTCCGGAAACAGCTGCCACAAGAGAAAGCATCGTAAGACACGTGCACACAGGACCCACGAGGGAAAACTGTGGCTTGTTGAAAGCTCTCTAGAACCGCTTCCATCGCCGCACAGACCTTGGGGCTGCGGCCTTCCCTTTCACCTTCAGACTCAAAAGAACCATGTCTCTGTCTCCCCAGGGCCGACCAGAAAAATAAACCATATCTCCGGAAACAGCTGCCACAAGAGAAGCATCGTAAGACACGTGGCCCAAGGACCACGAGGGAAAAATTGCGGCTTGTTGGAAAGCTCTCTAGAATCCGCTTCCATCGCCGCACAGACCTTGGGGCTGCAGGCTTTCCTGCCGCCTTCAGCCTCAAAACAACCCTCTCTCACGTCGCCGCAGGGCCGACCACAAAAATCACCCTATGTCTGCAGACGGTTAGCACGAGGGAAGCCAGCTGAGACACGTGCCCAAGGAGCCACGAGGGAAAAGTGTGGCTTGTTTGAAAGCTCTCTAGAAACCGCTTGCATCGCCGCAAAGACCTTGGGGCTGCGGCCTTACCTTTCACCTTCAGACTCAAAAGAACCATGTCTCTGTCTCCCCAGGGCCGACCAGAAAAATAACCATATCTCCGGAAACAGCTGCCACAAGAGAAGCATCGTAAGACAAATGCCCAAGGAGCTACAAGGGAAAACTGTGACTTGTCGGAAAGCTCTCTAGAAACCGCTTCCATCGCCGCACAGACCTTGGGTTTGCGGCCTTCCCTTTCACCGTCAGGCTCAACAGAAACCTGTCTTACTCGCTGCAGGGCCAACCACAAAAATCACCCTATGTCTGGAGATGGTTAGCACGAGGGAAGCCAGCTGAGACACGTGCCCAAGGAGCCACGAGGGAAAACTGTGCCTTGATTGAAAGCTCTCTAGAAACCGCTTCCATCGCCGCACAGACCTTGGGGCTGCGGGCTTTCCTGCCGCCTTCAGCCTCAAAAGAACCCTGTCTCACTCGCCCCAGGGCCGGCCAGAAAAATAACCATATCTCCGGAAACATCTGCCACAAGAGAAGCATCGTAAGACACGTGCCCAAGGAGCCACGAGGGAAAAGTGTGGCTTGTTGGAAAGCTCTCTAGAAACCGCTTCCATCGCCGCACAGAGCTTGGGACTGCGGCCTTCCCTTTCACCTTCAGACTCAAAAGAACCATGTCTCTGTCTCCCCAGGGCCGACCAGAAAAAATAACCATATCTCCGGAACAGCTGCCACAAGAGAAGCATCGTAAGACACGTGCCCAAGGAGCCACGAGGGAAAACTGCGGCTTGTTGGAAAGCTCTCTAGAAACCGCTTCCATCGCCGCACAGACCTTGGGGCTCCGGGCTTTCCTGCTGCCTTCAACCTCAAAACAATCCTGTCTCACTCGCCCCAGGGCCGACCACAAAAATCACCCTATGTCTCAGACGGGTAGCACTAGGGAAGCCAGCTGAGACACGTGCCCAGAGGAGCCACGAGGGAAAAACTGTGGCTTGTTTGAAAGCTCTCTAGAAACCGCCCCATCGCCGCAAAGACCTTGGGGCTGCAGGCTTCCCTGACGCCTTCAGCCTCAAACAACCCTGTCTCACTCGCCCCAGGGCCGGCACAATAATCACCCTATGTCTGGAGATGGGTGCACAAGGGAAGCCAGCTGAGACACGTAGGCCCAAGGAGCCACGAGGAAAACTATGGCTATTTGAAAGCGTCTCTAGAAAACCGCTTGCATCGCCACACGACCTTGGGGCTGCGGGTTTTCCTGGCGCCTTCATGCCTCAAAAGAACCATGTCTCACTGTCGCCCCAGGAATGGCCCACCAATCACCATATCTCCGGAAGAGCTGCCCAGAGATGCATCATCAGACCGTGCCCAAGAAGCCACGAGGGAAAACTGTGACTTGTTTGAAAGCTCTCTAGAAAAGGCTTCCATCGACGCACAGACCTTGGGGCTCCGGGCTTTCCTGGCACCTTCAGCCTGAAAACAATCCTGTCTCACTCGCCCCAGGGCCGACCACAATAATCACCCTATGTCTGGAGATGGTTAGCACGAGGAAAGCCAGCTGAGACACGTGCCCAAGGAGCCACGAGGGAAAAGTGTGCCTTGATTGAAAGCTCTGTAGAAACCGCTTCCATCGCTGCACAGACCTTGGGGCTGCAGGCTTTCCTGCTGCCTTCAGCCTCAAAACAACCCTCTCTCACTCGCCGCAGGGCCGATCACAAAAATCACCCTATGTCTGCAGAAGGTTAGCACGAGGGAAGCCAGCTGAGACAACGTGCCCAAGGAAGCCACGAGGAAAACTGTGGCTTGTTTGAAAGCTCTCTAGAAACCGCCTGCATCGCCGCAAAGACCTTGGGGCTGCAGGCTTCCCTGACGCCTTCAGCCTCAAAACAACCCTGTCTCACTCGCCCCAGGGCCGACCACAATAATCACCCTATGTCTGGAGATGGTTAGCACGAGGAAAGCCAGCTGAGACACGTGCCCAAGGAGCCACGAGGGAAAAGTGTGGCTTGTTTGAAAGCTCTCTAGAAACCTCTTGCATCGCCGCAAAGACCTTGGGGCTGCGGCCTTACCTTTCACCTTCAGACTCAAAAGAACCATGTCTCTGTCTCCCCAGGGCCGACCAGAAAAATAACCATATCTCCGGAAACAGCTGCCACAAGGGAAGCATCGTAAGACACGTGCCCAAGGAGCCACGAGGGAAAACTGCGGCTTGTTTGAAAGCTCTCTAGAAACAGTTTCCATCGCTGCACAGACCTTGGGGCTCCGGGCTTTCCTGCTGCCTTCAACCTCAAAACAACCCTGTCTCACTCGCCCCAGGGCCGACCACAATAATCACCCTATGTCTGGAGATGGTTAGCACGAGGAAAGCCAGCTGAGACACGTGCCCAAGGAGCCACGAGGGAAAAGTGTGGCTTGTTTGAAAGCTCTCTAGAAACCTCTTGCATCGCCGCAAAGACCTTGGGACGGCGGCCTTACCTTTCACCTTCAGACTCAAAAGAACCATGTCTCTGTCTCCCCAGGGCCGACCAGAAAAATAACCATATCTCCGGAAACATCTGCCACAAGAGAAGCATCGTAAGACACGTGCCCAAGGAGCCACGAGGGAAAACTGCGGGTTGTTTGAAAGCTCTCTAGAAACAGTTTCCATCGCTGCACAGACCTTGGGGCTGCGGGCTTTCCTGCCGCCTTCAGCCTCAAAACAACCCTGTCTCACTCGCTGCAGGGCCGACCACAATAATCACCCTATGTCTGGAGATGGTTAGCACGAGGGAAGCCAGCTGAGACACGAGCCCAAGGAGCCACGAGGGAAAACTGTGGCTTGTTTGAAAGCTCTCTAGAAACAGTTTCCATCGCTGCACAGACCTTGGGGCTCCGGGCTTTCCTGCTGCCTTCAACCTCAAAACAATCCTGTCTCCTCGCCCCAGGGCCGACCACAAAATCACCCTATGTCTGCAGACGGTTAGCACGAGGGAAGCAGGTGAGACACGTGCCCAAGGAGCCACGAGGGAAAACTGTGGCTTGTTTGAAAGCTCTCTAGAAACCGCCTGCATCGCCGCAAAGACCTTGGGGCTGCAGGCTTCCCTGACGCCTTCAGCCTCAAAACAACCCTGTCTCACTCGCCCCAGGGCCGGCCACAATAATCACCCTATGTCTGGAGATGGTTAGCACAAGGGAAGCCAGCTGAGACACGTGCCCAAGGAGCCACGAGGGAAAAACTGTGGCTTGTTGGAAAGCTCTCTAGAAACCGCTTGCATCGCCACAACAGACCTTGGGGCTGCGGGTTTTCCTGGCGCCTTCAGCCTCAAAAGAACCATGTCTCACTCGCCCCAGGAATGGCCACACCAATCACCATATCTCCGGAAAAGAGCTGCCACAAGAGATGCATCATCAGACACGTGCCCAAGAAGCCACGAGGGAAAAACTGTGACTTGTTTGAAAGCTCTCTAGAAAAGGCTTCCATCGACGCACAGACCTTGGGGCTCCGGGCTTTCCTGGCACCTTCAGCCTGAAAACAATCCTGTTCTCACTCGCCCCAGGGCCGACCACAATAATCACCCTATGTCTGGAGATGGTTAGCACGAGGAAAGCCAGCTGAGACACGTGCCCAAGGAGCCACGAGGGAAAAGTGTGGCTTGTTGGAAAGCTCTCTAGAAACCTCTTGCATCGCCGCAAAGACCTTGGTGCTGCGGCCTTCCCTTTCACCTTCAGACTCAAAAGAACCCTCTCTCACTCGCCCCGGGGCCAGCCACAAAAATCACCATATGTCTGGAGATGGTTAGCACGAGGGAAGCCAGCTGAGAAATGTACCCAAGGAGACACGAGGGAAAACTGTGGCTTATTGGAAAGCTCTCTAGAAACCGCTTCCATCGCCGCACAGACCTTGGGGCTCCGGGCTTTCCTGGCAGCTTCAGCCTCAAAACACCCTCTCTCAATTGCCACAGGAGCGGCCACAATAATGACCGTATGTCTGGAGATGGTTAGCACGAGGGAAGCCAGCTGAGAACCGTACCCAAGGAGCCACGAGGGAAAACTGTGGCTTGTTGGAAAGCTCTCTAGAAACCTCTTGCATCGCCGCACAGACCTTGGGGCTGCGGCCTTCCCTTTCACCTTCAGCCTCAAAAGAACCATGTCTCTGTCTCCCCAGGGCGACCAGAAAAAATAACCATATCTCCGGAAACAGCTGCCACAAGAGAAGCATCGTAAGACACGTGCCCAAGGAGCCACGAGGGAAAACTGCGGCTTGCTGGAAAGCTCTCTAGAAACCGCTTCCATCGCCGCACAGACCTTGGGGCTGCAGGCTTTCCTGCCGCCTTCAGCCTCAAAACAACCCTCTCTCACTCGCCGCAGGGCCGACCACAAAATCACCCTATGTCTGGAGATGGTTAGCACGAGGGAAGCCAGCTGAGAAACGTACCCAAGGGAGCCACGAGGGAAAACTGTGTCTTGTTGGAAAGCTCTCTAGAAACCGCTTCCATCGCCGCAAAGACCTTGGGGCTGCGGGCTTTCCTGCCGCCTTCAGCCTCAAAACAACCCTGTCTCACTCGCTGCAGGGCCGACCACAATAATCACCCTATGTCTGGAGATGGTTAGCACGAGGGAAGCCAGCTGAGACACGAGCCCAAGGAGCCACGAGGGAAAACTGTGGCTTGTTTGGAAAGCTCTCTAGAAACAGTTTCCATCGCTGCACAGACCTTGGGGCTCCGGGCTTTCCTGCTGCCTTCAACCTCAAAACAATCCTGTCTCCTCGCCCCAGGGCCGACCACAAAAATCACCCTATGTCTGCAGACGGTTAGCACGAGGGAAGCCAGCTGAGACACGTGCACAAGGAGCCACGAGGGAAAACTGTGGCTTGTTTGAAAGCTCTCTAGAAACCGCCTGCATCGCCGCAAAGACCTTGGGGCTGCAGGCTTCCCTGACGCCTTCAGCCTCAAAACAACCCTGTCTCACTCGCCCCAGGGCCGGCCACAATAATCACCCTATGTCTGGAGATGGTTAGCACAAGGGAAGCCACCTGAGACACGTGCCCAAGGAGCCACGAGGGAAAACTGTGGCTTGTTGGAAAGCTCTCTAGAAACCGCTTGCATCGCCACACAGACCTTGGGGCTGCGGGTTTTCCTGGCGCCTTCAGCCTCAAAAGAACCCTGTCTCACTCGCCCCAGGGACGGTCACACCAATCACCATATCTCCGGAAAGAGCTGCCACAAGAGATGCATCATCAGACACGTGCCCAAGAAGCCACGAGGGAAAACTGTGACTTGTTTGAAAGCTCTCTAGAAAAGGCTTCCATCGACGCACAGACCTTGGGGCTCCGGGCTTTCCTGGCACCTTCAGCCTGAAAACAATCCTGTCTCACTCGCCCCAGGGCCGACCACAATAATCACCCTATGTCTGGAGATGGTTAGCACGAGGAAAGCCAGCTGAGACACGTGCCCAAGGAGCCACGAGGGAAAAGTGTGGCTTGCTTAAAAGATCTCTAGAAAAGGTTTCCATCGCCGTAGAGACTTTGGGGCTCCGGGCTTTTCTGGCGCCTTCAGCCTCAAAATAACCCTCTCTCACTCGCCACAGGGCCGACCACAAAAATCACCCTAAGTCTCGATATGGTTAGCACGAGGGAAGCCAGCTGAGACACGTGCCCAAGGAGCCACGAGGGTAAACTGTGGCTTGTTTGAAAGCTCTCTAGAAATCGCTTGCATCGCCGCACAGACCTTGGGCTGCGGGCTTTCTTGGCGCCTTCAGCCTCAAAAGAACCATGTCTCACTCGCCCCAGGGACGGTCACAACAATCACCATATCTCCGGAAAGAGCAGCCACAAGAGATGCATCATCAGACACGTGCCCAAGGAGCCACGAGGGAAAACTGTGACTTGTTTGAAAGCTCTCTAGAAAAGGCTTCCATCGACGCAGAGACCTTGGGGCTCCGGGCTTTCCTGGCACCTTCAGCCTCAAAACAACCCTCTCTCACTTGCCACAGGAGCGGCCACAATAATGACCCTATGTCTGGAGAAGGTTAGCACGAGGGAAGCAAGCTGAGAAACGTACCCAAGGAGCCACGAGGAAAACTACGGCTTGTTGGAAAGCTCTGTAGAAACCGCCTGCATCGCCGCACAGACCTTGTGCCTGCGGGCTTCCCTGGCAACTTCAGCCTCAAAAGAACCCTGTCTCACTCGCCCCAGGAGCGACCACAAAAATCACCCTATGTCTGGAGATGGTTAGCACGAGGGAAGCCAGCTGAGACACGAGCCCAAGGAGCCACGAGGGAAAACTGTGCCTTGATTGAAAGCTCTCTAGAAACCGCTTCCATCGCCGCACAGACCTTGGGGCTGCGGACTTCCCTTTCACCTTCAGACTCAAAAGAACCATGTCTCTGTCTCCCCAGGGCCGACCAGAAAAATAACCATATCTCCGGAAACATCTGCCACAAGAGAAGCATCGTAAGACACGTGCCCAAGGACCCACGAGGGAAAACTGTGGCTTGTTGGAAAGCTCTCTAGAAACCGCTTCCATCGCCGCACAGACCTTGGGGCTGCGGCCTTCTCTTTCACCTTCAGACTCAAAAGAACCATGTCTCTGTCTCCCCAGGGCCGACCAGAAAAATAACCATATCTCCGGAAACAGCTGCCACAAGAGAAGCATCGTAAGACACGTGCCCAAGGAGCCACGAGGGAAAACTGCGGCTTGTTGGAAAGCTCTCTAGAAACCGCTTGCATCGCCGCAAAGACCTTGGTGCTGCGGCCTTCCCTTTCACCTTCAGACTCAAAAGAACCCTCTCTCACTCGCCCCGGGGCCAGCCACAAAAATCACCATATGTCTGGAGATGGTTAGCACGAGGGAAGCCAGCTGAGAAATGTACCCAAGGAGACACGAGGGAAAACTGTGGCTTATTGGAAAGCTCTCTAGAAACCGCTTCCATCGCCGCACAGACCTTGGGGCTCCGGGCTTTCCTGGCAGCTTCAGCCTCAAAACACCCTCTCTCACTTGCCACAGGAGCGGCCACAATAATGACCGTATGTCTGGAGATGGTTAGCACGAGGGAAGCCAGCTGAGAACCGTACCCAAGGAGCCACGAGGGAAAACTGTGGCTTGTTGGAAAGCTCTCTAGAAACCTCTTGCATCGCCGCACAGACCTTGGGGCTGCGGCCTTCCCTTTCACCTTCAGCCTCAAAAGAACCATGTCTCTGTCTCCCCAGGGCCGACCAGAAAAATAACCATATCTCCGGAAACAGCTGCCACAAGAGAAGCATCGTAAGACACGTGCCCAAGGAGCCACGAGGGAAAACTGCGGCTTGTTGGAAAGCTCTCTAGAAACCGCTTCCATCGCCGCACAGACCTTGGGGCTGCAGGCTTTCCTGCCGCCTTCAGCCTCAAAACAACCCTCTCTCACTCGCCGCAGGGCCGACCACAAAAATCACCCTATGTCTGGAGATGGTTAGCACGAGGGAAGCCAGCTGAGAAACGTACCCAAGGAGCCACGAGGGAAAACTGTGTCTTGTTGGAAAGCTCTCTAGAAACCGCTTCCATCGCCGCACAGACCTTGGGGCTGCGGGCTTTCCTGCCGCCTTCAGCCTCAAAACAACCCTGTCTCACTCGCTGCAGGGCCGACCACAATAATCACCCTATGTCTGGAGATGGTTAGCACGAGGGAAGCCAGCTGAGACACGAGCCCAAGGAGCCACGAGGGAAAACTGTGGCTTGTTTGAAAGCTCTCTAGAAACAGTTTCCATCGCTGCACAGACCTTGGGGCTCCGGGCTTTCCTGCTGCCTTCAACCTCAAAACAATCCTGTCTCCTCGCCCCAGGGCCGACCACAAAAATCACCCTATGTCTGCAGACGGTTAGCACGAGGGAAGCCAGCTGAGACACGTGCCCAAGGAGCCACGAGGGAAAACTGTGGCTTGTTTGAAAGCTCTCTAGAAACCGCCTGCATCGCCGCAAAGACCTTGGGGCTGCAGGCTTCCCTGACGCCTTCAGCCTCAAAACACCCTGTCTCACTCGCCCCAGGGCCGGCCACAATAATCACCCTATGTCTGGAGATGGTTAGCACAAGGGAAGCCAGCTGAGACACGTGCCCAAGGAGCCACGAGGGAAAACTGTGGCTTGTTGGAAAGCTCTCTAGAAACCGCTTCCATCGCCACACAGACCTTGGGGCTGCGGGCTTTCCTGGTGCCTTCAGCCTCAAAAGAACCATGTCTCACTCGCCCCAGGAACGGCCACACCAATCACCATATCTCCGGAAAGAGCTGCCACAAGAGAAGCATCATCAGACACGTGCCCAAGAAGCCACGAGGGAAAACTGTGACTTGTTTGAAAGCTCTCTAGAAAAGGCTTCCATCGACGCACAGACCTTGGGGCTCCGGGCTTTCCTGGCACCTTCAGCCTGAAAACAATCCTGTCTCACTCGCCCCAGGGCCGACCACAATAATCACCCTATGTCTGGAGATGGTTAGCACGAGGAAAGCCAGCTGAGAAACGTGCCCAAGGAGCCACGAGGGAAAACTGTGGCTTGTTGGAAAGCTCTCTAGAAACCGCCTGCATCGCCGCAAAGACCTTGGGGCTGCAGGCTTCCCTGAAGCCTTCAGCCTCAAAACAACCCTCTCTCACTCGCCCCAGGGCCGGCCACAAAAATCACCCTATGTCTGGAGATGGTTAGCACGAGGAAAGCCAGCTGAGAAACGTACCCAAGGAGCCACGAGGGAAAACTGTGGCTTGTTGGAAAGCTCTCTAGAAACTGCTTCCATCTTCGCACAGACCTTGGGGCTGCGGGCTTTCCTGGCGCCTTCACCCTCAAAAGAACCCTGTCTCACTCGCCGCAGGGCCGGCCACAAAAATCACCCTATGTCTGGAGATGGTTAGGACGAGGGAAGCCTGCTGAGACACGTGCCCAAGGAGCCACGAGGGAAAACTGTGGCTTGTTGGAAAGCTCTCTAGAAACCGCTTCCATCGCCGCACAGACCTTGGGGCTGCGGGCTTTCCTGCCGCCTTCAGCCTCAAAAGAACCCTGTCTCACTCGCCCCAGGAACGGCCACACCAATCACCATATCTCCGGAAAGAGCTGCCACAAGAGATGCATCATCAGACACGTGCCCAAGAAGCCACGAGGGAAAACTGTGACTTGTTTGAAATCTCTCTAGAAAAGGCTTCCATCGACGCACAGACCTTGGGGCTCCGGGCTTTCCTGGCACCTTCAGCCTGAAAACAATCCTGTCTCACTCGCCCCAGGGCCGACCACAAAAATCACCCTATGTCTGGAGATGGTTAGCACGAGGAAAGCCAGCTGAGACACGTGCCCAAGGAGCCACGAGGGAAAAGTGTGGCTTGTTTGAAAGCTCTCTAGAAACCTCTTGCATCGCCGCAAAGACCTTGGGGCTGCGGCCTTACCTTTCACCTTCAGACTCAAAAGAACCATGTCTCTGTCTCCCCAGGGCCGACCAGAAAAATAACCATATCTCCGGAAACAGCTGCCACAAGGGAAGCATCGTAAGACACGTGCCCAAGGAGCCACGAGGGAAAACTGCGGCTTGTTTGAAAGCTCTCTAGAAACAGTTTCCATCGCTGCACAGACCTTGGGGCTCCGGGCTTTCCTGGCACCTTCAGCCTGAAAACAATCCTGTCTCACTCGCTGCAGGGCCGACCACAAAAATCACCCTATGTCTGCAGACGGTTAGCACGAGGGAAGCCAGCTGAGACACGTGCCCAAGGAGCCACGAGGGAAAACTGTGGCTTGTTTGAAAGCTCTCTAGAAACCGCCTGCATCGCCGCAAAGACCTTGGGGCTGCAGGCTTCCCTGACGCCTTCAGCCTCAAAACAACCCTGTCTCACTCGCCCCAGGGCCGGCCACAATAATCACCCTATGTCTGGAGATGGTTAGCACAAGGGAAGCCAGCTGAGACACGTGCCCAAGGAGCCACGAGGGAAAACTGTGGCTTGTTGGAAAGCTCTCTAGAAACCGCTTGCATCGCCACACACACCTTGGGGCTGCGGGTTTTCCTGGCGCCTTCAGCCTCAAAAGAACCATGTCTCACTCGCCCCAGGAATGGCCACACCAATCACCATATCTCCGGAAAGAGCTGCCACAAGAGATGCATCATCAGACACGTCCCCAAGAAGCCACGAGGGAAAACTGTGACTTGTTTGAAAGCTCTCTAGAAAAGGCTTCCATCGACGCACAGACCTTGGGGCTCCGGGCTTTCCTGGCACCTTCAGCCTGAAAACAATCCTGTCTCACTCGCCCCAGGGCCGACCACAATAATCACCCTATGTCTGGAGATGGTTAGCACGAGGAAAGCCAGCTGAGACACGTGCCCAAGGAGCCACGAGGGAAAAGTGTGGCTTGTTTGAAAGCTCTCTAGAAACCGCCTGCATCGCCGCAAAGACCTTGGGGCTGCAGGCTTCCCTGAAGCCTTCAGCCTCAAAACAACCCTCTCTCACTCGCCCCAGGGCCGGCCACAAAAATCACCCTCTGTCTGCAGACGGTTAGCACGAGGAAAGCCAGCTGAGAAACGTACCCAAGGAGCCACGAGGGAAAACTGTGGCTTGTTGGAAAGCTCTCTAGAAACTGCTTCCATCTTCGCACAGACCTTGGGGCTGCGGGCTTTCCTGGCGCCTTCAGCCTCAAAAGAACCCTGTCTCACTCGCCCCAGGGCCGACCACAAAACTCACCCTATGTCTGGAGATGGTTAGCACGAGCGAAGCCAGCTGAGAAACGTACCCAAGGAGCCACGAGGGAAAACTGTGTCTTGTTGGAAAGCTCTCTAGAAACCGCTTGCATCGCTACACAGACCTTGGGGCTGCGGGCTTTCCTGGCGCCTTCAGCCTCAAAAGAACCCTGTCTCACTCGCCGCAGGGCCGGCCACAAAAATCACCCTATGTCTGGAGATGGTTAGGACGAGGGAAGCCTGCTGAGACACGTGCCCAAGGAGCCACGAGGGAAAACTGTGGCTTGTTGGAAAGCTCTCTAGAAACCGCTTCCATCGCCGCACAGACCTTGGGGCTGCGGGCTTTCCTGCCGCCTTCAGCCTCAAAACAACCCTGTCTCACTCGCCCCAGGGCCGGCCACAATAATCACCCTATGTCTGGAGATGGTTAGCACAAGGGAAGCCAGCTGAGACACGTGCCCAAGGAGCCACAAGGGAAAACTGTGGCTTGTTGGAAAGCTCTCTAGAAACCGCTTGCATCGCCACACAGACCTTGGGGCTGCGGGCTTTCCTGGTGCCTTCAGCCTCAAAAGAACCATGTCTCACTCGCCCCAGGAACGGCCACACCAATCACCATATCTCCGGAAAGAGCTGCCACAAGAGAAGCATCGTAAGACACGTGCCCAAGGAGCCACGAGGGAAAACTGCGGCTTGTTGGAAAGCTCTCTAGAAAAGGCTTCCATCGACGCACAGACCTTGGGGCTCCGGGCTTTCCTGGCACCTTCAGCCTGAAAACAATCCTGTCTCACTCGCCCCAGGGCCGACCACAATAATCACCCTATGTCTGGAGATGGTTAGCACGAGGAAAGCCAGCTGAGACACGTGCCCAAGGAGCCACGAGGGAAAAGTGTGGCTTGTTTGAAAGCTCTCTAGAAACCTCTTGCATCGCCGCAAAGACCTTGGGGCTGCGGCCTTACCTTTCACCTTCAGACTCAAAAGAACCATGTCTCTGTCTCCCCAGGGCCGACCAGAAAAATAACCATATCTCCGGAAACAGCTGCCACAAGGGAAGTATCGTAAGACACGTGCCCAAGGAGCCACGAGGGAAAACTGCGGCTTGTTGGAAAGCTCTCTAGAAAAGGTTTCCATCGCCGCACAGACCTTGGGGCTCCGGGCTTTCCTGCGCCTTCAGCCTTAAAACTACCCTCTCTCACTCGCCCGAGTAGCGGCCACAATAATCACCCTCTGTCTGCAGATGGATAGCACGAGGGAAGCCAGCTTACAACGTGCCCAAGGAGCCACGAGGAAAACTACGGCTTGTTGGAAAGCTCTATAGAAACCGCCTGCATCGCCGCATAGACCTTGTGGCTGCGGGCTTCCCTGGCAACTTCAGCCTCAAAAGAACCCTGTCTCACTCGCCCCAGGGCCGGTCACAACAATCACCATATGTCCGGAAAGAGCTGCCACAAGAGAAGCATCGTAAGACACATGCCCAAGGAGCTACAAGGGAAAACTGTGATTTGTCGTAAAGCTCTCTAGAAACTGCTTCCATCGCCGCACAGACCTTGGGGCTGCGGCCTTCCCTTTCACCTTCAGACTCAAAAGAACCATGTCTCTGTCTCCCCAGGGCCGACCAGAAAAATAACCATATCTCCGGAAAGAGCTGCCACAAGAGAAGCATCGTAAGACAAATGCCCAAGGAGCTACAAGGGAAAACTGTGATTTGTCGGAAAGCTCTCTAGAAACCGCTTCCATCGCCGCACAGACCTTGGGTTTGCGGCCTTCCCTTTCACCGTAAGGCTCAACAGAAACCTGTCTTACTCGCTGCAGGGCCAACCACAAAAATCACCCTATGTCTGGAGATGGTTACCACGAGGGAAGCCAGCTAAGACAAGTGCCCAAGGAGCCACGAGGGAAAACTGTGGCTTGCTTAAAAGATCTCTAGAAAAGGTTTCCATCGCCGTAGAGACTTTGGGGCTCCGGGCTTTCCTGGCGCCTTCAGCCTCAAAATAACCCTCTCTCACTCGCCACAGGGCCGACCACAAAAATCACCCTAAGTCTCGATATGGTTAGCACGAGGGAAGCCAGCTGAGACACGTGCCCAAGGAGCCACGAGGGTAAACTGTGGCTTGTTTGAAAGCTCTCTAGAAATCGCTTGCATCGCCGCACAGACCTTGGGCTGCGGGCTTTCTTGGCGCCTTCAGCCTCAAAAGAACCATGTCTCACTCGCCCCAGGGACGGTCACAACAATCACCATATCTCCGGAAAGAGCAGCCACAAGAGATGCATCATCAGACACGTGCCCAAGGAGCCACGAGGGAAAACTGTGACTTGTTTGAAAGCTCTCTAGAAAAGGCTTCCATCGACGCAGAGACCTTGGGGCTCCGGGCTTTCCTGGCACCTTCAGCCTCAAAACAACCCTCTCTCACTTGCCACAGGAGCGGCCACAATAATGACCCTATGTCTGGAGAAGGTTAGCACGAGGGAAGCCAGCTGCGACACGTACCCAAGGAGCCACGAGGAAAACTACGGCTTGTTGGAAAGCTCTGTAGAAACCGCCTGCATCGCCGCACAGACCTTGTGCCTGCGGGCTTCCCTGGCAACTTCAGCCTCAAAAGAACCCTGTCTCACTCGCCCCAGGAGCGACCACAAAAATCACCCTATGTCTGGAGATGGTTAGCACGAGGGAAGCCAGCTGAGACACGTGCCCAAGGAGCCACGAGGGAAAACTGTGCCTTGATTGAAAGCTCTCTAGAAACCTCTTGCATCGCCGCAAAGATCTTGGTGCTGCGGCCTTCCCTTTCACCTTCAGACTCAAAAGAACCATGTCTCTGTCTCCCCAGGGCCGACCAGAAAAATAACCATATCTCCGGAAACATCTGCCACAAGAGAAGCATCGTAAGACACGTGCCCAAGGAGCCACGAGGGAAAACTGTGGCTTGTTGGAAAGCTCTCTAGAAACCGCTTCCATCGCCGCACAGACCTTGGGGCTGCGGCCTTCCCTTTCACCTTCAGACTCAAAAGAACCATGTCTCTGTCTCCCCAGGGCCGACCAGAAAAATAACCATATCTCCGGAAAGAGCTGCCACAAGAGAAGCATCGTAAGACACGTGCCCAAGGAGCCACGAGGGAAAACTGTGGCTTGTTGGAAAGCTCTCTAGAAACCGCTTCCATCGCCGAACAGACCTTGGGGCTCCGGGCTTTCCTGCCGCCTTCAGCCTCAAAACAACCCTGTCTCACTCGCCCCAGGGCCGGCCACAATAATCACCCTATGTCTGGAGATGGTTAGCACAAGGGAAGCCAGCTGAGACACGTGCCCAAGGAGCCACGAGGGAAAACTGTGGCTTGTTGGAAAGCTCTCTAGAAACCGCTTCCATCGCCACACAGACCTTGGGGCTGCGGGCTTTCCTGGTGCCTTCAGCCTCAAAAGAACCATGTCTCACTCGCCCCAGTAACGGCCACACCAATCACCATATCTCCGGAAAGAGCTGCCACAAGAGATGCATCATCAGACACGTGCCCAAGAAGCCACGAGGGAAAACTGTGACTTGTTTGAAAGCTCTCTAGAAAAGCCTTCCATCGACGCACAGACCTTGGGGCTCCAGGCTTTCCTGGCACCTTCAGCCTGAAAACAATCCTGTCTCACTCGCCCCAGGGCCGACCACAATAATCACCCTATGTCTGGAGATGGTTAGCACGAGGAAAGCCAGCTGAGACACGTGCCCAAGGAGCCACGAGGGAAAAGTGTGGCTTGTTTGAAAGCTCTCTAGAAACCTCTTGCATCGCCGCAAAGACCTTGGGGCTGCGGCCTTACCTTTCACCTTCAGACTCAAAAGAACCATGTCTCTGTCTCCCCAGGGCCGACCAGAAAAATAACCATATCTCCGGAAACAGCTGCCACAAGAGAAGCATCGTAAGACAAATGCCCAAGGAGCTACAAGGGAAAACTGTGACTTGTCGGAAAGCTCTCTAGAAACCGCTTCCATCGCCGCACAGACCTTGGGTTTGCGGCCTTCCCTTTCACCGTCAGGCTCAACAGAAACCTGTCTTACTCGCTGCAGGGCCAACCACAAAAATCACCCTATGTCTGGAGATGGTTAGCACGAGGGAAGCCAGCTAAGACAAGTGCCCAAGGAGCCACGAGGGAAAACTGTGGCTTGCTTAAAAGATCTCTAGAAAAGGTTTCCATCGCCGTAGAGACTTTGGGGCTCCGGGCTTTCCTGGCGCCTTCAGCCTCAAAATAACCCTCTCTCACTCGCCCCAGGGCCGGCCACAATAATCACCCTATGTCTGGAGATGGTTAGGACGAGGGAAGCCAGCTGAGACACGTGCCCAAGGAGCCACGAGGGAAAAGTGTGGCTTGTTTGAAAGCTCTCTAGAAACCGCTTCCATCGCTGCACAGACCTTGGGGCTGCAGGCTTTCCTGCTGCCTTCAGCCTCAAAACAACCCTCTCTCACTCGCCGCAGGGCCGACCACAAAAATCACCCTATGTCTGCAGAAGGTTAGCACGAGGGAAGCCAGCTGAGACACGTGCCCAAGGAGCCACGAGGGAAAACTGTGGCTTGTTTGAAAGCTCTCTAGAAACCGCCTGCATCGCCGCAAAGACCTTGGGGCTGCAGGCTTCCCTGAAGCCTTCAGCCTCAAAACAAACCTCTCTCACTCGCCCCAGGGCCGACCACAAAACTCACCCTATGTCTGGAGATGGTTAGCACGAGCGAAGCCAGCTGAGAAACGTACCCAAGGAGCCACGAGGGAAAACTGTGGCTTGCTTGAAAGCTCTCTAGAAACCGCTTGCATCGCCACACAGACCTTGGGCTGCGGGCTTTCTTGGCGCCTTCAGCCTCAAAAGAACCATGTCTCACTCGCCCCAGGGACAGTCACAACAATCACCATATCTCCGGAAAGAGCAGCCACAAGAGATGCATCATCAGACACGTGCCCAAGGAGCCACGAGGGAAAACTGTGACTTGTTTGAAAGCTCTCTAGAAAAGGCTTCCATCGACGCAGAGACCTTGGGGCTCCGGGCTTTCCTGGCACCTTCAGCCTCAAAACAACCCTCTCTCACTTGCCACAGGAGCGGCCACAATAATGACCCTATGTCTGGAGAAGGTTAGCACGAGGGAAGCCAGCTGCGACACGTACCCAAGGAGCCACGAGGAAAACTACGGCTTGTTGGAAAGCTCTGTAGAAACCGCCTGCATCGCCGCACAGACCTTGTGCCTGCGGGCTTCCCTGGCAACTTCAGCCTCAAAAGAACCCTGTCTCACTCGCCCCAGGAGCGACCACAAAAATCACCCTATGTCTGGAGATGGTTAGCACGAGGAAAGCCAGCTGAGACACGTGCCCAAGGAGCCACGAGGGAAAACTGTACCTTGATTGAAAGCTCTCTAGAAACCGCTTCCATCGCCGCACAGACCTTGGGGCTGCGGGCTTTCCTGCCGCCTTCAGCCTCAAAAGAACCCTGTCTCACTCGCCCCAGGGCCGGCCACAAAAATCACCCTATGTCTGGAGATGGTTAGCACGAGGGAAGCCAGCTGAGACACGAGCCCAAGGAGCCACGAGGGAAAACTGTGCCTTGATTGAAAGCTCTCTAGAAACCGCTTCCATCGCCGCACAGACCTTGGGGCTGCGGCCTTCCCTTTCACCTTCAGACTCAAAAGAACCATGTTTCTGTCTCCCCAGGGCCGACCAGAAAAATAACCATATCTCCGGAAACATCTGCCACAAGAGAAGCATCGTAAGACACGTGCCCAAGGAGCCACAAGGGAAAACTGTGGCTTGTTGGAAAGCTCTCTAGAAACCGCTTCCATCGCCGCACAGACCTTGGGACTGCGGCCTTCCCTTTCACCTTCAGACTCAAAAGAACCATGTCTCTGTCTCCCCAGGGCCGACCAGAAAAATAACCATATCTCCGGAAACAGCTGCCACAAGAGAAGCATCGTAAGACACGTGCCCAAGGACCCACGAGGGAAAACTGTGGCTTGTTGGAAAGCTCTCTAGAAACCGCTTCCATCGCCGCACAGACCTTGGGGCTGCGGCCTTCCCTTTCACCTTCAGACTCAAAAGAACCATGTCTCTGTCTCCCCAGGGCCGACCAGAAAAATAACCATATCTCCGGAAACAGCTGCCACAAGAGAAGCATCGTAAGACACGTGCCCAAGGAGCCACGAGGGAAAACTGCGGCTTGTTGGAAAGCTCTCTAGAAACCGCTTCCATCGCCGCACAGACCTTGGGGCTGCAGGCTTTCCTGCCGCCTTCAGCCTCAAAACAACCCTCTCTCACTCGCCGCAGGGCCGACCACAAAAATCACCCTATGTCTGGAGATGGTTAGCACGAGCGAAGCCAGCTGAGAAACATACCCAAGGAGCCACGAGGGAAAACTGTGTCTTGTTGGAAAGCTCTCTAGAAACCGCTTCCATCGCCGCAAAGACCTTGGGGCTGCGGGCTTTCCTGCCGCCTTCAGCCTCAAAAGAACCCTGTCTCACTCGCTGCAGGGCCGACCACAATAATCACCCTATGTCTGGAGATGGTTAGCACGAGGAAAGCCAGCTGAGACACGAGCCCAAGGAGCCACGAGGGAAAACTGTGGCTTGTTTGAAAGCTCTCTAGAAACAGTTTCCATCGCTGCACAGACCTTGGGGCTCCGGGCTTTCCTGCTGCCTTCAACCTCAAAACAATCCTGTCTCCTCGCCCCAGGGCCGACCACAAAAATCACCCTATGTCTGCAGACGGTTAGCACGAGGGAAGCCAGCTGAGACACGTGCCCAAGGAGCCACGAGGGAAAACTGTGGCTTGTTTGAAAGCTCTCTAGAAACCGCCTGCATCGCCGCAAAGACCTTGGGGCTGCAGGCTTCCCTGACGCCTTCAGCCTCAAAACAACCCTCTCTCACTCGCCCCAGGGCCGGCCACAATAATCACCCTATGTCTGGAGATGGTTAGCACAAGGGAAGCCAGCTGAGACACGTGCCCAAGGAGCCACGAGGGAAAACTGTGGCTTGTTGGAAAGCTCTCTAGAAACCGCTTGCATCGCCACACAGACCTTGGGGCTGCGGGTTTTCCTGGCGCCTTCAGCCTCAAAAGAACCATGTCTCACTCGCCCCAGGAATGGCCACACCAATCACCATATCTCCGGAAAGAGCTGCCACAAGAGATGCATCATCAGACACGTGCCCAAGAAGCCACGAGGGAAAACTGTGACTTGTTTGAAAGCTCTCTAGAAAAGGCTTCCATCGACGCACAGACCTTGGGGCTCCGGGCTTTCCTGGCACCTTCAGCCTGAAAACAATCCTGTCTCACTCGCCCCAGGGCCGACCACAATAATCACCCTATGTCTGGAGATGGTTAGCACGAGGAAAGCCAGCTGAGACACGTGCCCAAGGAGCCACGAGGGAAAAGTGTGGCTTGTTTGAAAGCTCTCTAGAAACCTCTTGCATCGCCGCAAAGACCTTGGGGCTGCGGCCTTACCTTTCACCTTCAGACTCAAAAGAACCATGTCTCTGTCTCCCCAGGGCCGACCAGAAAAATAACCATATCTCCGGAAACAGCTGCCACAAGAGAAGCATCGTAAGACACGTGCCCAAGGAGCCACGAGGGAAAACTGCGGGTTGTTTGAAAGCTCTCTAGAAACAGTTTCCATCGCTGCACAGACCTTGGGGCTCCGGGCTTTCCTGCTGCCTTCAACCTCAAAACAATCCTGTCTCACTCGCCCCAGGGCCGACCACAAAAATCACCCTATGTCTGCAGACGGTTAGCACGAGGGAAGCCAGCTGAGACACGTGCCCAAGGAGCCACGAGGGAAAACTGTGGCTTGTTTGAAAGCTCTCTAGAAACCGCCTGCATCGCCGCAAAGACCTTGGGGCTGCAGGCTTCCCTGACGCCTTCAGCCTCAAAACAACCCTGTCTCACTCGCCCCAGGGCCGGCCACAATAATCACCCTATGTCTGGAGATGGTTAGCACAAGGGAAGCCAGCTGAGACACGTGCCCAAGGAGCCACGAGGGAAAACTGTGGCTTGTTGGAAAGCTCTCTAGAAACCGCTTGCATCGCCACACAGACCTTGGGGCTGCGGGTTTTCCTGGCGCCTTCAGCCTCAAAAGAACCTTGTCTCACTCGCCCCAGGAATGGCCACACCAATCACCATATCTCCGGAAAGAGCTGCCACAAGAGATGCATCATCAGACACGTGCCCAAGAAGCCACGAGGGAAAACTGTGACTTGTTTGAAAGCTCTCTAGAAAAGGCTTCCATCGACGCACAGACCTTGGGGCTCCGGGCTTTCCTGGCACCTTCAGCCTGAAAACAATCCTGTCTCACTCGCCCCAGGGCCGACCACAATAATCACCCTATGTCTGGAGATGGTTAGCACGAGGAAAGCCAGCTGAGACACGTGCCCAAGGAGCCACGAGGGAAAAGTGTGGCTTGTTTGAAAGCTCTCTAGAAACCTCTTGCATTGCCGCAAAGACCTTGGGGCTGCGGCCTTCCCTTTCACCTTCAGACTCAAAAGAACCCTCTCTCACTCGCCCCGGGGCCAGCCACAAAAATCACCATATGTCTGGAGATGGTTAGCACGAGGGAAGCCAGCTGAGAAATGTACCCAAGGAGACACGAGGGAAAACTGTGGCTTATTGGAAAGCTCTCTAGAAACCGCTTCCATCGCCGCACAGACCTTGGGGCTCCGGGCTTTCCTGGCAGCTTCAGCCTCAAAACACCCCTCTCTCACTTGCCACAGGAGCGGCCACAATAATGACCGTATGTCTGGAGATGGTTAGCACGAGGGAAGCCAGCTGAGAACCGTACCCAAGGAGCCACGAGGGAAAACTGTGGCTTGTTGGAAAGCTCTCTAGAAAACCTCTTGCATCGCCGCACAGACCTTGGGGCTGCGGCCTTCCCTTCACCTTCAGACTCAAAAAGAACCATGTCTCTGTCTCCCCAGGGCCGACCAGAAAAATAACCATATCTCCGGAAACAGCTGCCACAAGAGAAGCATCGTAAGACACGTGCCCAAGGAGCCACGAGGGAAAACTGCGGCTTGTTGGAAAGCTCTCTAGAAACCGCTTCCATCGCCGCACAGACCTTGGGGCTGCAGGCTTTCCTGCCGCCTTCAGCCTCAAAACAACCCTCTCTCACTCGCCGCAGGGCCGACCACAAAAATCACCCTATGTCTGGAGATGGTTAGCACGAGGGAAGCCAGCTGAGAAACGTACCCAAGGAGCCACGAGGGAAAACTGTGTCTTGTTGGAAAGCTCTCTAGAAACCGCTTCCATCGCCGCAAAGTCCTTGGGGCTGCGGGCTTTCGTGCCGCCTTCAGCCTCAGAACAACCCTGTCTCACTCGCTGCAGGGCCGACCACAATAATCACCCTATGTCTGGAGATGGTTAGCACGAGGGAAGCCAGCTGAGACACGAGCCCAAGGAGCCACGAGGGAAAACTGTGGCTTGTTTGAAAGCTCTCTAGAAACAGTTTCCATCGCTGCACAGACCTTGGGGCTCCGGGCTTTCCTGCTGCCTTCAACCTCAAAACAATCCTGTCTCCTCGCCCCAGGGCCGACCACAAAAATCACCCTATGTCTGCAGACGGTTAGCACGAGGGAAGCCAGCTGAGACACGTGCCCAAGGAGCCACGAGGGAAAACTGTGGCTTGTTTGAAAGCTCTCTAGAAACCGCCTGCATCGCCGCAAAGACCTTGGGGCTGCGGGCTTTCCTGGCGCCTTCACCCTCAAAAAAACCCTGTCTCACTCGCCCCAGGGCCGACCACAAAACTCACCCTATGTCTGGAGATGGTTAGCACGAGCGAAGCCAGCTGAGAAACGTACCCAAGGAGCCACGAGGGAAAACTGTGTCTTGTTGGAAAGCTCTCTAGAAACCGCTTGCATCGCCACACAGACCTTGGGGCTGTGGGCTTTCCTGGCGCCTTCAGCCTCAAAAGAACCCTGTCTCACTCGCCGCAGGGCCGGCCACAAAAATCACCCTATGTCTGGAGATGGTTAGGACGAGGGAAGCCTGCTGAGACACGTGCCCAAGGAGCCACGAGGGAAAACTGTGGCTTGTTGGAAAGCTCTCTAGAAACCGCTTCCATCGCCGCACAGACCTTGGGGCTGCGGGCTTTCCTGCCGCCTTCAGCCTCAAAACAACCCTGTCTCACTCGCCCCAGGGCCGGCCACAATAATCACCCTATGTCTGGAGATGGTTAGCACAAGGGAAGCCAGCTGAGACACGTGCCCAAGGAGCCACGAGGGAAAACTGTGGCTTGTTGGAAAGCTCTCTAGAAACCGCTTCCATCGCCACACAGACCTTGGGGCTGCGGGCTTTCCTGGTGCCTTCAGCCTCAAAAGAACCATGTCTCACTCGCCCCAGGAACGGCCACACCAATCACCATATCTCCGGAAAGAGCTGCCACAAGAGATGCATCATCAGACACGTGCCCAAGAAGCCACGAGGGAAAACTGTGACTTGTTTGAAAGCTCTCTAGAAACTGCTTCCATCGCCGCACAGACCTTGGGGCTGCAGGCTTTCCTGGCACCTTCAGCCTGAAAACAATCCTGTCTCACTCGCCCCAGGGCCGACCACAATAATCACCCTATGTCTGGAGATGGTTAGCACGAGGAAAGCCAGCTGAGACACGTGCCCAAGGAGCCACGAGGGAAAAGTGTGGCTTGTTTGAAAGCTCTCTAGAAACCTCTTGCATCGCCGCAAAGACCTTGGGGCTGCGGCCTTACCTTTCACCTTCAGACTCAAAAGAACCATGTCTCTGTCTCCCCAGGGCCGACCAGAAAAATAAAAATATCTCCGGAAACAGCTGCCACAAGGGAAGCATCGTAAGACACGTGCCCAAGGAGCCACGAGGGAAAACTGCGGGTTGTTTGAAAGCTCTCTAGAAACAGTTTCCATCGCTGCACAGACCTTGGGGCTCCGGGCTTTCCTGCTGCCTTCAACCTCAAAACAATCCTGTCTCACTCGCCCCAGGGCCGACCACAAAAATCACCCTATGTCTGCAGACGGTTAGCACGAGGGAAGCCAGGTGGGACACGTGCCCAAGGAGCCACGAGGGAAAACTGTGGCTTGTTTGAAAGCTCTCTAGAAACCGCCTGCATCGCCGCAAAGACCTTGGGGCTGCAGGCTTCCCTGACGCCTTCAGCCTCAAAACAACCCTGTCTCACTCGCCCCAGGGCCGGCCACAATAATCACCCTATGTCTGGAGATGGTTAGCACAAGGGAAGCCAGCTGAGACACGTGCCCAAGGAGCCACGAGGGAAAACTGTGGCTTGTTGGAAAGCTCTCTAGAAACCGCTTGCATCGCCACACAGACCTTGGGGCTGCGGGTTTTCCTGGCGCCTTCAGCCTCAAAAGAACCTTGTCTCACTCGCCCCAGGAATGGCCACACCAATCACCATATCTCCGGAAAGAGCTGCCACAAGAGATGCATCATCAGACACGTGCCCAAGAAGCCACGAGGGAAAACTGTGACTTGTTTGAAAGCTCTCTAGAAAAGGCTTCCATCGACGCACAGACCTTGGGGCTCCGGGCTTTCCTGGCACCTTCAGCCTGAAAACAATCCTGTCTCACTCGCCCCAGGGCCGACCACAATAATCACCCTATGTCTGGAGATGGTTAGCACGAGGAAAGCCAGCTGAGACACGTGCCCAAGGAGCCACGAGGGAAAAGTGTGGCTTGTTTGAAAGCTCTCTAGAAACCTCTTGCATCGCCGCAAAGACCTTGGTGCTGCGGCCTTCCCTTTCACCTTCAGACTCAAAAGAACCCTCTCTCACTCGCCCCGGGGCCAGCCACAAAAATCACCATATGTCTGGAGATGGTTAGCACGAGGGAAGCCAGCTGAGAAATGTACCCAAGGAGACATGAGGGAAAACTGTGGCTTATTGGAAAGCTCTCTAGAAAAGGCTTCCATCGACGCACAGACCTTGGGGCTCCGGGCTTTCCTGGCACCTTCAGCCTCAAAACACCCCTCTCTCACTTGCCACAGGAGCGGCCACAATAATGACCGTATGTCTGGAGATGGTTAGCACGAGGGAAGCCAGCTGAGAACCGTACCCAAGGAGCCACGAGGGAAAACTGTGGCTTGTTGGAAAGCTCTCTAGAAACCTCTTGCATCGCCGCAAAGACCTTGGGGCTGCGGCCTTCCCTTTCACCTTCAGACTCAAAAGAACCATGTCTCTGTCTCCCCAGGGCCGACCAGAAAAATAACCATATCTCCGGAAACAGCTGCCACAAGAGAAGCATCGTAAGACACGTGCCCAAGGAGCCACGAGGGAAAACTGCGGCTTGTTGGAAAGCTCTCTAGAAACCGCTTCCATCGCCGCACAGACCTTGGGGCTGCAGGCTTTCCTGCCGCCTTCAGCCTCAAAACAACCCTCTCTCACTCGCCGCAGGGCCGACCACAAAAATCACCCTATGTCTGGAGATGGTTAGCACGAGGGAAGCCAGCTGAGAAACGTACCCAAGGAGCCACGAGGGAAAACTGTGTCTTGTTGGAAAGCTCTCTAGAAACCGCTTCCATCGCCGCAAAGACCTTGGGGCTGCGGGCTTTCGTGCCGCCTTCAGCCTCAAAACAACCCTGTCTCACTCGCTGCAGGGCCGACCACAATAATCACCCTATGTCTGGAGATGGTTAGCACGAGGGAAGCCAGCTGAGACACGTGCCCAAGGAGCCACGAGGGAAAACTGCGGCTTGTTGGAAAGCTCTCTAGAAACCGCTTCCATCGCCGCACAGACCTTGGGGCTGCAGGCTTTCCTGCCGCCTTCAGCCTCAAAACAACCCTCTCTCACTCGCCGCAGGGCCGACCACAAAAATCACCCTATGTCTGCAGACGGTTAGCACGAGGGAAGCCAGCTGAGACACGTGCCCAAGGAGCCACGAGGGAAAACTGTGGCTTGTTGGAAAGCTCTCTAGAAACCGCCTCCATCGCCGCAAAGACCTTGGGGCTGCAGGCTTCCCTGATGCCTTCAGCCTCAAAACAACCCTGTCTCACTCGCCCCAGGGCCGGCCACAATAATCACCCTATGTCTGGAGATGGTTAGCACAAGGGAAGCCAGCTGAGACACGTGCCCAAGGAGCCACGAGGGAAAACTGTGGCTTGTTGGAAAGCTCTCTAGAAACCGCTTCCATCGCCACACAGACCTTGGGGCTGCGGGTTTTCCTGGCGCCTTCAGCCTCAAAAGAACCATGTCTCACTCGCCCCAGGAATGGCCACACCAATCACCATATCTCCGGAAAGAGCTGCCACAAGAGATGCATCATCAGACACGTGCCCAAGAAGCCACGAGGGAAAACTGTGACTTGTTTGAAAGCTCTCTAGAAAAGGCTTCCATCGACGCACAGACCTTGGGGCTCCGGGCTTTCCTGGCACCTTCAGCCTGAAAACAATCCTGTCTCACTCGCCCCAGGGCCGACCACAATAATCACCCTATGTCTGGAGATGGTTAGCACGAGGAAAGCCAGCTGAGACACGTGCCCAAGGAGCCACGAGGGAAAAGTGTGGCTTGTTGGAAAGCTCTCTAGAAACCTCTTGCATCGCCGCACAGACCTTGGGGCTGCGGCCTTCCCTTTCACCTTCAGCCTCAAGAGAACCATGTCTCTGTCTCCCCAGGGCCGACCAGAAAAATAACCATATCTCCGGAAACAGCTGCCACAAGAGAAGCATCATAAGACACGTGCCCAAGGAGCCACGAGGGAAAACTGTGGCTTGTTTGAAAGCTCCCTAGAAAACGCCTGCATCGCCGCACAGACCTTGGGGCTCCGGGCTTTCCTGGCAGCTTCAGCCTCAAAAGAACCATGTCTCACTCGCTCCAGGGACGGTCACAACAATCACCATATCTCCGGAAAGAGCTGCCACAAGAGATGCATCATCAGACACGTGCCCAAGGAGCCACGAGAGAAAACTGTGGCTTGTTTGAAAGCTCTCTAGAAACCGCTTCCATCGCCGCACAGACCTTGGGGCTCCGGGCTTTCCTGGCAGCTTCAGCCTCAAAACAACCCTGTCTCACTCGCTGCAGGGCCGACCACAAAAATCACCCTATGTCCGGAGACGGTTAGCACGAGGGAAGCCAGCTGAGAAACGTACCCAAGGAGCCACGAGGGAAAACTGTGGCCTGTTTGAAAGCTCTCTAGAAACCGCTTGCATCGCCGCACAGACCTTGGGGCTCCGGGCTTTCCTGGCAGCTTCACCCTCAAAACAACCCTCTCTCACTCGCCCCGGGGCCAGCCACAAAAATCACCATATGTCTGGAGATAGTTAACACGAGGGAAGCCAGCTGAGACACGTGCCCAAGGAGCCAAGAGGGAAAACTGTGGCTTGTTTGAAAGCTCTCTGGGAACCGCTTCCATCGTCCATCAGAGCTTGTCTCTCTCTGCTTTCCTGGCGCCTTCAGCCTCAAAACCAGCCTTTCTCACTCATTCCACATTTGGCCTCAAATATAGCAAACGTCCCAGGATGGCTGCCACGCCCAAGCAGCCACAAGGGGAAACCATGGCTTCTTTTAAAGCTCTCTGGCAATTGCTTGCATAGCCCCACAGACCTTGTTGCTCTGGGCTTTCCTGGCACCTTCAGCTTCAAAACCATCCTTTCTCATTCGCACCAGGGCAGGCCTCCAAAATGACCATATGTCTGGAGATTGCTGCCACGCCCAAGCAGCCACCAGGGAAAACTGGGGCTTGTTTTAATGCTCTCTGGGAACCGCTTCCATCGCCCATCAGAGCTTGGCTCTCCGTGCTTTCCTGGTCCCTTCAGCCTCAAAAGCAGCCTTTCTCACTCATTTCACGTTTGGCCTCAAAAATAGCAAACGTCCCAAGATGGCTGCCACGCCCAAGCAGCCACCAGGGAACACCATGGTTTCTTTTAAAGCTCTCTGGGAACCGCTTCCATCGTCCATCAGAGCTTGGCTCTCCGTGCTTTCCTGGTGCCTTCAGCCTCAAAAGCAGCCTTTCTCACTCATTCCAGGACCCCCTTCAAAAATAGCAAACGTCCCAAGATTGCTGCCACGCCCAAGCAGCCACGAGAGAAAACCATGGCTTCTTTTAAAGCTCTCTGCCAATTGCTTGCATAGTCCCACAGACCTTGTTGCTCTGGGCTTTCCTGGTGCCTTCAGCCTCAAAACGAGCCTTTCTCATTCGCAGCAGGGCAGGCCTCCAAAATGACCATATGTCTGGAGATGGCTGCCACGCCCAAGCAGTCATGAGGAAATACCATGGCTTGTTTTAAAGCTCTCTGGGAACCGCTTCCATCGTCCATCAGAGCTTGGCTCTCCGTGCTTTCCTGGTGCCTTCAGCCTCAAAACCAGCCTTTCTCACTCATTCCACGTTTGGCCTCAAATATAGCAAAAGTCCCAAGATGGCTGCCACGCCCAAGCAGCCACGAGGAAATACCATGGCTTCTTTTAAAGCGCTCTGGGAACCGCTTCCATCGTCCATCAGAGCTTGGCTCTCCGTGCTTTCCTGGTGCCTTCAGCGTCCAAAGCAGCCTTTCTCACTTATTCCAGGACCCCCTTCAAAAATAGCAAACGTCCCAAGATGGCTGCCACGCCCAAGCAGCCACGAGAGAAAACCATGGCTTCTTTTAAAGCTCTCTGGTAATTGCTTGCATAGCCCCACAGACCTTTTTGCTCTGGGCTTTCCTGGTGCCTTCAGCCTCAAAACCAGCCTTTCTCATTCGCACCAGGGCAGGCCTCCAAAATGCCCATATGTCTGGAGATGGCTGCCACGCCCAAGCAGCCACCAGGGAAAACTGGGGCTTCTTTTAAAGCTCTCTGGGAACCGCTTCCATCGTCCATCAGAGCTTGGCTCCCCGTGCTTTCCTGGTGCCTTCAGCCTCAAAAGCAGCCTTTCTCACTCATTCCACGTTTGGCCTCAAAAATAGCAAACGTCCCAAGATGGCTGCCACGCCCAAGCAGCCATGAGAGAAAACCATGGCTTCTTTTAAAGCTCTCTGGCTATTGCTTGCATAGCCCCACAGACCTTCTTGCTCTGGGCTTTCCTGGCACCTTCAGCTTCAAAACCAGCCTTTCTCATTCGCACCAGGGCAGGCCTCCAAAATGACCGTATGTCTGGAGATTGTTGCCACGCCCAAGCAGCCACCAGGGAAAACTGGGGCTTCTTTTAAAGCTCTCTGGGAACCGCTTCCATCATCCATCAGAGCTTGGCTCTCCGTGCTTTTCTGGCACCTTCAGCGTCCAAAGCAGCCTTTCTCACTTATTCCAGGACCCCCTTCAAAAATAGCAAACGTCCCAAGATTGCTGCCACGCCCAAGCAGCCACGAGGAAATACCATGGCTTCTTTTAACGCTCTCTGGAAACTGCTTCCATCGTCCATCAGAGCTTGGCTCTCCGTGCTTTCCTGGTGCCTTCAGCCTCAAAACCAGCCTTTCTCACTTATTCCAGGACCCCCTTCAAAAATAGCAAACGTCCCAAGATGGCTGCCACGCCCAAGCAGCCACAAGGGGAAACCATGGCTTGTTTTAACGCTCTCTGGCTATTGCTTGCATAGCCCCACAGACCTTCTTGCTCTGGGCTTTCCTGGCACCTTCAGCTTCAAAACCAGCCTTTCTCATTCGCACCAGGGCAGGCCTCCAAAATGACCATATGTCTGGAGATGGCTGCCACGCCCAAGCAGCCACCAGGGAAAACTGGGGCTTCTTTTAAAGCTCTCTGGGAACCGCTTCCATCGTCCATCAGATCTTGGCTCTCTGTGCTTTCCTGGTGCCTTCAGCCTCAAAACCAGCCTTTCTCACTCATTCCACGTTTGGCCTCAAATATAGCAAACGTCCCAAGATGGCTGCCACGCCCAAGCAGCCATGAGGAAATACCATGGTTTCTTTTAAAGCTCTCTGGGAACCGCTTCCATCGTCCATCAGAGCTTGGCTCTCCGTGCTTTCCTGGTGCCTTCAGCCTCAAAACCAGCCTTTCTCACTTATTCCAGGACCCCTTCAAAAATAGCAAACGTCCCAAGATGGCTGCCACGCCCAAGCAGCCACGAGGAAATACCATGGCTTGTTTTAACGCTCTCTGGCTATTGCTTGCATAGCCCCACAGACCTTCTTGCTCTGGGCTTTCCTGGTGCCTTCTGCCTCAAAACCAGCCTTTCTCATTCGCACCAGGGCAGGCCTCCAAAATGACCATATGTCTGGAGATTGTTCCCACGCCCAATCAGCCACCAGGGAAAACTGGGGCTTCTTTTAAAGCTCTCTGGGAACCGCTTCCATCGTCCATCAGAGCTTGGCTCTCCGTGCTTTCCTGGTGCCTTCAGCCTCAAAAGCAGCCTTTCTCACTCATTCCACGTTTGGCCTCAAAAATAGCAAACGTCCCAAGATGGCTGCCACGCCCAAGCAGCCATGAGAGAAAACCATGGCTTCTTTTAAAGCTCTCTGGCTATTGCTTGCATAGCCCCACAGACCTTCTTGCTCTGGGCTTTCCTGGCACCTTCAGCTTCAAAACCAGCCTTTCTCATTCGCACCAGGGCAGGCCTCCAAAATGACCGTATGTCTGGAGATTGTTGCCACGCCCAAGCAGCCACCAGGGAAAACCATGGTTTCTTTTAAAGCTCTCTGGGAACCGCTTCCATCGTCCATCAGAGCTTGGCTCTCCGTGCTTTCCTGGTGCCTTCAGCGTCCAAAGCAGCCTTTCTCACTTATTCCAGGACCCCCTTCAAAAATAGCAAACGTCCCAAGATTGCTGCACGCCCAAGCAAGCCACGAGGAAATACCATGGCTTCTTTTAACGCTCTCTAGGAAACTGCTTCCAATCGTCCATCAGAGCTTGGCTCTCGTGCTTTCCTGGTGCCTTCAGCCTCAAAACCAGCCTTTCTCACTTATTCCAGGACCCCCTTCAAAAATAGCAAACGTCCCAAGATTGCTGCCACGCCCAAGCAGCCACGAGAGAAAACCATGGCTTCTTTTAACGCTCTCTGGCTATTGCTTGCATAACCCCACAGACCTTCTTGCTCTGGGCTTTCCTGGCACTTCAAAACAGCCTTTCTCATTCGCACCAGGGCAGGCCTCCAAAATTACCATATGTCTCCAGATTGCTGCCACGCCCAAGCAGCCACCAGGGAAAACTTGGGCTTCTTTTAAAGCTCTCTGGGAACCGCTTCCATCGTCCATCAGAGCTTGGCTCTCTGTGCTTTCCTGGTGCCTTCAGCCTCAAAACCAGCCTTTCTCACGTCATTCCACGTTTGTGGCCTCAAATATAGCAAAACGTCCCAAGATGGCTGCCACGCCCAAGCGCCATGAGGAAATACCATGGTTTCTTTTAAGCTCTCTGGGAACCGCTTCCATCGTCCATCAGAGCTTGGCTCTCCGTGCTTTCCTGTGCCTTCAGCGTCCAAAGCAGCCTTTCTCACTTATTCCAGGACCCCCTTCAAAAATAGCAAACGTCCCAAGATGGCTGCCACGCCCAAGCAGCCACGAGGAAATACCATGGCTTGTTTTAACGCTCTCTGGAAACTGCTTGCATAGCCCCACAGACCTTCTTGCTCTGGGCTTTCCTGGTGCTTCTGCCTCAAACCAGCCTTTCTCATTCGCACCAGGCAGGCCTCCAAAATGACCATAATGTCTGGAGATGTGCTGCCACGCCCAAGCAGCCACCAGGGAAAACTGGGGCTTCTTTTAAAGCTCTCTGGGAACCGCTTCCATCGTCCATCAGAGCTTGGCTCCCCGTGCTTTCCTGGTGCCTTCAGCCTCAAAAGCAGCCTTTCTCACTCATTCCACGTTGGCCTCAAAAACAGCAAACGTCCCAAGATGGCTGCCACGCCCAAGCAGCCATGAGCGAAAACCATGGCTTCTTTTAAAGCTCTCTGGGAACCGCTTCCATCGTCCATCAGAGCTTGGCTCTCCGTGCTTTCCTGGTGCCTTCAGCGTCAAAACCAGCCTTTCTCACTTATTCCAGGACCCCCTTCAAAAATAGCAAACGTCCCAAGATGGCTGCCACGCCCAAGCAGCCACGAGGAAATACCATGGCTTGTTTTAAAGCTCTCTGGGAACCGCTTCCATCGTCCATCAGAGCTTGGCTCTCCGTGCTTTCCTGGTGCCTTCAGCCTCAAAAGCAGCCTTTCTCACTTATTCCAGGACCCCTTCAAAAATAGCAAACGTCCCAAGATTGCTGCCACGCCCAAGCAGCCACGAGAGAAAACCATGGCTTCTTTTAAAGCTCTCTGGCAATTGCTTGCATAGCCCCACAGACCTTGTTGCTCTGGGCTTTCCTGGTGCCTTCAGCCTCAAAACCAGCCTTTCTCATTCGCACCAGGGCAGGCCTCCAAAATGACCATATGTCTGGAGATGGCTGCCACGCCCAAGCAGCCACCAGGGAAAACTGGGGCTTCTTTTAAAGCTCTCTGGGAACCGCTTCCATCGTCCATCAGAGCTTGGCTCTCCGTGCTTTCCTGGTGCCTTCAGCCTCAAAACCAGCCTTTCTCACTCATTCCACGTTTGGCCTCAAAAATAGCAAACGTCCCAAGATGGCTGCCACGCCCAAGCAGCCACGAGAGAAAACCATGGCTTCTTTTAAAGCTCTCTGGCAATTGCTTGCATAGCCCCACAGACCTCTGGGGCTCTGGGCTTTCCTGGTGCCTTCAGCCTCAAAACCAGCCTTTCTCATTCGCACCAGGGCAGGCCTCCAAAATGACCATATGTCTGGAGATGGCTGCCACGCCCAAGCAGCCACGAGAGAAAACCATGGCTTCTTTTAAAGCTCTCTGGGAACCGCTTCCATCGTCCATCAGAGCTTGGCTCTCCGTGCTTTCCTGGTGCCTTCAGCCTCAAAAGCAGCCTTTCTCACTTATTCCAGGACCCCCTTCAAAATAGCAAACGTCCCAAGATGGCTGCCACGCCCAAGCAGCCACGAGGAAATACCATGGCTTCTTTTAAAGCTCTCTGGGAACCGCTTCCATCGTCCATCAGAGCTTGGCTCTCCGTGCTTTCCTGGTGCCTTCAGCGTCAAAAGCAGCCTTTCTCACTTATTCCAGGACCCCCTTCAAAAATAGCAAACGTCCCAAGATTGCTGCCACGCCCAAGCAGCCACGAGAGAAAACCATGGCTTCTTTTAAAGCTCTCTGGCAATTGCTTGCATAGCCCCACAGACCTTCTTGCTCTGGGCTTTCCTGGCACCTTCAGCCTCAAAACCAGCCTTTCTCATTCGCACCAGGGCAGGCCTCCAAAATGACCGTATGTCTGGAGATTGTTGCCACGCCCAAGCAGCCACAGGGAAAACTGGGGCTTCTTTTAAAGCTCTCTGGGAACCGCTTCCATCGTCCATCAGAGCTTGGCTCTCCGTGCTTTCCTGGTGCCTTCAGCCTCAAAACCAGCCTTTCTCACTTATTCCACGTTTGCCCTCAAAAATAGCAAACGTCCCAAGATGGCTGCCACGCCCAAGCAGCCACGAGGAAATACCATGGCTTCTTTTAAAGCTCTCTGGGAACCGCTTCCATCGTCCATCAGAGCTTGGCTCTCCGTGCTTTCCTGGTGCCTTCAGCCTCAAAAGCAGCCTTTCTCACTTATTCCAGGACCCCCTTCAAAAATAGCAAACGTCCCAAGATTGCTGCCACGCCCAAGCAGCCACGAGGAAATACCATGGCTTGTTTTAACGCTCTCTGGAAACTGCTTCCATCGTCCATCAGAGCTTGGCTCTCCGTGCTTTCCTGGTGCCTTCAGCCTCAAAAGCAGCCTTTCTCACTTATTCCAGGACCCCCTTCAAAAATAGCAAACGTCCCAAGATTGCTGCCACGCCCAAGCAGCCACGAGAGAAAACCATGGCTTCTTTTAAAGCTCTCTGGGAACTGCTTCCATCGTCCATCAGAGCTTGGCTCTCCGTGCTTTCCTGGTGCCTTCAGCCTCAAAACCAGCCTTTCTCACTCATTCCAGGGCCGGCCTCAAAAATAACAAATGTCCCAAGATGGCTGCCACGCCCAAGCAGCCACCAGGGAAAACCATGGCTTCTTTTAAAGCTCTCTGGGAACCGCTTCCATCGTCCATCAGAGCTTGGCTCTCCGTGCTTTCCTGGTGCCTTCAGCCTCAAAAGCAGCCTTTCTCACTTATTCCACGTTTGGCCTCAAAAATAGCAAACGTCCCAAGATGGCTGCCACGCCCAAGCAGCCACGAGAGAAAACCATGGCTTCTTTTAAAGCTCTCTGGCAATTGCTTGCATAGCCCCACAGACCTTCTTGCTCTGGGCTTTCCTGGTGCCTTCAGCCTCAAAACCAGCCTTTCTCATTCGCACCAGGGCAGGCCTCCAAAATGACCATATGTCTGGAGATGGCTGCCACGCCCAAGCAGCCACCAGGGAAAACTGGGGCTTCTTTTAAAGCTCTCTGGGAACCGCTTCCATCGTCCATCAGAGCTTGGCTCTCCGTGCTTTCCTGGTGCCTTCAGCCTCAAAACCAGCCTTTCTCACTTATTCCAGGGCCGGCCTCAAAAATAGCAAACGTCCCAAGATGGCTGCCACGCCCAAGCAGCCACGAGGAAATACCATGGCTTCTTTTAAAGCTCTCTGGGAACCGCTTCCATCGTCCATCAGAGCTTGGCTCTCCGTGCTTTCCTGGTGCCTTCAGCCTCAAAACCAGCCTTTCTCACTTATTCCAGGGCGCCTCAAAAATAGCAAACGTCCCAAGATGGCTGCCACGCCCAAGCAGCCACGAGAGAAAACCATGGCTTCTTTTAAAGCTCTCTGGGAACCGCTTCCATCGTCCATCAGAGCTTGGCTCTCCGTGCTTTCCTGGTGCCTTCAGCCTCAAAAGCAACTTTTCTCACTTATTCCACGACCGCCTCAAAATAGCAAACGTCCCAAGATGGCTGCCACGCCCAAGCAGCCACGAGGGAAAACCATGGCTTCTTTTAAAGCTCTCTGGGAACCGCTTCCATCGTCCATCAGAGCTTGGCTCTCCGTGCTTTCCTGGTGCCTTCAGCCTCAAAACCAGCCTTTCTCACTTATTCCAGGACCCCTTCAAAAATAGCAAACGTCCCAAGATGGCTGCCACGCCCAAGCAGCCACGAGAGAAAACCATGGCTTCTTTTAAAGCTCTCTGGGAACCGCTTCCATCGTCCATCAGAGCTTGGCTCTCCGTGCTTTCCTGGTGCCTTCAGCCTCAAAAGCAGCCTTTCTCACTTATTCCAGGACCCCCTTCAAAAATAGCAAACGTCCCAAGATTGCTGCCACGCCCAAGCAGCCACGAGAGAAAACCATGGCTTCTTTTAAAGCTCTCTGGCAATTGCTTGCATAGCCCCACAGACCTTGTTGCTCTGGGCTTTCCTGGTGCCTTCAGCCTCAAAACCAGCCTTTCTCACTTCGCACCAGGGCAGGCCTCCAAAATGACCATATGTCTGGAGATGGCTGCCACGCCCAAGCAGCCACCAGGGAAAACTGGGGCTTCTTTTAAAGCTCTCTGGGAACCGCTTCCATCGTCCATCAGAGCTTGGCTCTCCGTGCTTTCCTGGTGCCTTCAGCCTCAAAACCAGCCTTTCTCACTTATTCCAGGACCCCCTTCAAAAATAGCAAACGTCCCAAGATTGCTGCCACGCCCAAGCAGCCACGAGAGAAAACCATGGCTTCTTTTAAAGCTCTCTGGGAACCGCTTCCATCGTCCATCAGAGCTTGGCTCTCCGTGCTTTCCTGGTGCCTTCAGCCTCAAAACCAGCCTTTCTCACTATTCCACGGCAGGCCTCAAAATAGCAAAGTCCCAAGATGGCTGCCACGCCCAAGCAGCCACGAGAGAAAACCATGGCTTCTTTTAAAGCTCTCTGGGAACCGCTTCCATCGTCCATCAGAGCTTGGCTCTCCGTGCTTTCCTGGTGCCTTCAGCCTCAAAACCAGCCTTTCTCACTTATTCCAGGACCCCCTTCAAAAATAGCAAACGTCCCAAGATGGCTGCCACGCCCAAGCAGCCACGAGGAAAACCATGGCTTCTTTTAAAGCTCTCTGGAACCGCTTCCATCGTCCATCAGAGCTTGGCTCTCCGTGCTTTCCTGGTGCCTTCAGCCTCAAAACCAGCCTTTCTCACTTATTCCAGGACCCCCTCAAAAATAGCAAACGTCCCAAGATTGCTGCCACGCCCAAGCAGCCACGAGAGAAAACCATGGCTTCTTTTAAAGCTCTCTGGGAACCGCTTCCATCGTCCATCAGAGCTTGGCTCTCCGTGCTTTCCTGGTGCCTTCAGCCTCAAAACCAGCCTTTCTCACTTATTCCAGGACCCCCTTCAAAAATAGCAAACGTCCCAAGATGGCTGCCACGCCCAAGCAGCCACGAGAGAAAACCATGGCTTCTTTTAAAGCTCTCTGGGAACCGCTTCCATCGTCCATCAGAGCTTGGCTCTCCGTGCTTTCCTGGTGCCTTCAGCCTCAAAACCAGCCTTTCTCACTTATTCCAGGACCGCCTCAAAAATAGCAAACGTCCCAAGATTGCTGCCACGCCCAAGCAGCCACGAGAGAAAACCATGGCTTCTTTTAAAGCTCTCTGGCAATTGCTTGCATAGCCCCACAGACCTTGTTGCTCTGGGCTTTCCTGGTGCCTTCAGCCTCAAAACCAGCCTTTCTCACTTCGCACCAGGGCAGGCCTCCAAAATGACCATATGTCTGGAGATGGCTGCCACGCCCAAGCAGCCACGAGGAAAACCATGGCTTCTTTTAAAGCTCTCTGGGAACCGCTTCCATCGTCCATCAGAGCTTGGCTCTCCGTGCTTTCCTGGTGCCTTCAGCCTCAAAACCAGCCTTTCTCACTTATTCCAGGACCGCCTTCAAAAATAGCAAACGTCCCAAGATTGCTGCCACGCCCAAGCAGCCACGAGGAAAACCATGGCTTCTTTTAAAGCTCTCTGGAACCGCTTCCATCGTCCATCAGAGCTTGGCTCTCCGTGCTTTCCTGGTGCCTTCAGCCTCAAAACCAGCCTTTCTCACTTATTCCAGGGCAGGCCTCAAAAATAGCAAACGTCCCAAGAAGGCTGCCACGCCCAAGCAGCCACGAGAGAAAACCATGGCTTCTTTTAAAGCTCTCTGGGAACCGCTTCCATCGTCCATCAGAGCTTGGCTCTCCGTGCTTTCCTGGTGCCTTCAGCCTCAAAACCAGCCTTTCTCACTTATTCCAGGACCCCCTTCAAAAATAGCAAACGTCCCAAGATTGCTGCCACGCCCAAGCAGCCACGAGGAAAACCTGGGGCTTCTTTTAAAGCTCTCTGGGAACCGCTTCCATCGTCCATCAGAGCTTGGCTCTCCGTGCTTTCCTGGTGCCTTCAGCCTCAAAACCAGCCTTTCTCACTTATTCCAGGACCCCCTTCAAAAATAGCAAACGTCCCAAGATTGCTGCCACGCCCAAGCAGCCACGAGGAAATACCATGGCTTCTTTTAAAGCTCTCTGGAAACTGCTTCCATCGTCCATCAGAGCTTGGCTCTCCGTGCTTTCCTGGTGCCTTCAGCCTCAAAACCAGCCTTTCTCACTTATTCCAGGACCCCCTTCAAAAATAGCAAACGTCCCAAGATGGCTGCCACGCCCAAGCAGCCACGAGGAAATACCATGGCTTCTTTTAAAGCTCTCTGGGAACCGCTTCCATCGTCCATCAGAGCTTGGCTCTCCGTGCTTTCCTGGTGCCTTCAGCCTCAAAACCAGCCTTTCTCACTTATTCCAGGCCCCCCTTCAAAATAGCAAACGTCCCAAGATGGCTGCCACGCCCAAGCAGCCACGAGGGAAAACCATGGCTTCTTTTAAAGCTCTCTGGGAACCGCTTCCATCGTCCATCAGAGCTTGGCTCTCCGTGCTTTCCTGGCGCCTTCAGCCTCAAAACCAGCCTTTCTCACTTATTCCAGTTTGGCCTCAAAAATAGCAAACGTCCCAAGATTGCTGCCACGCCCAAGCAGCCACGAGAGAAAACCATGGCTTCTTTTAAAGCTCTCTGGCAATTGCTTGCATAGCCCCACAGACCTTCTTGCTCTGGGCTTTCCTGGTGCCTTCAGCCTCAAAACCAGCCTTTCTCACTTCGCACCAGGGCAGGCCTCCAAAATGACCATATGTCTGGAGATGGCTGCCACGCCCAAGCAGCCACCAGGGAAAACTGGGGCTTCTTTTAAAGCTCTCTGGGAACCGCTTCCATCGTCCATCAGAGCTTGGCTCTCCGTGCTTTCCTGGTGCCTTCAGCCTCAAAACCAGCCTTTCTCACTTATTCCAGGACCCCCTTCAAAAATAGCAAACGTCCCAAGATGGCTGCCACGCCCAAGCAGCCACGAGAGAAAACCATGGCTTCTTTTAAAGCTCTCTGGGAACCGCTTCCATCGTCCATCAGAGCTTGGCTCTCCGTGCTTTCCTGGTGCCTTCAGCCTCAAAAGCAGCCTTTCTCACTTATTCCAGGACCGCCTCAAAAATAGCAAACGTCCCAAGATGGCTGCCACGCCCAAGCAGCCACGAGGAAATACCATGGCTTCTTTTAAAGCTCTCTGGGAACCGCTTCCATCGTCCATCAGAGCTTGGCTCTCCGTGCTTTCCTGGTGCCTTCAGCCTCAAAACCAGCCTTTCTCACTTATTCCAGGACCGCCTTCAAAAATAGCAAACGTCCCAAGATTGCTGCCACGCCCAAGCAGCCACGAGAGAAAACCATGGCTTCTTTTAAAGCTCTCTGGCAACTGCTTGCATAGCCCCACAGACCTTGGCTCTCGTGCTTTCCTGGTGCCTTCAGCCTCAAAACCAGCCTTTCTCATTCGCACCAGGGCAGGCCTCCAAAATTACCATATGTCCGGAGATTGCTGCCACGCCCAAGCAGCCACGAGGGAAAACCTTGGCTTCTTTTAAAGCTCTCTGGGAACCGCTTCCATCGTCCATCAGAGCTTGGCTCTCCGTGCTTTCCTGGTGCCTTCAGCCTCAAAACCAGCCTTTCTCACTTATTCCAGGGCCCCTTCAAAAAAGCAAACGTCCCAAGATGGCTGCCACGCCCAAGCAGCCACGAGGAAAACCATGGCTTCTTTTAAAGCTCTCTGGAACCGCTTCCATCGTCCATCAGAGCTTGGCTCTCCGTGCTTTCCTGGTGCCTTCAGCCTCAAAACCAGCCTTTCTCACTTCATTCCAGGCGGCCTCAAAATAGCAAACGTCCCAAGATGGCTGCCACGCCCAAGCAGCCACGAGAGAAAACCATGGCTTCTTTTAAAGCTCTCTGGGAACCGCTTCCATCGTCCATCAGAGCTTGGCTCTCCGTGCTTTCCTGGTGCCTTCAGCCTCAAACCAGCCTTTCTCACTTATTCCAGGACCGCCTTCAAAAATAGCAAACGTCCCAAGATTGCTGCCACGCCCAAGCAGCCACGAGGAAAACCGTGGCTTCTTTTAAAGCTCTCTGGAACTGCTTCCATCGTCCATCAGAGCTTGGCTCTCCGTGCTTTCCTGGTGCCTTCAGCCTCAAAACCAGCCTTTCTCACTTCATTCCAGGAGGCCTCAAAATAGCAAATGTCCCAAGATGGCTGCCACGCCCAAGCAGCCACGAGGGAAAACCATGGCTTCTTTTAAAGCTCTCTGGGAACCGCTTCCATCGTCCATCAGAGCTTGGCTCTCCGTGCTTTCCTGGTGCCTTCAGCCTCAAAACCAGCCTTTCTCACTTATTCCAGGACCCCCTTCAAAAATAGCAAACGTCCCAAGATTGCTGCCACGCCCAAGCAGCCACGAGGGAAAACCATGGCTTCTTTTAAAGCTCTCTGGCAATTGCTTGCATAGCCCCACAGACCTTGTTGCTCTGGGCTTTCCTGGTGCCTTCAGCCTCAAAACCAGCCTTTCTCATTCGCACCAGGGCAGGCCGCAGAAATTACCATATGTCTGGAGATTGCTGCCACGCCCAAGCAGCCACGAGGGGAAACCCTGGCTTCTTTTAAAGCTCTCTGGGAACCGCTTCCATCGTCCATCAGAGCTTGGCTCTCCGTGCTTTCCTGGTGCCTTCAGCCTCAAAACCAGCCTTTCTCACTTATTCCAGGGCCCCCTTCAAAAATAGCAAACGTCCCAAGATGGCTGCCACGCCCAAGCAGCCACGAGGAAAACCATGGCTTCTTTTAAAGCTCTCTGGGAACCGCTTCCATCGTCCATCAGAGCTTGGCTCTCCGTGCTTTCCTGGTGCCTTCAGCCTCAAAACCAGCCTTTCTCACTTATTCCAGGACGCCCTTCAAAAATAGCAAACGTCCCAAGATGGCTGCCACGCCCAAGCAGCCACGAGGAAAACCATGGTTTCTTTTAAAGCTCTCTGGGAACCGCTTCCATCGTCCATCAGAGCTTGGCTCTCCGTGCTTTCCTGGTGCCTTCAGCCTCAAAACCAGCCTTTCTCACTTATTCCAGGTGGCCTCAAAAATAGCAAACGTCCCAAGATTGCTGCCACGCCCAAGCAGCCACGAGAGAAAACCATGGCTTCTTTTAAAGCTCTCTGGCAATTGCTTGCATAGCCCCACAGACCTTGTTGCTCTGGGCTTTCCTGGTGCCTTCAGCCTCAAAACCAGCCTTTCTCCTTCGCACCAGGGCAGGCCTCCAAAATGACCATATGTCTGGAGATTGCTGCCACGCCCAAGCAGCCACCAGGGAAAACTGGGCTTCTTTTAAAGCTCTCTGGGAACCGCTTCCATCGTCCATCAGAGCTTGGCTCTCCGTGCTTTCCTGGTGCCTTCAGCCTCAAAACCAGCCTTTCTCACTTATTCCAGGACCCCCTTCAAAAATAGCAAACGTCCCAAGATGGCTGCCACGCCCAAGCAGCCACCAGGGAAAACCATGGCTTCTTTTAAAGCTCTCTGGGAACCGCTTCCATCGTCCATCAGAGCTTGGCTCTCCGTGCTTTCCTGGTGCCTTCAGCCTCAAAACCAGCCTTTCTCACTTATTCCAGGAGCCCCTTCAAAATAGCAAACGTCCCAAGATGGCTGCCACGCCCAAGCAGCCACGAGGAAAACCATGGCTTCTTTTAAAGCTCTCTGGGAACCGCTTCCATCGTCCATCAGAGCTTGGCTCTCCGTGCTTTCCTGGTGCCTTCAGCCTCAAAACCAGCCTTTCTCACTTATTCCAGGACCCCCTTCAAAAATAGCAAACGTCCCAAGATTGCTGCCACGCCCAAGCAGCCACGAGAGAAAACCATGGCTTCTTTTAAAGCTCTCTGGCAATTGCTTGCATAGCCCCACAGACCTTGTTGCTCTGGGCTTTCCTGGTGCCTTCAGCCTCAAAACCAGCCTTTCTCATTCACACCAGGGCAGGCCGCAAAATTGACCATATGTCTGGAGATTGCTGCCACGCCCAAGCAGCCACGAGGGAAAACCGTGGCTTCTTTTAAAGCTCTCTGGGAACCGCTTCCATCGTCCATCAGAGCTTGGCTCTCCGTGCTTTCCTGGTGCCTTCAGCCTCAAAACCAGCCTTTCTCACTTATTCCACGTTTGGCCTCAAAAATAGCAAACGTCCCAAGATGGCTGCCACGCCCAAGCAGCCACGAGAGAAAACCATGGCTTCTTTTAAAGCTCTCTGGGAACCGCTTCCATCGTCCATCAGAGCTTGGCTCTCCGTGCTTTCCTGGCGCCTTCAGCCTCAAAACCAGCCTTTCTCACTTATTCCAGGGCCCTCAAAAATAGCAAACGTCCCAAGATTGCTGCCACGCCCAAGCAGCCACGAGAGAAAACCATGGCTTCTTTTAAAGCTCTCTGGCAATTGCTTGCATAGCCCCACAGACCTTCTTGCTCTGGGCTTTCCTGGTGCCTTCAGCCTCAAAACCAGCCTTTCTCATTCGCACCAGGGCAGGCCTCCAAAATGACCATATGTCTGGAGATGGCTGCCACGCCCAAGCAGCCACGAGGGAAAACTGGGGCTTCTTTTAAAGCTCTCTGGGAACCGCTTCCATCGTCCATCAGAGCTTGGCTCTCCGTGCTTTCCTGGTGCCTTCAGCCTCAAAAGCAGCCTTTCTCACTTATTCCACGGGCCCCTCAAAAATAGCAAACGTCCCAAGATTGCTGCCACGCCCAAGCAGCCACGAGAGAAAACCATGGCTTCTTTTAAAGCTCTCTGGCAACTGCTTCCATCGCCCATCAGAGCTTGGCTCTCCGGGCTTTCCTGGTGCCTTCAGCCTCAAAACCAGCCTTTCTCATTCGCACCAGGGCAGGCCTCCAAAATGACCATATGTCTGGAGATGGCTGCCACGCCCAAGCAGCCACGAGGGAAAACCTGGGCTTCTTTTAAAGCTCTCTGGGAACCGCTTCCATCGTCCATCAGAGCTTGGCTCTCCGTGCTTTCCTGGTGCCTTCAGCCTCAAAACCAGCCTTTCTCACTTATTCCACTTTCCGCCTCAAAAATAACAAAAGTCCCAAGATGGCTGCCACGCCCAAGCAGCCACGAGAGAAAACCATGGCTTCTTTTAAAGCTCTCTGGGAACCGCTTCCATCGTCCATCAGAGCTTGGCTCTCCGTGCTTTCCTGGTGCCTTCAGCCTCAAAACCAGCCTTTCTCACTTATTCCACGGGCCCTCAAAATAGCAAACGTCCCAAGATGGCTGCCACGCCCAAGCAGCCACGAGGGAAAACCAGGGCTTCTTTTAAAGCTCTCTGGGAACCGCTTCCATCGTCCATCAGAGCTTGGCTCTCCGTGCTTTCCTGGTGCCTTCAGCCTCAAAACCAGCCTTTCTCACTTATTCCAGGAGGCCTCAAAAATAGCAAACGTCCCAAGATGGCTGCCACGCCCAAGCAGCCACGAGGAAAAACCATGGCTTCTTTTAAAGCTCTCTGGGAACCGCTTCCATCGTCCATCAGAGCTTGGCTCTCCGTGCTTTCCTGGTGCCTTCAGCCTCAAAACCAGCCTTTCTCACTTATTCCAGGAGCCCCTTCAAAAATAGCAAACGTCCCAAGATGGCTGCCACGCCCAAGCAGCCACGAGAGAAAACCATGGCTTCTTTTAAAGCTCTCTGGAACCGCTTCCATCGTCCATCAGAGCTTGGCTCTCCGTGCTTTCCTGGTGCCTTCAGCCTCAAAACCAGCCTTTCTCACTTATTCCAGGACCCCCTTCAAAAATAGCAAACGTCCCAAGATTGCTGCCACGCCCAAGCAGCCACGAGAGAAAACCATGGCTTCTTTTAAAGCTCTCTGGCAATTGCTTGCATAGCCCCACAGACCTTCTTGCTCTGGGCTTTCCTGGCGCCTTCAGCCTCAAAACCAGCCTTTCTCATTCGCACCAGGGCAGGCCTCCAAAATGACCATATGTCTGGAGATGGCTGCCACGCCCAAGCAGCCACCAGGGAAAACTGGGGCTTCTTTTAAAGCTCTCTGGGAACCGCTTCCATCGTCCATCAGAGCTTGGCTCTCCGTGCTTTCCTGGTGCCTTCAGCCTCAAAACCAGCCTTTCTCACTTATTCCAGGGCCCCCTTCAAAAATAGCAAACGTCCCAAGATGGCTGCCACGCCCAAGCAGCCACGAGAGAAAACCATGGCTTCTTTTAAAGCTCTCTGGGAACCGCTTCCATCGTCCATCAGAGCTTGGCTCTCCGTGCTTTCCTGGTGCCTTCAGCCTCAAAACCAGCCTTTCTCACTTATTCCAGGACCCCCTTCAAAAATAGCAAACGTCCCAAGATTGCTGCCACGCCCAAGCAGCCACGAGGAAATACCATGGTTTCTTTTAAAGCTCTCTGGGAACCGCTTCCATCGTCCATCAGAGCTTGGCTCTCCGTGCTTTCCTGGTGCCTTCAGCCTCAAACCAGCCTTTCTCACTTATTCCAGGACCCCCTTCAAAAATAGCAAACGTCCCAAGATTGCTGCCACGCCCAAGCAGCCACGAGAGAAAACCATGGCTTCTTTTAAAGCTCTCTGGCTATTGCTTGCATAGCCCCACAGACCTTCTTGCTCTGGGCT
>CANTUZ010000027.1:1424408-1564540 GCA_947846985.1 Fratercula arctica | reverse complement strand
TTCCGCCACACCCAAGGAGCCACGAGGGAAAAAGTGTGGCTTGTTCTAAAGCTCTCTGGGAACTGCTTGCATTGGCCCCACAGACCTTGGGGCTCCGGGCTTCCGAGGCACCTTCAGCCTCAAAACCACCCTTTCTCATTCGCCCCTCGGCCAGCCTCCAAATTTCCATATGTCTGGAAAATGCTGCCACGCCCAAGGAGCCACAAGGGAAAACTGTGGCTTGTTCTAAAGTTCTCTGGGAACCGCTTGCATCGCCCAACACAGTTTGGTGCTCCAGGCTTTCGAGGCCCGTTCATCCTCAAAGCAACCCTTTCTCACTGGCCCCAGGGCCAGCCTCAGGAATTACTGTATGTCCGGAGATTGCTGGCACGCCCAAGGAGACACGAGGGAAAACTGTGGCTTGTTCTAAAGCTCTCTGGGAACCGCTTGCGTCGCCCAACACAGTTTGGTGCTCCAGCCTTTTGGGGTACCTTCAGCCTCAAAACCACCCTTTCTCATCCGCCCCTGGTCCAGCCTCCAAATTTACATATATCTGGAAAATGCTGCCACGCCCAAGGAGCCACGAGGGAAAAATCTGGCTTGTTCTAAAGCTCTCTGGGAACTGCTTGCATTGGCCCTTCAGACCTTGGGGCTCTGGGCTTTCCTGGTGTCTTCAGCCTCAAAACCACCCTTTCTCACTGGCCCCAGGGCCAGCCTCAGGAATTACAGCATGTCTGGAGTTTCCCGCCACACCCAAGGAGCCACGAGGAAAAAGTGTGGCTTGTTCTAAAGCTCTCTGGGAAGCGCATCTATTGCCCCACAGACCTTGGGGCTCCGGGCTTCCGAGGCACCTTCAGCCTCAAAACCACCCTTTCTCATTCGCCCCTCGGCCAGCCACTAAAATTGCCTTATATCCGGAGATTGCAGCCACACCCAGGGAGCCACGAGGGAAACCTGTGTCTTTCTCTATAGCTCCCTGGGAACCGCTTCTATTGGCCCTCAGAGCTTGGGGGTCTGGGATTTCGAGGCACTTTCAGCCTCAAACCCACCCTTTCTCACTCGCCCCAGGGCCGGCATCACATATTACCGTATGGCTGCCATTTGCTGCCACGCCCAAGGATCCACGAGGTAAAACTCTGGCTTGCTCTAAAGCTCTCTGGGAAGCGCTTCTATTGGCCCTCAGACATTGGGGCTCCGGGCTTTCGAGGCACCTTCAGCCTCAAAGCCACCCTTTCTCACTTGCCCCAGGGCCGGCCTCAGAAATTACCGTATGGCCAGAGTTTCCCGCCACACCCAAGGAGCCACGAGGAAAAAGTGTGGCTTGTTCTAAAGCTCTCTGGGAACTACTCATATTGCCCCACAGACCTTGGGGCTCCGGGCTTCCGAGGCACCTTCAGCCTCAAAACCACCCTTTCTCACTCGCCCCTCTGCCAGCCACTGAAATTGCCTTATATCCGGAGATTGCAGCCACACCCAGGGAGCCACGAGGGAAAACTGTGTCTTTCTCTATAGCTCCCTGGGAACCGCTTCTATTGGCCCTCAGAGCTTGGGGGTCTGGGATTTCGAGGCACCTTCAGCCTCAAAGCCACCCTTTCTCACTCGCCCCAGGGCCGGCATCAGAAATTACCGTATGGCTGCCATTTGCTGCCACGCCCAAGGATCCACGAGGAAAAAGTGTGGCTTGCTCTAAAGCTCTCTGGGAACCGCTTCTATTGGCCTTCAGACATTGGGGCTCCAGGCTTTCGAGGCACCTTCAGCCTCAAAGCCACCCTTTCTCACTCGCCCCTCGGCCAACCTCTAAAATTGCCTTATATCCGGAGATTGCAGCCACACCCAGGGAGCCACGAGGGAAAACTGTGTCTTTCTCTATAGCTCCCTGGGAACCACTTCTATTGGCCCTCAGAGCTTGGGGGTCTGGGATTTCGAGGCACTTTCAGCCTCAAACCCACCCTTTCTCACTCGCCCCAGGGCCGGCATCACATATTACCGTATGGCTGCCATTTGCTGCCACGCCCAAGGATCCACGAGGTAAAACTCTGGCTTGCTCTAAAGCTCTCTGGGAAGCGCTTCTATTGGCCCTCAGACATTGGGGCTCCGGGCTTTCGAGGCACCTTCAGCCTCAAAGCCACCCTTTCTCACTTGCCCCAGGGCCCGCCTCAGAAATTACCGTATGGCCAGAGTTTCCCGCCACACCCAAGGAGCCACGAGGAAAAAGTGTGGCTTGTTCTAAAACTCTCTGGGAACTACTTATATTACCCCACAGATCTTGGGGCTCCAGGCTTTCCTGGTGTCTTCAGCCTCAAAACCAGCCTTACTCACTCGCTCCAGGGCCAGCCTCAGGAATTACCCTACATCCGGAGATTCCTGCCACGCCCAAGGAGCCTCGAGGGAAAACTGTGGCTTCCTCTAAAGCTCTCTGGGAAGCGCATCTATTGCCCCACAGACCTTGGGGCTCCGGGCTTCCGAGGCACCTTCAGCCTCAAAACCACCCTTTCTCATTCGCCCCTCGGCCAGCCTCCAAATTTCCATATGTCTGGAAAATGCTGCCACGCCCAAGGAGCCACAAGGGAAAACTGTGGCTTGTTCTAAAGTTCTCTGGGAACCGCTTGCATCGCCCAACACAGTTTGGTGCTCCAGGCTTTCGAGGCCCGTTCATCCTCAAAGCAACCCTTTCTCACTGGCCCCAGGGCCAGCCTCAGGAATTACTGTATGTCCGGAGATTGCTGGCACGCCCAAGGAGCCACGAGGGAAAACTGTGGCTTGTTCTAAAGCTCTCTGGGAACCGCTTGCGTCGCCCAACACAGTTTGGTGCTCCAGCCTTTTGGGGTACCTTCAGCCTCAAAACCACCCTTTCTCATCCGCCCCTGGTCCAGCCTCCAAATTTACATATATCTGGAAAATGCTGCCACGCCCAAGGAGCCACGAGGGAAAAATCTGGCTTGTTCTAAAGCTCTCTGGGAACTGCTTGCATTGGCCCTTCAGACCTTGGGGCTCTGGGCTTTCCTGGTGTCTTCAGCCTCAAAACCACCCTTTCTCACTTGCCCCAGGGCCAGCCTCACAAATTGCCGTATGGCCAGAGTTTCCCGCCACACCCAAGGAGCCACGAGGAAAAAGTGTGGCTTCTTCTAAAGCTCTCTGGGAAGCGCATCTATTGCCCCACAGACCTTGGGGCTCCGGGCTTCCGAGGCACCTTCAGCCTCAAAGCCACCCTTTCTCACTCGCCCCTCGGCCAATCTCTAAAATTGCCTTATATCCGGATATTGCAGCCACACCCAGGGAGCCACGAGGGAAAACTGTGTCTTTCTCTATAGCTCCCTGGGAACCGCTTCTATTGGCCCTCAGAGCTTGGGGGTTTGGGATTTCGAGGCACCTTCAGCCTCAAAGCCACCCTTTCTCACTCGCCCCAGGGCCGGCATCACATATTACCGTATGGCTGCCATTTGCTGCCGCGCCCAAGGATCCACGAGGTAAAACTCTGGCTTGCTCTAAAGCTCTCTGGGAACCGCTTCTATTGGCCCTCAGACATTGGGGCTCCGGGCTTTCGAGGCACCTTCAGCCTCAAAGCCACCCTTTCTCACTTGCCCCAGGGCCGGCCTCAGAAATTACCGTATGGCCAGAGTTTCCCGCCACACCCAAGGAGCCACGAGGAAAAAGTGTGGCTTGTTCTAAAGCTCCCTGGGAACTACTTATATTACCCCACAGATCTTGGGGCTCCAGGCTTTCCTGGTGTCTTCAGCCTCAAAACCAGCCTTACTCACTCGCTCCAGGGCCAGCCTCAGGAATTGCCCTACATCCGGAGATTCCTGCCACGCCCAAGGAGCCTCGAGGGAAAACTGTGGCTTCCTCTAAAGCTCTCTGGGAAGCGCATCTATTGCCCCACAGACCTTGGGGCTCCGGGCTTCCGAGGCACCTTCAGCCTCAAAACCACCCTTTCTCATTCGCCCCTCGGCCAGCCTCCAAATTTCCATATGTCTGGAAAATGCTGCCACGCCCAAGGAGCCACAAGGGAAAACTGTGGCTTGTTCTAAAGTTCTCTGGGAACCGCTTGCATCGCCCAACACAGTTTGGTGCTCCAGGCTTTCGAGGCCCGTTCATCCTCAAAGCAACCCTTTCTCACTGGCCCCAGGGCCAGCCTCAGGAATTACTGTATGTCCGGAGATTGCTGGCACGCCCAAGGAGCCACGAGGGAAAACTGTGGCTTGTTCTAAAGCTCTCTGGGAACCGCTTGCGTCGCCCAACACAGTTTGGTGCTCCAGCCTTTTGGGGTACCTTCAGCCTCAAAACCACCCTTTCTCATCCGCCCCTGGTCCAGCCTCCAAATTTACATATATCTGGAAAATGCTGCCACGCCCAAGGAGCCACGAGGGAAAAATCTGGCCTTGTTCTAAAGCTCTCTGGGAACTGCTTGCATTGGCCCTTCAGACCTTGGGGCTCTGGGCTTTCCTGGTGTCTTCAGCCTCAAAACTACCCTTTCTCACTGGCCCCAGGGCCAGCCTCAGGAATTACAGCATGTCTGGAGTTTCCCGCCACACCCAAGGAGCCACGAGGAAAAAGTGTGGCTTGTTCTAAAGCTCTCTGGGAAGCGCATCTATTGCCCCACAGACCTTGGGGCTCCGGGCTTCCGAGGCACCTTCAGCCTCAAAACCACCCTTTCTCATTCGCCCCTCGGCCAGCCACTAAAATTGCCTTATATCCGGAGATTGCAGCCACACCCAGGGAGCCACGAGGGAAACCTGTGTCTTTCTCTATAGCTCCCTGGGAATCGCTTCTATTGGCCCTCAGAGCTTGGGGGTCTGGGATTTCGAGGCACTTTCAGCCTCAAACCCACCCTTTCTCACTCGCCCCAGGGCCGCCATCACATATTACCGTATGGCTGCCATTTGCTGCCACGCCCAAGGATCCACGAGGTAAAACTCTGGCTTGCTCTAAAGCTCTCTGGGAAGCGCTTCTATTGGCCCTCAGACATTGGGGCTCCGGGCTTTCGAGGCACCTTCAGCCTCAAAGCCACCCTTTCTCACTTGCCCCAGGGCCGGCCTCAGAAATTACCGTATGGCCAGAGTTTCCCGCCACACCCAAGGAGCCACGAGGAAAAAGTGTGGCTTGTTCTAAAGCTCTCTGGGAACTACTCATATTGCCCCACAGACCTTGGGGCTCCGGGCTTCCGAGGCACCTTCAGCCTCAAAACCACCCTTTCTCACTCGCCCCTCTGCCAGCCACTGAAATTGCCTTATATCCGGAGATTGCAGCCACACCCAGGGAGCCACGAGGGAAAACTGTGTCTTTCTCTATAGCTCCCTGGGAACCGCTTCTATTGGCCCTCAGAGCTTGGGGGTCTGGGATTTCGAGGCACCTTCAGCCTCAAAGCCACCCTTTCTCACTCGCCCCAGGGCCGGCATCAGAAATTACCGTATGGCTGCCATTTGCTGCCACGCCCAAGGATCCACGAGGAAAAAGTGTGGCTTGCTCTAAAGCTCTCCGGGAACCGCTTCTATTGGCCTTCAGACATTGGGGCTCCAGGCTTTCGAGGCACCTTCAGCCTCAAAGCCACCCTTTCTCACTCGCACCTCGGCCAACCTCTAAAATTGCCTTATATCCGGAGATTGCAGCCACGCCCAGGGAGCCACGAGGGAAAACTGTGTCTTTCTCTATAGCTCCCTGGGAACCGCTTCTATTGGCCCTCAGACATTGGGGCTCCGGGCTTTCGAGGCACCTTCAGCCTCAAAGCCACCCTTTCTCACTTGCCCCAGGGCCCGCCTCAGAAATTACCGTATGGCCAGAGTTTCCCGCCACACCCAAGGAGCCACGAGGAAAAAGTGTGGCTTGTTCTAAAGCTCTCTGGGAACTACTTATATTACCCCACAGATCTTGGGGCTCCAGGCTTTCCTGGTGTCTTCAGCCTCAAAACCAGCCTTACTCACTCGCTCGCTCCAGGGCCAGCCTCAGGAATTACCCTACATCCGGAGATTCCTGCCACGCCCAAGGAGCCTCGAGGGAAAACTGTGGCTTCCTCTAAAGCTCTCTGGGAAGCGCATCTATTGCCCCACAGACCTTGGGGCTCCGGGCTTCCGAGGCACCTTCAGCCTCAAAACCACCCTTTCTCATTCGCCCCTCAGCCAGCCTCCAAATTTCCATATGTCTGGAAAATGCTGCCACGCCCAAGGAGCCACAAGGGAAAACTGTGGCTTGTTCTAAAGTTCTCTGGGAACCGCTTGCATCGCCCAACACAGTTTGGTGCTCCAGGCTTTCGAGGCCCGTTCATCCTCAAAGCAACCCTTTCTCACTGGCCCCAGGGCCAGCCTCAGGAATTACTGTATGTCCGGAGATTGCTGGCACGCCCAAGGAGCCACGAGGGAAAACTGTGGCTTGTTCTAAAGCTCTCTGGGAACCGCTTGCGTCGCCCAACACAGTTTGGTGCTCCAGCCTTTTGGGGTACCTTCAGCCTCAAAACCACCCTTTCTCATCCGCCCCTGGTCCAGCCTCCAAATTTACATATATCTGGAAAATGCTGCCACGCCCAAGGAGCCACAAGGGAAAAATCTGGCTTGTTCTAAAGCTCTCTGGGAACTGCTTGCATTGGCCCTTCAGACCTTGGGGCTCTGGGCTTTCCTGGTGTCTTCAGCCTCAAAACCACCCTTTCTCACTGGCCCCAGGGCCAGCCTCAGGAATTACAGCATGTCTGGAGTTTCCCGCCACACCCAAGGAGCCACGAGGAAAAAGTGTGGCTTGTTCTAAAGCTCTCTGGGAAGCGCATCTATTGCCCCACAGAACTTGGGGCTCCGGGCTTCCGAGGCACCTTCAGCCTCAAAACCACCCTTTCTCATTTGCCCCTCGGCCAGCCACTAAAATTGCCTTATATCCGGAGATTGCAGCCACACCCAGGGAGCCACGAGGGAAAACTGTGTCTTTCTCTATAGCTCCCTGGGAACCGCTTCTATTGGCCCTCAGAGCTTGGGGGTCTGGGATTTCGAGGCACTTTCAGCCTCAAAGCCACCCTTTCTCACTCGCCCCAGGGCCGGCATTAGAAATTACCGTATGGCTGCCATTTGCTGCCACGCCCAAGGATCCACGAGGTAAAACTCTGGCTTGCTCTAAAGCTCTCTGGGAACCGCTTCTATTGGCCTTCAGACATTGGGGCTCCAGGCTTTCGAGGCACCTTCAGCCTCAAAGCCACCCTTTCTCACTCGCCCCAGGGCCAACCTCTAAAATTGCCTTATATCCGGAGATTGCAGCCACAGCCCAGGGAGCCACGAGGGATAAGTGTGTCTTTCTCTATAGCTCCCTGGGAACCGCTTCTATTGGCCCTCAGAGCTTGGGGGTCTGGGATTTCGAGGCACCTTCAGCCTCAAAGCCACCCTTTCTCACTCGCCCCAGGGCCGGCATCACATATTACCATATGGCTGCCATTTGCTGCCACGCCCAAGGATCCACGAGGTAAAACTCTGGCTTGCTCTAAAGCTCTCTGGGAACCGCTTCTATTGGCCCTCAGACATTGGGGCTCCGGGCTTTCGAGGCACCTTCAGCCTCAAAGCCACCCTTTCTCACTTGCCCCAGGGCCCGCCTCAGAAATTACCGTATGGCCAGAGTTTCCCGCCACACCCAAGGAGCCACGAGGAAAAAGTGTGGCTTGTTCTAAAGCTCTCTGGGAACTACTTATATTACCCCACAGATCTTGGGGCTCCAGGCTTTCCTGGTGTCTTCAGCCTCAAAACCAGCCTTACTCGCTCGCTCCAGGGCCAGCCTCAGGAATTACCCTACATCCGGAGATTCCTGCCACGCCCAAGGAGCCTCGAGGGAAAACTGTGGCTTCCTCTAAAGCTCTCTGGGAAGCGCATCTATTGCCCCACAGACCTTGGGGCTCCGGGCTTCCGAGGCACCTTCAGCCTCAAAACCACCCTTTCTCATTCGCCCCTGGTCCAGCCTCCAAATTTCCATATGTCTGGAAAATGCTGCCATGCCCATGGAGCCACAAGGGAAAACTGTGGCTTGTTCTAAAGCTCTCTGGGAACCCCTTGCATCGCCCAACACAGTTTGGTGCTCCAGGCTTTTGGGGCACCTTCAGCCTCAAAACCACCCTTTCTCACTTGCCCCAGGGCCGGCCTCAGAAATTACCGTATGGCCAGAGTTTCCCGCCACACCCAAGGAGCCACGAGGGAAAACTGTGGCTTGTTCTAAAGCTCTCTGGGAAGCGCATCTATTGCCCCACAGAACTTGGGCCTCCAGGCTTTTGAGGCACCTTCAGCCTCAAAGCCACCCTTTCTCACTCGCCCCTCGGCCAATCTCTAAAATTGCCTTATATCCGGATATTGCAGCCACACCCAGGGAGCCACGAGGGAAAACTGTGTCTTTCTCTATAGCTCCCTGGGAACCGCTTCTATTGGCCCTCAGAGCTTGGGGGTCTGGGATTTCAAGGCACCTTCAGCCTCAAAGCCACCCTTTCTCATTCGCCCCTCGGCCAGTCTCCAAATTTCCATATGTCTGGAAAATGCTGCCACGCCCAAGGAGCCACAAGGGAAAACTGTGGCTTGTTCTAAAGTTCTCTGGGAACCGCTTGCATCGCCCAACACAGTTTGGTGCTCCAGGCTTTCGAGGCCCGTTCATCCTCAAAGCAACCCTTTCTCACTGGCCCCAGGGCCAGCCTCAGGAATTACTGTATGTCCGGAGATTGCTGGCACGCCCAAGGAGCCACGAGGGAAAACTGTGGCTTGTTCTAAAGCTCTCTGGGAACCGCTTGCGTCGCCCAACACAGTTTGGTGCTCCAGCCTTTTGGGGTACCTTCAGCCTCAAAACCACCCTTTCTCATCCGCCCCTGGTCCAGCCTCCAAATTTACATATATCTGGAAAATGCTGCCACGCCCAAGGAGCCACAAGGGAAATATCTGTCTTGTTCTAAAGCTCTCTGGGAACTGCTTGCATTGGCCCTTCAGACCTTGGGGCTCTGGGCTTTCCTGGTGTCTTCAGCCTCAAAACCACCCTTTCTCACTGGCCCCAGGGCCAGCCTCAGGAATTACAGCATGTCTGGAGTTTCCCGCCACACCCAAGGAGCCACGAGGAAAAAGTGTGGCTTGTTCTAAAGCTCTCTGGGAAGCGCATCTATTGCCCCACAGACCTTGGGGCTCCGGGCTTCCGAGGCACCTTCAGCCTCAAAACCACCCTTTCTCATTCGCCCCTCGGCCAGCCACTAAAATTGCCTTATATCCGGAGATTGCAGCCACACCCAGGGAGCCACGAGGGAAAACTGTGTCTTTCTCTATAGCTCCCTGGGAACCGCTTCTATTGGCCCTCAGAGCTTGGGGGTCTGGGATTTCGAGGCACCTTCAGCCTCAAAGACACCCTTTCTCACTTGCCCCAGGGCCGGCCTCAGAAATTACCGTATGGCTGCCAGTTTGCCTGCCACAGCCCAAGGATCCACGAGGAAAAAGTGTGGCTTGCTCTAAAGCTCTCTGGGAACCGCTTCTATTGGCCCTCAGACATTGGGGCTCCAGGCTTCCGAGGCACCTTCAGCCTCAAAACCACCCTTTCTCATTCGCCCCTCGGCCAGCCACTAAAATTGCCTTATATCCGGAGATTGCAGCCACACCCAGGGAGCCACGAGGGAAAACTGTGTCTTTCTCTATAAGCTCTCCTGGGAACCGCTTGCTATTGGCCCTCAACAGCTTGGGGGTCTGGGATTTCGAGGCACCTTCAGCCTCAAACCACCCTTTCTCACTCGCCCCAGGGCCGGCATCACAAATTACCGTATGGCTGCCAGTTTGCCTGCCACGCCCAAGGAGCCACGAGGTAAAAGCTGCTGGCTTGCTCTAAAGCTCTCTGGGAAGCCGCTTCTATTGGCCTTCAGACATTGGGGCTCCAGGCTTTCGAGGCACCTTCAGCCTCAAAGCCACCCTTTCTCACTCGCCCCAGGGCCAACCTCTAAAATTGCCTTATATCCGGAGATTGCAGCCACGCCCAGGGAGCCACGAGGGATAAGTGTGTCTTTCTCTATAGCTCCCTGGGAACCGCTTCTATTGGCCCTCAGAGCTTGGGGGTCTGGGATTTCGAGGCACCTTCAGCCTCAAAGCCACCCTTTCTCACTCGCCCCAGGGCCGGCATCACATATTACCGTATGGCTGCCATTTGCTGCCACGCCCAAGGATCCACGAGGTAAAACTCTGGCTTGCTCTAAAGCTCTCTGGGAACCGCTTCTATTGGCCCTCAGACATTGGGGCTCCGGGCTTTCGAGGCACCTTCAGCCTCAAAGCCACCCTTTCTCACTTGCCCCAGGGCCGGCCTCAGAAATTACCGTATGGCCAGAGTTTCCCGCCACACCCAAGGAGCCACGAGGAAAAAGTGTGGCTTGTTCTAAAGCTCTCTGGGAACTACTTATATTACCCCACAGATCTTGGGGCTCCAGGCTTTCCTGGTGTCTTCAGCCTCAAAACCACCCTTACTCGCTCGCTCCAGGGCCAGCCTCAGGAATTACCCTACATCCGGAGATTCCTGCCACGCCCAAGGAGCCTCGAGGGAAAACTGTGGCTTCCTCTAAAGCTCTCTGGGAAGCGCATCTATTGCCCCACAGACCTTGGGGCTCCGGGCTTCCGAGGCACCTTCAGCCTCAAAACCACCCTTTCTCATTCGCCCCTCAGCCAGCCTCCAAATTTCCATATGTCTGGAAAATGCTGCCACGCCCAAGGAGCCACAAGGGAAAACTGTGGCTTGTTCTAAAGTTCTCTGGGAACCGCTTGCATCGCCCAACACAGTTTGGTGCTCCAGGCTTTCGAGGCCCGTTCATCCTCAAAGCAACCCTTTCTCACTGGCCCCAGGGCCAGCCTCAGGAATTACTGTATGTCCGGAGATTGCTGGCACGCCCAAGGAGCCACGAGGGAAAACTGTGGCTTGTTCTAAAGCTCTCTGGGAACCGCTTGCGTCGCCCAACACAGTTTGGTGCTCCAGCCTTTTGGGGTACCTTCAGCCTCAAAACCACCCTTTCTCATCCGCCCCTGGTCCAGCCTCCAAATTTACATATATCTGGAAAATGCTGCCACGCCCAAGGAGCCACGAGGGAAAAATCTGGCTTGTTCTAAAGCTCTCTGGGAACTGCTTGCATTGGCCCTTCAGACCTTGGGGCTCTGGGCTTTCCTGGTGTCTTCAGCCTCAAAACCACCCTTTCTCACTGGCCCCAGGGCCAGCCTCAGGAATTACAGCATGTCTGGAGTTTCCCGCCACACCCAAGGAGCCACGAGGAAAAAGTGTGGCTTGTTCTAAAGCTCTCTGGGAAGCGCATCTATTGCCCCACAGAACTTGGGGCTCCGGGCTTCCGAGGCACCTTCAGCCTCAAAACCACCCTTTCTCATTCGCCCCTAGGGCCAGCACTAAAATTGCCTTATATCCGGAGATTGCAGCCACACCCAGGGAGCCACGAGGGATAACTGTGTCTTTCTCTATAGCTCCCTGGGAACCGCTTCTATTGGCCCTCAGAGCTTGGGGGTCTGGGATTTCGAGGCACCTTCAGCCTCAAAGCCACCCTTTCTCACTCGCCCCAGGGCCGGCATCAGAAATTACCGTATGGCTGTCATTTGCTGCCACGCCCAAGGATCCACGAGGAAAAAGTGTGGCTTGCTCTAAAGCAATCTGGGAACCGCTTCTATTGGCCCTCAGACATTGGGGCTCCGGGCTTTCGAGGCACCTTCAGCCTCAAAGCCACCCTTTCTCACTTGCCCCAGGGCCGGCCTCACAAATTACCGTATGGCCAGAGTTTCCCGCCACACCCAAGGAGCCACGAGGAAAAAGTGTGGCTTGTTCTAAAGCTCTCTGGGAACTACTTATATTGCCCCACAGACCTTGGGGCTCCGGGCTTCCGAGGCACCTTCAGCCTCAAAACCACCCTTTCTCACTCGCCCCTCTGCCAGCCACTGAAATTGCCTTATATCCGGAGATTGCAGCCACACCCAGGGAGCCACGAGGGAAAACTGTGTCTTTCTCTATAGCTCCCTGGGAACCGCTTCTATTGGCCCTCAGAGCTTGGGGGTCTGGGATTTCGAGGCACCTTCAGCCTCAAACCCACCCTTTCTCACTCGCCCCAGGGCCGGCATCACATATTACCATATGGCTGCCATTTGCTGCCACGCCCAAGGATCCACGAGGTAAAACTCTGGCTTGCTCTAAAGCTCTCTGGGAATCGCTTCTATTGGCCCTCAGAGCTTGGGGCTCCGGGCTTTCGAGGCACCTTCAGCCTCAAAGCCACCCTTTCTCACTTGCCCCAGGGCCCGCCTCAGAAATTACCGTATGGCCAGAGTTTCCCGCCACACCCAAGGAGCCACGAGGAAAAAGTGTGGCTTGTTCTAAAGCTCTCTGGGAACTACTTATATTACCCCACAGATCTTGGGGCTCCAGGCTTTCCTGGTGTCTTCAGCCTCAAAACCACCCTTACTCACTCGCTCCAGGGCCAGCCTCAGGAATTACCCTACATCCGGAGATTCCTGCCACGCCCAAGGAGCCTCGAGGGAAAACTGTGGCTTCCTCTAAAGCTCTCTGGGAAGCGCATCTATTGCCCCACAGACCTTGGGGCTCCGGGCTTCCGAGGCACCTTCAGCCTCAAAACCACCCTTTCTCATTCGCCCCTGGTCCAGCCTCCAAATTTACATATGTCTGGAAAATGCTGCCACGCCCAAGGAGCCACAAGGGAAAACTGTGGCTTGTTCTAAAGCTCTCTGGGAATCCCTTGCATCGCCCAACACAGTTTGGTGCTCCAGGCTTTTGGGGCACCTTCAGCCTCAAAACCACCCTTTCTCACTTGCCCCAGGGCCGGCCTCAGAAATTACCGTATGGCCAGAGTTTCCCGCCACACCCAAGGAGCCACGAGGAAAAAGTGTGGCTTGTTCTAAAGCTCTCTGGGAAGCGCATCTATTGCCCCACAGAACTTGGGGCTCCAGGCTTTTGAGGCACCTTCAGCCTCAAAGCCACCCTTTCTCACTCGCCCCAGGGCCAGCCTCTAAAATTGCCTTATATCCGGAGATTGCAGCCACACCCAGGGAGCCACGAGGGAAAACTGTGTCTTTCTCTATAGCTCCCTGGGAACCGCTTCTATTGGCCCTCAGAGCTTGGGGGTCTGGGATTTCAAGGCACCTTCAGCCTCAAACCCACCCTTTCTCACTCGCCCCAGGGCCGTCATCACATATTACCATATGGCTGCCATTTGCTGCCACGCCCAAGGATCCACGAGGTAAAACTCTGGCTTGCTCTAAAGCTCTCTGGGAACCGCTTCTATTGGCCCTCAGACATTGGGGCTCCGGGCTTTCGAGGCACCTTCAGCCTCAAAGCCACCCTTTCTCACTTGCCCCAGGGCCGGCCTCAGAAATTACCGTATGGCCAGAGTTTCCCGCCACACCCAAGGAGCCACGAGGAAAAAGTGTGGCTTGTTCTAAAGCTCCCTGGGAACTACTTATATTACCCCACAGATCTTGGGGCTCCAGGCTTTCCTGGTGTCTTCAGCCTCAAAACCAGCCTTACTCACTCGCTCCAGGGCCAGCCTCAGGAATTACCCTACATCCGGAGATTCCTGCCACGCCCAAGGAGCCTCGAGGGAAAACTGTGGCTTCCTCTAAAGCTCTCTGGGAAGCGCATCTATTGCCCCACAGACCTTGGGGCTCCGGGCTTCCGAGGCACCTTCAGCCTCAAAACCACCCTTTCTCATTCGCCCCTCGGCCAGCCTCCAAATTTCCATATGTCTGGAAAATGCTGCCACGCCCAAGGAGCCACAAGGGAAAACTGTGGCTTGTTCTAAAGTTCTCTGGGAACCGCTTGCATCGCCCAACACAGTTTGGTGCTCCAGGCTTTCGAGGCCCGTTCATCCTCAAAGCAACCCTTTCTCACTGGCCCCAGGGCCAGCCTCAGGAATTACTGTATGTCCGGAGATTGCTGGCACGCCCAAGGAGCCACGAGGGAAAACTGTGGCTTGTTCTAAAGCTCTCTGGGAACCGCTTGCGTCGCCCAACACAGTTTGGTGCTCCAGCCTTTTGGGGTACCTTCAGCCTCAAAACCACCCTTTCTCATCCGCCCCTGGTCCAGCCTCCAAATTTACATATATCTGGAAAATGCTGCCACGCCCAAGGAGCCACGAGGGAAAAATCTGGCTTGTTCTAAAGCTCTCTGGGAACTGCTTGCATTGGCCCTTCAGACCTTGGGGCTATGGGCTTTCCTAGTGTCTTCAGCCTCAAAACCACCCTTTGTCACTGGCCCCAGGGCCAGCCTCAGGAATTACAGCATGTCTGGAGTTTCCCGCCACACCCAAGGAGCCACGAGGAAAAAGTGTGGCTTGTTCTAAAGCTCTCTGGGAAGCGCATCTATTGCCCCACAGAACTTGGGGCTCCGGGCTTCCGAGGCACCTTCAGCCTCAAAACCACCCTTTCTCACTCGCCCCAGGGCCAACCTCTAAAATTGCCTTATATCCGGAGATTGCAGCCACGCCCAGGGGAGCCACGACGGGATAACGTGTGTCTTTCTCTATAGCTCCCTGGGAACCGCTTCTATTGGCCCTCAGAGCTTGGGGGTCTGGGATTTCGAGGCACCTTCAGCCTCAAAGCCACCCTTTCTCACTCGCCCCAGGGCCGGCATCACATATTACCGTATGGCTGCCATTTGCTGCCACGCCCAAGGATCCACGAGGTAAAACTCTGGCTTGCTCTAAAGCTCTCTGGGAACCGCTTCTATTGGCCCTCAGACATTGGGGCTCCGGGCTTCCGAGGCACCTTCAGCCTGAAAACCACCCTTTCTCATTCGCCCCTCGGCCAGCCACTAAAATTGCCTTATATCCGGAGATTGCAGCCACACCCAGGGAGCCACGAGGGAAAACTGTGTCTTTCTCTATAGCTCCCTGGGAACCGCTTCTATTGGCTCTCAGAGCTTGGGGGTCTGGGATTTCGAGGCACCTTCAGCCTCAAACCCACCCTTTCTCACTCGCCCCAGGGCTGGCATCAGAAATTACCGTATGGCTGCCATTTGCTGCCACGCCCAAGGATCCACGAGGTAAAACTCTGGCTTGCTCTAAAGCTCTCTGGGAACCGCTTCTATTGGCCTTCAGACATTGGGGCTCCAGGCTTTCGAGGCACCTTCAGCCTCAAAGCCACCCTTTCTCACTCGCCCCAGGGCCAACCTCTAAAATTGCCTTATATCCGGAGATTGCAGCCACGCCCAGGGAGCCACGAGAGAAAACTGTGTCTTTCTCTATAGCTCCCTGGGAACCGCTTCTATTGGCCCTCAGAGCTTGGGGGTCTGGGATTTCGAGGCACCTTCAGCCTCAAAGCCACCCTTTCTCACTCGCCCCAGGGCCGGCATCACATATTACCGTATGGCTGCCATTTGCTGCCACGCCCAAGGATCCACGAGGTAAAACTCTGGCTTGCTCTAAAGCTCTCTGGGAATCGCTTCTATTGGCCCTCAGACATTGGGGCTCCGGGCTTTCGAGGCACCTTCAGCCTCAAAGCCACCCTTTCTCACTTGCCCCAGGGCCCGCCTCAGAAATTACCGTATGGCCAGAGTTTCCCGCCACACCCAAGGAGCCACGAGGAAAAAAGTGTGGCTTGTTCTAAAGCTCTCTGGGAACTACTTATATTACCCCACAGATCTTGGGGCTCCAGGCTTTCCTGGTGTCTTCAGCCTCAAAACCACCCTTACTCACTCGCTCCAGGGCCAGCCTCAGGAATTACCCTACATCCGGAGATTCCTGCCACGCCCAAGGAGCCTCGAGGGAAAACTGTGGCTTCCTCTAAAGCTCTCTGGGAAGCGCATCTATTGCCCCACAGACCTTGGGGCTCCGGGCTTCCGAGGCACCTTCAGCCTCAAAACCACCCTTTCTCATTCGCCCCTGGTCCAGCCTCCAAATTTACATATGTCTGGAAAATGCTGCCATGCCCAAGGAGCCACAAGGGAAAACTGTGGCTTGTTCTAAAGCTCTCTGGGAACCCCTTGCATCGCCCAACACAGTTTGGTGCTCCAGGCTTTTGGGGCACCTTCAGCCTCAAAACCACCCTTTCTCACTTGCCCCAGGGCCGGCCTCAGAAATTACCGTATGGCCAGAGTTTCCCGCCACGCCCAAGGAGCCACGAGGAAAAAGTGTGGCTTGTTCTAAAGCTCTCTGGGAAGCGCATCTATTGCCCCACAGACCTTGGGGCTCCAGGCTTTTGAGGCACCTTCAGCCTCAAAGCCACCCTTTCTCACTCGCGCCAGGGCCAGCCTCTAAAATTGCCTTATATCCGGAGATTGCAGCCACACCCAGGGAGCCACGAGGGAAAACTGTGTCTTTCTCTATAGCTCCCTGGGAACCGCTTCTATTGGCCCTCAGAGCTTGGGGGTCTGGGATTTCAAGGCACCTTCAGCCTCAAACCCACCCTTTCTCACTCGCCCCAGGGCCGGCATCACATATTACCATATGGCTGCCATTTGCTGCCACGCCCAAGGATCCACGAGGTAAAACTCTGGCTTGCTCTAAAGCTCTCTGGGAACCGCTTCTATTGGCCCTCAGACATTGGGGCTCCGGGCTTTCGAGGCACCTTCAGCCTCAAAGCCACCCTTTCTCACTTGCCCCAGGGCCGGCCTCAGAAATTACCGTATGGCCAGAGTTTCCCGCCACACCCAAGGAGCCACGAGGAAAAAGTGTGGCTTGTTCTAAAGCTCCCTGGGAACTACTTAAATTACCCCACAGATCTTGGGGCTCCAGGCTTTCCTGGTGTCTTCAGCCTCAAAACCAGCCTTACTCACTCGCTCCAGGGCCAGCCTCAGGAATTACCCTACATCCGGAGATTCCTGCCACGCCCAAGGAGCCTCGAGGGAAAACTGTGGCTTCCTCTAAAGCTCTCTGGGAAGCGCATCTATTGCCCCACAGACCTTGGGGCTCCGGGCTTCCGAGGCACCTTCAGCCTCAAAACCACCCTTTCTCATTCGCCCCTCGGCCAGCCTCCAAATTTCCATATGTCTGGAAAATGCTGCCACGCCCAAGGAGCCACAAGGGAAAACTGTGGCTTGTTCTAAAGTTCTCTGGGAACCGCTTGCATCGCCCAACACAGTTTGGTGCTCCAGGCTTTCGAGGCCCGTTCATCCTCAAAGCAACCCTTTCTCACTGGCCCCAGGGCCAGCCTCAGGAATTACTGTATGTCCGGAGATTGCTGGCACGCCCAAGGAGCCACGAGGGAAAACTGTGGCTTGTTCTAAAGCTCTCTGGGAACCGCTTGCGTCGCCCAACACAGTTTGGTGCTCCAGCCTTTTGGGGTACCTTCAGCCTCAAAACCACCCTTTCTCATCCGCCCCTGGTCCAGCCTCCAAATTTACATATATCTGGAAAATGCTGCCACGCCCAAGGAGCCACGAGGGAAAAATCTGGCTTGTTCTAAAGCTCTCTGGGAACTGCTTGCATTGGCCCTTCAGACCTTGGGGCTCTGGGCTTTCCTGGTGTCTTCAGCCTCAAAACCACCCTTTCTCACTGGCCCCAGGGCCAACCTCAGGAATTACAGCATGTCTGGAGTTTCCCGCCACACCCAAGGAGCCACGAGGAAAAAGTGTGGCTTGTTCTAAAGCTCTCTGGGAAGCGCATCTATTGCCCCACAGAACTTGGGGCTCCGGGCTTCCGAGGCACCTTCAGCCTCAAAACCACCCTTTCTCACTCGCCCCAGGGCCAACCTCTAAAATTGCCTTATATCCGGAGATTGCAGCCACGCCCGGGGAGCCACGACGGATAAGTGTGTCTTTCTCTATAGCTCCCTGGGAACCGCTTCTATTGGCCCTCAGAGCTTGGGGGTCTGGGATTTCGAGGCACCTTCAGCCTCAAAGCCACCCTTTCTCACTCGCCCCAGGGCCGGCATCACATATTACCGTATGGCTGCCATTTGCTGCCACGCCCAAGGATCCACGAGGTAAAACTCTGGCTTGCTCTAAAGCTCTCTGGGAACCGCTTCTATTGGCCCTCAGACATTGGGGCTCCGGGCTTCCGAGGCACCTTCAGCCTCAAAACCACCCTTTCTCATTTGCCCCTCGGCCAGCCACTAAAATTGCCTTATATCCGGAGATTGCAGCCACACCCAGGGAGCCACGAGGGAAAACTGTGTCTTTCTCTATAGCTCCCTGGGAACCGCTTCTATTGGCTCTCAGAGCTTGGGGGTCTGGGATTTCGAGGCACCTTCAGCCTCAAACCCACCCTTTCTCACTCGCCCCAGGGCTGGCATCAGAAATTACCGTATGGCTGCCATTTGCTGCCACGCCCAAGGATCCACGAGGTAAAACTCTGGCTTGCTCTAAAGCTCTCTGGGAACCGCTTCTATTGGCCTTCAGACATTGGGGCTCCAGGCTTTCGAGGCACCTTCAGCCTCAAAGCCACCCTTTCTCACTCGCCCCAGGGCCAACCTCTAAAATTGCCTTATATCCGGAGATTGCAGCCACGCCCAGGGAGCCACGAGAGAAAACTGTGTCTTTCTCTATAGCTCCCTGGGAACCGCTTCTATTGGCCCTCAGAGCTTGGGGGTCTGGGATTTCGAGGCACCTTCAGCCTCAAAGCCACCCTTTCTCACTCGCCCCAGGGCCGGCATCACATATTACCGTATGGCTGCCATTTGCTGCCACGCCCAAGGATCCACGAGGTAAAACTCTGGCTTGCTCTAAAGCTCTCTGGGAACCGCTTCTATTGGCCCTCAGACATTGGGGCTCCGGGCTTTCGAGGCACCTTCAGCCTCAAAGCCACCCTTTCTCACTTGCCCCAGGGCCCGCCTCAGAAATTACCGTATGGGCAGAGTTTCCCGCCACACCCAAGGAGCCACGAGGAAAAAGTGTGGCTTGTTCTAAAGCTCTCTGGGAACTACTTATATTACCCCACAGATCTTGGGGCTCCAGGCTTTCCTGGTGTCTTCAGCCTCAAAACCAGCCTTACTCGCTCGCTCCAGGGCCAGCCTCAGGAATTACCCTACATCCGGAGATTCCTGCCACGCCCAAGGAGCCTCGAGGGAAAACTGTGGCTTCCTCTAAAGCTCTCTGGGAAGCGCATCTATTGCCCCACAGACCTTGGGGCTCCGGGCTTCCGAGGCACCTTCAGCCTCAAAACCACCCTTTCTCATTCGCCCCTGGTCCAGCCTCCAAATTTCCATATGTCTGGAAAATGCTGGCACGCCCAAGGAGCCACGAGGGAACACTGTGGCTTGTTCTAAAGTTCTCTGGGAACCGCTTGCATCGCCCAACACAGTTTGGTGCTCCAGGCTTTCGAGGCCCGTTCATCCTCAAAGCAACCCTTTCTCACTGGCCCCAGGGCCAGCCTCAGGAATTACTGTATGTCCGGAGATTGCTGGCACGCCCAAGGAGCCACGAGGGAAAACTGTGGCTTGTTCTAAAGCTCTCTGGGAACCGCTTGCGTCGCCCAACACAGTTTGGTGCTCCAGCCTTTTGGGGTACCTTCAGCCTCAAAACCACCCTTTCTCATCCGCCCCTGGTCCAGCCTCCAAATTTACATATATCTGGAAAATGCTGCCACGCCCAAGGAGCCACGAGGGAAAAATCTGGCTTGTTCTAAAGCTCTCTGGGAACTGCTTGCATTGGCCCTTCAGACCTTGGGGCTCTGGGCTTTCCTGGTGTCTTCAGCCTCAAAAACACCCTTTCTCACTGGCCCCAGGGCCAGCCTCAGGAATTACAGCATGTCTGGAGTTTCCCGCCACACCCAAGGAGCCACGAGGAAAAAGTGTGGCTTGTTCTAAAGCTCTCTGGGAAGCGCATCTATTGCCCCACAGAACTTGGGGCTCCAGGCTTCCGAGGCACCTTCAGCCTCAAAACCACCCTTTCTCATTCGCCCCTCGGCCAGCCACTAAAATTGCCTTATATCCGGAGATTGCAGCCACACCCAGGGAGCCACGAGGGAAAACTGTGTCTTTCTCTATAGCTCCCTGGGAACCGCTTCTATTGGCCCTCAGAGCTTGGGGGTCTGGGATTTCAAGGCACCTTCAGCCTCAAACCCACCCTTTCTCACTCGCCCCAGGGCCGGCATCAGATATTACTGTATGGCTGCCATTTGCTGCCACGCCCAAGGATCCACGAGGTAAGACTTTGGCTTGCTCTAAAGCTCTCTGGGAAGCGGTTCTATTGGCCCTCAGACATTGGGGCTCCGGGCTTTCGAGGCACCTTCAGCCTCAAAGCCACCCTTTCTCACTTGCCCCAGGGCCGGCCTCAGAAATTACCGTATGGCCAGAGTTTGCCGCCACACCCAAGGAGCCACGAGGAAAAAGTGTGGCTTGTTCTAAAGCTCTCTGGGAAGCGCATCTATTGCCCCACAGAACTTGGGGCTCCGGGCTTCCGAGGCACCTTCAGCCTCAAAACCACCCTTTCTCATTCGCCCCTCGGCCAGCCACTAAAATTGCCTTATATCCGGAGATTGCAGCCACGCCCAGGGAGCCACGAGGGAAAACTGTGTCTTTCTCTATAGCTCCCTGGGAACCGCTTCTATTGGCCCTCAGAGCTTGGGGGTCTGGGATTTCGAGGCACCTTCAGCCTCAAACCCACCCTTTCTCACTCGCCCCAGGGCCGGCATCAGAAATTACCGTATGGCTGCCATTTGCTGCCACGCCCAAGGATCCACGAGGAAAAAGTGTGGCTTGCTCTAAAGCTCTCTGGGAACCGCTTCTATTGGCCTTCAGACATTGGGGCTCCAGGCTTTCGAGGCACCTTCAGCCTCAAAGCCACCCTTTCTCACTCGCCCCAGGGCCAACCTCTAAAATTGCCTTATATCCGGAGATTGCAGCCACGCCCAGGGAGCCACGAGGGATAAGTGTGTCTTTCTCTATAGCTCCCTGAGAACCGCTTCTATTGGCCCTCAGAGCTTGGGGGTCTGGGATTTCGAGGCACCTTCAGCCTCAAAGCCACCCTTTCTCACTCGCCCCAGGGCCGGCATCACATATTACCGTATGGCTGCCATTTGCTGCCACGCCCAAGGATCCACGAGGTAAAACTCTGGCTTGCTCTAAAGCTCTCTGGGAACCGCTTCTATTGGCCCTCAGACATTGGGGCTCCGGGCTTTCGAGGCACCTTCAGCCTCAAAGCCACCCTTTCTCACTTGCCCCAGGGCCGGCCTCAGAAATTACCGTATGGCCAGAGTTTCCCGCCACACCCAAGGAGCCACGAGGAAAAAGTGTGGCTTGTTCTAAAGCTCTCTGGGAACTACTTATATTACCCCACAGATCTTGGGGCTCCGGGCTTCCGAGGCACCTTCAGCCTCAAAACCACCCTTTCTCATTCGCCCCTCAGCCAGCCTCCAAATTTCCATATGTCTGGAAAATGCTGCCACGCCCAAGGAGCCACAAGGGAAAACTGTGGCTTGTTCTAAAGTTCTCTGGGAACCGCTTGCATCGCCCAACACAGTTTGGTGCTCCAGGCTTTCGAGGCCCGTTCATCCTCAAAGCAACCCTTTCTCACTGGCCCCAGGGCCAGCCTCAGGAATTACTGTATGTCCGGAGATTGCTGGCACGCCCAAGGAGCCACGAGGGAAAACTGTGGCTTGTTCTAAAGCTCTCTGGGAACCGCTTGCGTCGCCCAACACAGTTTGGTGCTCCAGCCTTTTGGGGTACCTTCAGCCTCAAAACCACCCTTTCTCATCCGCCCCTGGTCCAGCCTCCAAATTTACATATATCTGGAAAATGCTGCCACGCCCAATGAGCACGAGGGAAAAATCTGGCTTGTTTTAAAGCTCTCTGGGAACTGCTTGCATTGGCCCTTCAGACCTTGGGCTCTGGGCTTTCCTGGTGTCTTCAGCCTTTTTTTTTTTTTTTTTTGTTTTTTTTTTTTTTTTTTTTTGTTTTTTTTTTTTTTTTTGTTTTTTTTTTTTTTTTTTTTTTTTTTTTTTTTTTTTTTTTTTGTTTTTTTTTTTTTTTTTTTTTTTTTTTTTTTTTTTTTGTTTTTTTTTTTTTTTTTTTTTTTTTTTTTTTTGTTTTTTTTTTTTTTTTTTTTTTTTTTTTTTTTTTTTTTTTTTGTTTTTTTTTTTTTTTTTTTTTTTTTTTTTTTTTTTTTTTGTTTTTTTTTTTTTTTTTTTTTTTTTTTTTTTTTTTTTTTTTTTTTTTTTTTTTTTTTTTTTGTTTTTTTTTTTTTTTTTTTTTTTTTTTTTTTTTTTTTTTTTTTTTTTTTTTTTGTTTTTTTTTTTTTTTTGTTTTTTTTTTTTTTTTTTTTTTTTTTTTTTTTTTTTTTTTTTTTTTTTTTTTGTTTTTTTTTTTGTTTTTTTTTTTTTTTTTTTTTTTGTTTTTTTTTTTTTTTTTTTTTTTGGGGCTCTGGCTTTCCTGGTGTCTTCAGCCTCAAAACCACCCTTTCTCACTGGCCCCAGGGCCAGCCTCAGGAATTACAGCATGTCTGGAGTTTCCCGCCACACCCAAGGAGCCACGAGGAAAAAGTGTGGCTTGTTCTAAAGCTCTCTGGGAAGCGCATCTATTGCCCCACAGACCTTGGGGCTCCGGGCTTCCGAGGCACCTTCAGCCTCAAAACCACCCTTTCTCACTCGCCCCTCGGCCAACCTCTAAAATTGCCTTATATCCGGAGATTGCAGCCACGCCCAGGGAGCCACGAGGGTTAAGTGTGTCTTTCTCTATAGCTCCCTGGGAACCGCTTCTATTGGCCCTCAGAGCTTGGGGTCTGGGATTTCGAGGCACCTTCAGCCTCAAAGCCACCCTTTCTCACTTGCCCCAGGGCCGGCCTCAGAAATTACCGTATGGCCAGAGTTTCCCGCCACACCCAAGGAGCCACGAGGAAAAAGTGTGGCTTCTTCTAAAGCTCTCTGGGAACTACTTATATTACCCCACAGATCTTGGGGCTCCGGGCTTCCGAGGCACCTTCAGCCTTAAAACCACCCTTTCTCATTCGCCCCTCAGCCAGCCTCCAAATTTCCATATGTCTGGAAAATGCTGGCACGCCCAAGGAGCCACGAGGGAAAACTGTGGCTTGTTCTAAAGTTCTCTGGGAACCGCTTGCATCGCCCAACACAGTTTGGTGCTCCAGGCTTTCGAGGCCCGTTCATCCTCAAAGCAACCCTTTCTCACTGGCCCCAGGGCCAGCCTCAGGAATTACTGTATGTCCGGAGATTGCTGGCACGCCCAAGGAGCCACGAGGGAAAACTGTGGCTTGTTCTAAAGCTCTCTGGGAACCGCTTGCGTCGCCCAACACAGTTTGGTGCTCCAGCCTTTTGGGTACCTTCAGCCTCAAAACCACCCTTTCTCATCCGCCCCTGGTCCAGCCTCCAAATTTACATATATCTGGAAAATGCTGCCACGCCCAAGGAGCCACGAGGGAAAAATCTGGCTTGTTCTAAAGCTCTCTGGGAACTGCTTGCATTGGCCCTTCAGACCTTGGGGCTCTGGGCTTTCCTGGTGTCTTCAGCCTCAAAACCACCCTTTCTCACTGGCCCCAGGGCCAGCCTCAGGAATTACAGCATGTCTGGAGTTTCCCGCCACACCCAAGGAGCCACGAGGAAAAAGTGTGGCTTGTTCTAAAGCTCTCTGGGAAGCGCATCTATTGCCCCACAGAACTTGGGGCTCCGGGCTTCCGAGGCACCTTCAGCCTCAAAACCACCCTTTCTCACTCGCCCCAGGGCCAACCTCTAAAATTGCCTTATATCCGGAGATTGCAGCCACGCCCAGGGAGCCACGAGGGATAAGTGTGTCTTTCTCTATAGCTCCCTGGGAACCGCTTCTATTGGCCCTCAGAGCTTGGGGGTCTGGGATTTCGAGGCACCTTCAGCCTCAAAGCCACCCTTTCTCACTCGCCCCAGGGCCGGCATCACATATTACCGTATGGCTGCCATTTGCTGCCACGCCCAAGGATCCACGAGGTAAAACTCTGGCTTGCTCTAAAGCTCTCTGGGAACTGCTTCTATTGGCCCTCAGACATTGGGGCTCCGGGCTTTCGAGGCACCTTCAGCCTCAAAGCCACCCTTTCTCACTTGCCCCAGGGCCGGCCTCAGAAATTACCGTATGGCCAGAGTTTCCCGCCACACCCAAGGAGCCACGAGGAAAAAGTGTGGCTTGTTCTAAAGCTCTCTGGGAACTACTTATATTACCCCACAGATCTTGGGGCTCCAGGCTTTCCTGGTGTCTTCAGCCTCAAAACCAGCCTTACTCGCTCGCTCCAGGGCCAGCCTCAGGAATTACCCTACATCCGGAGATTCCTGCCACGCCCAAGGAGCCTCGAGGGAAAACTGTGGCTTCCTCTAAAGCTCTCTGGGAAGCGCATCTATTGCCCCACAGACCTTGGGGCTCCGGGCTTCCGAGGCACCTTCAGCCTCAAAACCACCCTTTCTCATTCGCCCCTCGGCCAGCCACTAATATTGCCTTATATCCGGAGATTGCAGCCACACCCAGGGAGCCACGAGGGAAAACTGTGTCTTTCTCTATAGCTCCCTGGGAACCGCTTCTATTGGCCCTCAGAGCTTGGGGGTCTGGGATTTCGAGGCACCTTCAGCCTCAAACCCACCCTTTCTCACTCGCCCCAGGGCCGGCCTCAGAAATTACCGTATGGCTGCCATTTGCTGCCACGCCCAAGGATCCACGAGGTAGAACTCTGGCTTGCTCTAAAGCTCTCTGGGAACCGCTTCTATTGGCCTTCAGACATTGGGGCTCCAGGCTTTCGAGGCACCTTCAGCCTCAAAGCCACCCTTTCTCACTCGCCCCAGGGCCAACCTCTAAAATTGCCTTATATCCGGAGATTGCAGCCACGCCCAGGGAGCCACGAGGGATAAGTGTGTCTTTCTCTATAGCTCCCTGGGAACCGCTTCTATTGGCCCTCAGAGCTTGGGGGTCTGGGATTTCGAGGCACCTTCAGTCTCAAAGCCACCCTTTCTCACTCGCCCCAGGGCCGGCATCACATATTACCGTATGGCTGCCATTTGCTGCCACGCCCAAGGATCCACGAGGTAAAACTCTGGCTTGCTCTAAAGCTCTCTGGGAACCGCTTCTATTGGCCCTCAGACATTGGGGCTCCGGGCTTTCGAGGCACCTTCAGCCTCAAAGCCACCCTTTCTCACTTGCCCCAGGGCCGGCCTCAGAAATTACCGTATGGCCAGAGTTTCCCGCCACACCCAAGGAGCCACGAGGAAAAAGTGTGGCTTGTTCTAAAGCTCTCTGGGAACTACTTATATTACCCCACAGATCTTGGGGCTCCGGGCTTCCGAGGCACCTTCAGCCTTAAAACCACCCTTTCTCATTCGCCCCTCAGCCAGCCTCCAAATTTCCATATGTCTGGAAAATGCTGGCCACGCCCAAGGAGCCACAAGGGAAAACTGTGGCTTGTTCTAAAGTTCTCTGGGAACCGCTTGCATCGCCCAACACAGTTTGGTGCTCCAGGCTTTCGAGGCCCGTTCATCCTCAAAGCAACCCTTTCTCACTGGCCCCAGGGCCAGCCTCAGGAATTACTGTATGTCCGGAGATTGCTGGCACGCCCAAGGAGCCACGAGGGAAAACTGTGGCTTGTTCTAAAGCTCTCTGGGAACCGCTTGCGTCGCCCAACACAGTTTGGTGCTCCAGCCTTTTGGGGTACCTTCAGCCTCAAAACCACCCTTTCTCATCCGCCCCTGGTCCAGCCTCCAAATTTACATATATCTGGAAAATGCTGCCACGCCCAAGGAGCCACGAGGGAAAAATCTGGCTTGTTCTAAAGCTCTCTGGGAACTGCTTGCATTGGCCCTTCAGACCTTGGGGCTCTGGGCTTTCCTGGTGTCTTCAGCCTCAAAGCCACCCTTTCTCACTGGCCCCAGGGCCAGCCTCAGGAATTACAGCATGTCTGGAGTTTCCCGCCACACCCAAGGAGCCACGAGGAAAAAGTGTGGCTTGTTCTAAAGCTCTCTGGGAAGCGCATCTATTGCCCCACAGAACTTGGGGCTCCGGGCTTCCGAGGCACCTTCAGCCTCAAAACCACCCTTTCTCACTCGCCCCAGGGCCAACCTCTAAAATTGCCTTATATCCGGAGATTGCAGCCACGCCCAGGGAGCCACGAGGGATAAGTGTGTCTTTCTCTATAGCTCCCTGGGAACCGCTTCTATTGGCCCTCAGAGCTTGGGGGTCTGGGATTTCGAGGCACCTTCAGCCTCAAAGCCACCCTTTCTCACTCGCCCCAGGGCCGGCATCACATATTACCGTATGGCTGCCATTTGCTGCCACGCCCAAGGATCCACGAGGTAAAACTCTGGCTTGCTCTAAAGCTCTCTGGGAACCGCTTCTATTGGCCCTCAGACATTGGGGCTCCGGGCTTTCGAGGCACCTTCAGCCTCAAAGCCACCCTTTCTCACTTGCCCCAGGGCCGGCCTCAGAAATTACCGTATGGCCAGAGTTTCCCGCCACACCCAAGGAGCCACGAGGAAAAAGTGTGGCTTGTTCTAAAGCTCTCTGGGAACTACTTATATTACCCCACAGATCTTGGGGCTCCGGGCTTCCGAGGCACCTTCAGCCTTAAAACCACCCTTTCTCATTCGCCCCTCAGCCAGCCTCCAAATTTCCATATGTCTGGAAAATGCTGCCACGCCCAAGGAGCCACAAGGGAAAACTGTGGCTTGTTCTAAAGTTCTCTGGGAACCGCTTGCATCGCCCAACACAGTTTGGTGCTCCAGGCTTTCGAGGCCCGTTCATCCTCAAAGCAACCCTTTCTCACTGGCCCCAGGGCCAGCCTCAGGAATTACTGTATGTCCGGAGATTGCTGGCACGCCCAAGGAGCCACGAGGGAAAACTGTGGCTTGTTCTAAAGCTCTCTGGGAACCGCTTGCGTCGCCCAACACAGTTTGGTGCTCCAGCCTTTTGGGGTACCTTCAGCCTCAAAACCACCCTTTCTCATCCGCCCCTGGTCCAGCCTCCAAATTTACATATATCTGGAAAATGCTGCCACGCCCAAGGAGCCACGAGGGAAAAATCTGGCTTGCTCTAAAGCTCTCTGGGAAGCGCATCTATTGCCCCACAGACCTTGGGGCTCCGGGCTTCCGAGGCACCTTCAGCCTCAAAGCCACCCTTTCTCACTCGCCCCAGGGCCAACCTCTAAAATTGCCTTATATCCGGAGATTGCAGCCACACCCAGGGAGCCACGAGGGATAAGTGTGTCTTTCTCTATAGCTCCCTGGGAACCGCTTCTATTGGCCCTCAGAGCTTGGGGGTCTGGGATTTCGAGGCACCTTCAGCCTCAAAGCCACCCTTTCTCATTCGCCCCAGGGCCGGCATCACATATTACCGTATGGCTGCCATTTGCTGCCACGCCCAAGGATCCACGAGGTAAAACTCTGGCTTGCTCTAAAGCTCTCTGGGAACCGCTTCTATTGGCCCTCAGACATTGGGGCTCCGGGCTTTCGAGGCACCTTTAGTCTCAAAGCCACCCTTTCTCACTTGCCCCAGGGCCGGCCTCAGAAATTACCGTATGGCCAGAGTTTCCCGCCACACCCAAGGAGCCACGAGGAAAAAGTGTGGCTTGTTCTAAAGCTCTCTGGGAACTACTTATATTACCCCACAGATCTTGGGGCTCCGGGCTTCCGAGGCACCTTCAGCCTTAAAACCACCCTTTCTCATCCGCCCCTGGTCCAGCCTCCAAATTTACATATATCTGGAAAATGCTGCCACGCCCAAGGAGCCACGAGGGAAAAATCTGGCTTGTTCTAAAGCTCTCTGGGAACTGCTTGCATTGGCCCTTCAGACCTGGGGCTCTGGGCTTTCCTGGTGTCTTCAGCCTCAAAACCACCCTTTCTCACTGGCCCCAGGGCCAGCCTCAGGAATTACAGCATGTCTGGAGTTTCCCGCCACACCCAAGGAGCCACGAGGAAAAAGTGTGGCTTGTTCTAAAGCTCTCTGGGAAGCGCATCTATTGCCCCACAGAACTTGGGGCTCCGGGCTTCCGAGGCACCTTCAGCCTCAAAACCACCCTTTCTCACTCGCCCCAGGGCCAACCTCTAAAATTGCCTTATATCCGGAGATTGCAGCCACGCCCAGGGAGCCACGAGGGATAAGTGTGTCTTTCTCTATAGCTCCCTGGGAACCGCTTCTATTGGCCCTCAGAGCTTGGGGGTCTGGGATTTCGAGGCACCTTCAGCCTCAAAGCCACCCTTTCTCACTCGCCCCAGGGCCGGCATCACATATTACCGTATGGCTGCCATTTGCTGCCACGCCCAAGGATCCACGAGGTAAAACTCTGGCTTGCTCTAAAGCTCTCTGGGAACCGCTTCTATTGGCCCTCAGACATTGGGGCTCCGGGCTTTCGAGGCACCTTCAGCCTCAAAGCCACCCTTTCTCACTTGCCCCAGGGCCGGCCTCAGAAATTACCGTATGGCCAGAGTTTCCCGCCACACCCAAGGAGCCACGAGGAAAAAGTGTGGCTTGTTCTAAAGCTCTCTGGGAACTACTTATATTACCCCACAGATCTTGGGGCTCCGGGCTTCCGAGGCACCTTCAGCCTTAAAACCACCCTTTCTCATTCGCCCCTCAGCCAGCCTCCAAATTTCCATATGTCTGGAAAATGCTGCCACGCCCAAGGAGCCACAAGGGAAAACTGTGGCTTGTTCTAAAGTTCTCTGGGAACCGCTTGCATCGCCCAACACAGTTTGGTGCTCCAGGCTTTCGAGGCCCGTTCATCCTCAAAGCAACCCTTTCTCACTGGCCCCAGGGCCAGCCTCAGGAATTACTGTATGTCCGGAGATTGCTGGCACGCCCAAGGAGCCACGAGGGAAAACTGTGGCTTGTTCTAAAGCTCTCTGGGAACCGCTTGCGTCGCCCAACACAGTTTGGTGCTCCAGCCTTTTGGGGTACCTTCAGCCTCAAAACCACCCTTTCTCATCCGCCCCTGGTCCAGCCTCCAAATTTACATATATCTGGAAAATGCTGCCACGCCCAAGGAGCCACGAGGGAAAAATCTGGCTTGTTCTAAAGCTCTCTGGGAAGCGCATCTATTGCCCCACAGACCTTGGGGCTCCGGGCTTCCGAGGCACCTTCAGCCTCAAAGCCACCCTTTCTCACTCGCCCCAGGGCCAACCTCTAAAATTGCCTTATATCCGGAGATTGCAGCCACACCCAGGGAGCCACGAGGGATAAGTGTGTCTTTCTCTATAGCTCCCTGGGAACCGCTTCTATTGGCCCTCAGAGCTTGGGGGTCTGGGATTTCGAGGCACCTTCAGCCTCAAAGCCACCCTTTCTCATTCGCCCCAGGGCCGGCATCACATATTACCGTATGGCTGCCATTTGCTGCCACGCCCAAGGATCCACGAGGTAAAACTCTGGCTTGCTCTAAAGCTCTCTGGGAACCGCTTCTATTGGCCCTCAGACATTGGGGCTCCGGGCTTTCGAGGCACCTTTAGTCTCAAAGCCACCCTTTCTCACTTGCCCCAGGGCCGGCCTCAGAAATTACCGTATGGCCAGAGTTTCCCGCCACACCCAAGGAGCCACGAGGAAAAAGTGTGGCTTGTTCTAAAGCTCTCTGGGAACTACTTATATTACCCCACAGATCTTGGGGCTCCGGGCTTCCGAGGCACCTTCAGCCTTAAAACCACCCTTTCTCATTCGCCCCTGGTGCAGCCTCCAAATTTCCATATGTCTGGAAAATGCTGGCACGCCCAAGGAGCCTCGAGGGAACACTGTGGCTTGTTCTAAAGTTCTCTGGGAACCGCTTGCATCGCCCAACACAGTTTGGTGCTCCAGGCTTTCGAGGCCCGTTCATCCTCAAAGCAACCCTTTCTCACTGGCCCCAGGGCCAGCCTCAGGAATTACTGTATGTCCGGAGATTGCTGGCACGCCCAAGGAGCCACGAGGGAAAACTGTGGCTTGTTCTAAAGCTCTCTGGGAACCGCTTGCGTCGCCCAACACAGTTTGGTGCTCCAGCCTTTTGGGGTACCTTCAGCCTCAAAACCACCCTTTCTCATCCGCCCCTGGTCCAGCCTCCAAATTTACATATATCTGGAAAATGCTGCCACGCCCAAGGAGCCACGAGGGAAAAATCTGGCTTGTTCTAAAGCTCTCTGGGAACTGCTTGCATTGGCCCTTCAGACCTTGGGGCTCTGGGCTTTCCTGGTGTCTTCAGCCTCAAAACCACCCTTTCTCACTGGCCCCAGGGCCAGCCTCAGGAATTACAGCATGTCTGGAGTTTCCCGCCACACCCAAGGAGCCACGAGGAAAAAGTGTGGCTTGTTCTAAAGCTCTCTGGGAAGCGCATCTATTGCCCCACAGACCTTGGGGCTCCGGGCTTCCGAGGCACCTTCAGCCTCAAAACCACCCTTTCTCACTCGCCCCAGGGCCAACCTCTAAAATTGCCTTATATCCGGAGATTGCAGCCACGCCCAGGGAGCCACGAGGGATAAGTGTGTCTTTCTCTATAGCTCCCTGGGAACCGCTTCTATTGGCCCTCAGAGCTTGGGGGTCTGGGATTTCGAGGCACCTTCAGCCTCAAAGCCACCCTTTTCCATTCGCCCCAGGGCCGGCATCACATATTACCGTATGGCTGCCATTTGCTGCCACGCCCAAGGATCCACGAGGTAAAACTCTGGCTTGCTCTAAAGCTCTCTGGGAACCGCTTCTATTGGCCCTCAGACATTGGGGCTCCGGGCTTTCGAGGCACCTTCAGCCTCAAAGCCACCCTTTCTCACTTGCCCCAGGGCCGGCCTCAGAAATTACCGTATGGCCAGAGTTTCCCGCCACACCCAAGGAGCCACGAGGAAAAAGTGTGGCTTGTTCTAAAGCTCTCTGGGAACTACTTATATTACCCCACAGATCTTGGGGCTCCGGGCTTCCGAGGCACCTTCAGCCTTAAAACCACCCTTTCTCATTCGCCCCTCAGCCAGCCTCCAAATTTCCATATGTCTGGAAAATGCTGCCACGCCCAAGGAGCCACGAGGGAAAACTGTGGCTTGTTCTAAAGTTCTCTGGGAACCGCTTGCATCGCCCAACACAGTTTGGTGCTCCAGGCTTTCGAGGCCCGTTCATCCTCAAAGCAACCCTTTCTCACTGGCCCCAGGGCCAGCCTCAGGAATTACTGTATGTCCGGAGATTGCTGGCACGCCCAAGGAGCCACGAGGGAAAACTGTGGCTTGTTCTAAAGCTCTCTGGGAACCGCTTGCGTCGCCCAACACAGTTTGGTGCTCCAGCCTTTTGGGGTACCTTCAGCCTCAAAACCACCCTTTCTCATCCGCCCCTGGTCCAGCCTCCAAATTTACATATATCTGGAAAATGCTGCCACGCCCAAGGAGCCACGAGGGAAAAATCTGGCTTGTTCTAAAGCTCTCTGGGAACTGCTTGCATTGGCCCTTCAGACACTGGGGCTCTGGGCTTTCCTGGTGTCTTCAGCCTCAAAACCACCCTTTCTCACTGGCCCCAGGGCCAGCCTCAGGAATTACAGCATGTCTTGAGTTTCCCGCCACACCCAAGGAGCCACGAGGAAAAAGTGTGGCTTGTTCTAAAGCTCTCTGGGAAGCGCATCTATTGCCCCACAGACCTTGGGTCTCCGGGCTTCCGAGACACCTTCAGCCTCAAAACCACCCTTTCTCACTCGCCCCAGGGCCAACCTCTAAAATTGCCTTATATCCGGAGATTGCAGCCACGCCCAGGGAGCCACGAGGGATAAGTGTGTCTTTCTCTATAGCTCCCTGGGAACCGCTTCTATTGGCCCTCAGAGCTTGGGGGTCTGGGATTTCGAGGCACCTTCAGCCTCAAAGCCACCCTTTCTCACTCGCCCCAGGGCCGGCATCACATATTACCGTATGGCTGCCATTTGCTGCCACGCCCAAGGATCCACGAGGTAAAACTCTGGCTTGCTCTAAAGCTCTCTGGGAACCGCTTCTATTGGCCCTCAGACATTGGGGCTCCGGGCTTTCGAGGCACCTTCAGCCTCAAAGCCACCCTTTCTCACTTGCCCCAGGGCCGGCCTCAGAAATTACCGTATGGCCAGAGTTTCCCGCCACACCCAAGGAGCCACGAGGAAAAAGTGTGGCTTGTTCTAAAGCTCTCTGGGAACTACTTATATTACCCCACAGATCTTGGGGCTCCAGGCTTTCCTGGTGTCTTCAGCCTCAAAACCAGCCTTACTCGCTCGTTCCAGGGCCAGCCTCAGGAATTACCCTACATCCGGAGATTCCTGCCACGCCCAAGGAGCCTCGAGGGAAAACTGTGGCTTCCTCTAAAGCTCTCTGGGAAGCGCATCTATTGCCCCACAGACCTTGGGGCTCCGGGCTTCCGAGGCACCTTCAGCCTCAAAACCACCCTTTCTCACTCGCCCCAGGGCCAACCTCTAAAATTGCCTTATATCCGGAGATTGCAGCCACACCCAGGGAGCCACGAGGGAAAACTGTGTCTTTCTCTATAGCTCCCTGGGAACCGCTTCTATTGGCCCTCAGAGCTTGGGGGTCTGGGATTTCAAGGCACTTTCAGCCTCAAACCCACCCTTTCTCACTCGCCCCAGGGCCGGCATCACATATTACCGTATGGCTGCCATTTGCTGCCACGCCCAAGGATCCACGAGGAAAAAGTGTGGCTTGCTCTAAAGCTCTCTGGGAACCGCTTCTATTGGCCCTCAGACACTGGGGCTCCGGGCTTTCGAGGCACCTTCAGCCTCAAAGCCACCCTTTCTCACTCGCCCCAGGGCCGGCCTCAGAAATTACCGTATGGCCAGAGTTTCCCGCCACACCCAAGGAGCCACGAGGAAAAAGTGTGGCTTCTTCTAAAGCTCTCTGGGAAGCGCATCTATTGCCCCACAGACCTTGGGGCTCCGGGCTTCCGAGGCACCTTCAGCCTCAAAACCACCCTTTCTCATTCGCCCCTCGGCCAGCCACTAAAATTGCCTTATATCCGGAGATTGCAGCCACACCCAGGGAGCCACGAGGGAAAACTGTGTCTTTCTCTATAGCTCCCTGGGAACCGCTTCTATTGGCCCTCAGAGCTTGGGGGTCTGGGATTTCGAGGCACCTTCAGCCTCAAAGCCACCCTTTCTCACTCGCCCCAGGGCCGGCATCAGAAATTACCGTATGGCTGCCATTTGCTGCCACGCCCAAGGATCCACGAGGTAAAACTCTGGCTTGCTCTAAAGCTCTCTGGGAACCGCTTCTATTGGCCCTCAGACATTGGGGCTCCGGGCTTTCGAGGCACCTTCAGCCTCAAAGCCACCCTTTCTCACTTGCCCCAGGGCCGGCCTCAGAAATTACCGTATGGCCAGACTTTCCCGCCACACCCAAGGAGCCACGAGGAAAAAGTGTGGCTTGTTCTAAAGCTCTCTGGGAACTACTTATATTACCCCACAGACCTTGGGGCTCCGGGCTTCCGAGGCACCTTCAGCCTTAAAACCACCCTTTCTCATTCGCCCCTCAGCCAGCCTCCAAATTTCCATATGTCTGGAAAATGCTGCCACGCCCAAGGAGCCACAAGGGAAAACTGTGGCTTGTTCTAAAGCTCTCTGGGAACCGCTTGCATCGCCCAACACAGTTTGGTGCTCCAGGCTTTCGAGGCCCGTTCATCCTCAAAGCAACCCTTTCTCACTGGCCCCAGGGCCAGCCTCAGGAATTACTGTATGTCCGGAGATTGCTGGCACGCCCAAGGAGCCACGAGGGAAAACTGTGGCTTGTTCTAAAGTTCTCTGGGAACCGCTTGCGTCGCCCAACACAGTTTGGTGCTCCAGCCTTTTGGAGTACCTTCAGCCTCAAAACCACCCTTTCTCATCCGCCCCTGGTCCAGCCTCCAAATTTACATATATCTGGAAAATGCTGCCACGCCCAAGGAGCCACGAGGGAAAAATCTGGCTTGTTCTAAAGCTCTCTGGGAACTGCTTGCATTGGCCCTTCAGACCTTGGGGCTCTGGGCTTTCCTGGTGTCTTCAGCCTCAAAACCACCCTTTCTCACTGGCCCCAGGGCCAGCCTCAGGAATTACAGCATGTCTGGAGTTTCCCGCCACACCCAAGGAGCCACGAGGAAAAAGTGTGTCTTGTTCTAAAGCTCTCTGGGAAGCGCATCTATTGCCCCACAGACCTTGGGGCTCCGGGCTTCCGAGGCACCTTCAGCCTCAAAACCACCCTTTCTCACTCGCCCCAGGGCCAACCTCTAAAATTGCCTTATATCCGGAGATTGCAGCCACGCCCAGGGAGCCACGAGGGATAAGTGTGTCTTTCTCTATAGCTCCCTGGGAACCGCTTCTATTGGCCCTCAGAGCTTGGGGGTCTGGGATTTCAAGGCACTTTCAGCCTCAAAGCCACCCTTTCTCATTCGCCCCAGGGCCGGCATCACATATTACCGTATGGCTGCCATTTGCTGCCACGCCCAAGGATCCACGAGGAAAAAGTGTGGCTTGCTCTAAAGCTCTCTGGGAACCGCTTCTATTGGCCCTCAGACACTGGGGCTCCGGGCTTTCGAGGCACCTTCAGCCTCAAAGCCACCCTTTCTCACTCGCCCCAGGGCCGGCCTCAGAAATTACCGTATGGCCAGAGTTTCCCGCCACACCCAAGGAGCCACGAGGAAAAAGTGTGTCTTGTTCTAAAGCTCTCTGGGAAGCGCATCTATTGCCCCACAGACCTTGGGGCTCCGGGCTTCCGAGGCACCTTCAGCCTCAAAGCCACCCTTTCTCACTTGCCCCAGGGCCGGCCTCAGAAATTACCATATGGCCAGAGTTTCCCGCCACACCCAAGGAGCCACGAGGAAAAAGTGTGGCTTGTTCTAAAGCTCTCTGGGAACTACTTATATTACCCCACAGACCTTGGGGCTCCGGGCTTCCGAGGCACCTTCAGCCTCAAAACCACCCTTTCTCATTCGCCCCTCAGCCAGCCTCCAAATTTCCATATGTCTGGAAAATGCTGCCACGCCCAAGGAGCCACGAGGGAACACTGTGGCTTGTTCTAAAGTTCTCTGGGAACCGCTTGCATCGCCCAACACAGTTTGGTGCTCCAGGCTTTCGAGGCCCGTTCATCCTCAAAGCAACCCTTTCTCACTGGCCCCAGGGCCAGCCTCAGGAATTACTGTATGTCCGGAGATTGCTGGCACGCCCAAGGAGCCACGAGGGAAAACTGTGGCTTGTTCTAAAGCTCTCTGGGAACCGCTTGCGTCGCCCAACACAGTTTGGTGCTCCAGCCTTTTGGGGTACCTTCAGCCTCAAAACCACCCTTTCTCATCCGCCCCTGGTCCAGCCTCCAAATTTACATATATCTGGAAAATGCTGCCACGCCCAAGGAGCCACGAGGGAAAAATCTGGCTTGTTCTAAAGCTCTCTGGGAACTGCTTGCATTGGCCCTTCAGACCTTGGGGCTCTGGGCTTTCCTGGTGTCTTCAGCCTCAAAACCACCCTTTCTCACTGGCCCCAGGGCCAGCCTCAGGAATTACAGCATGTCTGGAGTTTCCCGCCACACCCAAGGAGCCACGAGGAAAAAGTGTGGCTTGTTCTAAAGCTCTCTGGGAAGCGCATCTATTGCCCCACAGAACTTGGGGCTCCGGGCTTCCGAGGCACCTTCAGCCTCAAAACCACCCTTTCTCACTCGCCCCAGGGCCAACCTCTAAAATTGCCTTATATCCGGAGATTGCAGCCACACCCAGGGAGCCACGAGGGATAGGTGTGTCTTTCTCTATAGCTCCCTGGGAACCACTTCTATTGGCCCTCAGAGCTTGGGGGTCTGGGATTTCGAGGCACCTTCAGCCTCAAACCCACCCTTTCTCACTCGCCCCAGGGCCGTCATCACATATTACCGTATGGCTGCCATTTGCTGCCACGCCCAAGGATCCACGAGGTAAAACTCTGGCTTGCTCTAAAGCTCTCTGGGAACCGCTTCTATTGGCCTTCAGACATTGGGGCTCCAGGCTTTCGAGGCACCTTCAGCCTCAAAGCCACCCTTTCTCACTCGCCCCAGGGCCAACCTCTAAAATTGCCTTATATCCGGAGATTGCAGCCACGCCCAGGGAGCCACGAGGGATAAGTGTGTCTTTCTCTATAGCTCCCTGGGAACCGCTTCTATTGGCCCTCAGAGCTTGGGGGTCTGGGATTTCAAGGCACTTTCAGCCTCAAACCCACCCTTTCTCACTCGCCCCAGGGCCGCCATCACATATTACCGTATGGCTGCCATTTGCTGCCACGCCCAAGGATCCACGAGGAAAAAGTGTGGCTTGCTCTAAAGCTCTCTGGGAACCGCTTCTATTGGCCCTCAGACATTGGGGCTCCGGGCTTTCGAGGCACCTTCAGCCTCAAAGCCACCCTTTCTCACTCGCCCCAGGGCCGGCCTCAGAAATTACCGTATGGCCAGAGTTTCCCGCCACACCCAAGGAGCCACGAGGAAAAAGTGTGGCTTCTTCTAAAGCTCTCTGGGAAGCGCATCTATTGCCCCACAGACCTTGGGGCTCCGGGCTTCCGAGGCACCTTCAGCCTCAAAACCACCCTTTCTCATTCGCCCCTCGGCCAGCCACTAAAATTGCCTTATATCCGGAGATTGCAGCCACACCCAGGGAGCCACGAGGGATAAGTGTGTCTTTCTCTATAGCTCCCTGGGAACCACTTCTATTGGCCCTCAGAGCTTGGGGGTCTGGGATTTCGAGGCACCTTCAGCCTCAAAGCCACCCTTTCTCACTCGCCCCAGGGCCGGCATCAGAAATTACCGTATGGCTGCCATTTGCTGCCACGCCCAAGGATCCACGAGGTAAAACTCTGGCTTGCTCTAAAGCTCTCTGGGAACCGCTTCTATTGGCCCTCAGACATTGGGGCTCCGGGCTTTCGAGGCACCTTCAGCCTCAAAGCCACCCTTTCTCACTTGCCCCAGGGCCCGCCTCAGAAATTACCGTATGGCCAGAGTTTCCCGCCACACCCAAGGAGCCACGAGGAAAAAGTGTGGCTTGTTCTAAAGCTCTCTGGGAACTACTTATATTACCCCACAGACCTTGGGGCTCCGGGCTTCCGAGGCACCTTCAGCCTTAAAACCACCCTTTCTCATTCGCCCCTCAGCCAGCCTCCAAATTTCCATATGTCTGGAAAATGCTGCCACGCCCAAGGAGCCACAAGGGAAAACTGTGGCTTGTTCTAAAGTTCTCTGGGAACCGCTTGCATCGCCCAACACAGTTTGGTGCTCCAGGCTTTCGAGGCCCGTTCATCCTCAAAGCAACCCTTTCTCACTGGCCCCAGGGCCAGCCTCAGGAATTACTGTATGTCCGGAGATTGCTGGCACGCCCAAGGAGCCACGAGGGAAAACTGTGGCTTGTTCTAAAGTTCTCTGGGAACCGCTTGCGTCGCCCAACACAGTTTGGTGCTCCAGCCTTTTGGGGTACCTTCAGCCTCAAAACCACCCTTTCTCATCCGCCCCTGGTCCAGCCTCCAAATTTACATATATCTGGAAAATGCTGCCACGCCCAAGGAGCCACGAGGGAAAAATCTGGCTTGTTCTAAAGCTCTCTGGGAACTGCTTGCATTGGCCCTTCAGACCTTGGGGCTCTGGGCTTTCCTGGTGTCTTCAGCCTCAAAACCACCCTTTCTCACTGGCCCCAGGGCCAGCCTCAGGAATTACAGCATGTCTGGAGTTTCCCGCCACACCCAAGGAGCCACGAGGAAAAAGTGTGTCTTGTTCTAAAGCTCTCTGGGAAGCGCATCTATTGCCCCACAGACCTTGGGGCTCCGGGCTTCCGAGGCACCTTCAGCCTCAAAACCACCCTTTCTCATTCGCCCCTCGGCCAGCCACTAAAATTGCCTTATATCCGGAGATTGCAGCCACACCCAGGGAGCCACGAGGGAAAACTGTGTCTTTCTCTATAGCTCCCTGGGAACCGCTTCTATTGGCCCTCAGAGCTTGGGGGTCTGGGATTTCGAGGCACCTTCAGCCTCAAACCCACCCTTTCTCACTCGCCCCAGGGCCGGCATCAGAAATTACCGTATGGCTGCCATTTGCTGCCACGCCCAAGGATCCACGAGGTAAAACTCTGGCTTGCTCTAAAGCTCTCTGGGAACCGCTTCTATTGGCCTTCAGACATTGGGGCTCCAGGCTTTCGAGGCACCTTCAGCCTCAAAGCCACCCTTTCTCACTCGCCCCAGGGCCAACCTCTAAAATTGCCTTATATCCGGAGATTGCAGCCACACCCAGGGAGCCACGAGGGATAAGTGTGTCTTTCTCTATAGCTCCCTGGGAACCGCTTCTATTGGCCCTCAGAGCTTGGGGGTCTGGGATTTCGAGGCACCTTCAGCCTCAAAGCCACCCTTTCTCATTCGCCCCAGGGCCGGCATCACATATTACCGTATGGCTGCCATTTGCTGCCACGCCCAAGGATCCACGAGGTAAAACTCTGGCTTGCTCTAAAGCTCTCTGGGAACCGCTTCTATTGGCCCTCAGACATTGGGGCTCCGGGCTTTCGAGGCACCTTCAGCCTCAAAACCACCCTTTCTCATTCGCCCCTCGGCCAGCCACTAAAATTGCCTTATATCCGGAGATTGCAGCCACACCCAGGGAGCCACGAGGGATAGGTGTGTCTTTCTCTATAGCTCCCTGGGAACCGCTTCTATTGGCCCTCAGAGCTTGGGGGTCTGGGATTTCGAGGCACCTTCAGCCTCAAAGCCACCCTTTCTCACTCGCCCCAGGGCCGGCATCAGAAATTACCGTATGGCTGCCATTTGCTGCCACGCCCAAGGATCCACGAGGTAAAACTCTGGCTTGCTCTAAAGCTCTCTGGGAACCGCTTCTATTGGCCCTCAGACATTGGGGCTCCGGGCTTTCGAGGCACCTTCAGCCTCAAAGCCACCCTTTCTCACTTGCCCCAGGGCCGGCCTCAGAAATTACCGTATGGCCAGAGTTTCCCGCCACACCCAAGGAGCCACGAGGAAAAAGTGTGGCTTGTTCTAAAGCTCTCTGGGAACTACTTATATTACCCCACAGATCTTGGGGCTCCGGGCTTCCGAGGCACCTTCAGCCTTAAAACCACCCTTTCTCATTCGCCCCTCAGCCAGCCTCCAAATTTCCATATGTCTGGAAAATGCTGCCACGCCCAAGGAGCCACAAGGGAAAACTGTGGCTTGTTCTAAAGTTCTCTGGGAACCGCTTGCATCGCCCAACACAGTTTGGTGCTCCAGGCTTTCGAGGCCCGTTCATCCTCAAAGCAACCCTTTCTCACTGGCCCCAGGGCCAGCCTCAGGAATTACTGTATGTCCGGAGATTGCTGGCACGCCCAAGGAGCCACGAGGGAAAACTGTGGCTTGTTCTAAAGTTCTCTGGGAACCGCTTGCGTCGCCCAACACAGTTTGGTGCTCCAGCCTTTTGGGGTACCTTCAGCCTCAAAACCACCCTTTCTCATCCGCCCCTGGTCCAGCCTCCAAATTTACATATATCTGGAAAATGCTGCCACGCCCAAGGAGCCACGAGGGAAAAATCTGGCTTGTTCTAAAGCTCTCTGGGAACTGCTTGCATTGGCCCTTCAGACCTTGGGGCTCTGGGCTTTCCTGGTGTCTTCAGCCTCAAAACCACCCTTTCTCACTGGCCCCAGGGCCAGCCTCAGGAATTACAGCATGTCTGGAGTTTCCCGCCACACCCAAGGAGCCACGAGGAAAAAGTGTGTCTTGTTCTAAAGCTCTCTGGGAAGCGCATCTATTGCCCCACAGACCTTGGGGCTCCGGGCTTCCGAGGCACCTTCAGCCTCAAAACCACCCTTTCTCACTCGCCCCAGGGCCAACCTCTAAAATTGCCTTATATCCGGAGATTGCAGCCACGCCCAGGGAGCCACGAGGGAAAACTGTGTCTTTCTCTATAGCTCCCTGGGAACCGCTTCTATTGGCCCTCAGAGCTTGGGGGTCTGGGATTTCAAGGCACTTTCAGCCTCAAACCCACCCTTTCTCACTCGCCCCAGGGCCGGCATCACATATTACCGTATGGCTGCCATTTGCTGCCACGCCCAAGGATCCACGAGGAAAAAGTGTGGCTTGCTCTAAAGCTCTCTGGGAACCGCTTCTATTGGCCCTCAGACACTGGGGCTCCGGGCTTTCGAGGCACCTTCATCCTCAAAGCAACCCTTTCTCACTGGCCCCAGGGCCAGCCTCAGGAATTACTGTATGTCCGGAGATTGCTGGCACGCCCAAGGAGCCACGAGGGAAAACTGTGGCTTGTTCTAAAGTTCTCTGGGAACCGCTTGCGTCGCCCAACACAGTTTGGTGCTCCAGCCTTTTGGGGTACCTTCAGCCTCAAAACCACCCTTTCTCATCCGCCCCTGGTCCAGCCTCCAAATTTACATATATCTGGAAAATGCTGCCACGCCCAAGGAGCCACGAGGGAAAAATCTGGCTTGTTCTAAAGCTCTCTGGGAACTGCTTGCATTGGCCCTTCAGACCTTGGGGCTCTGGGCTTTCCTGGTGTCTTCAGCCTCAAAACCACCCTTTCTCACTGGCCCCAGGGCCAGCCTCAGGAATTACAGCATGTCTGGAGTTTCCCGCCACACCCAAGGAGCCACGAGGAAAAAGTGTGTCTTTCTCTAAAGCTCTCTGGGAAGCGCATCTATTGCCCCACAGACCTTGGGGCTCCGGGCTTCCGAGGCACCTTCAGCCTCAAAACCACCCTTTCTCACTCGCCCCAGGGCCAACCTCTAAAATTGCCTTATATCCGGAGATTGCAGCCACGCCCAGGGAGCCACGAGGGAAAACTGTGTCTTTCTCTATAGCTCCCTGGGAACCGCTTCTATTGGCCCTCAGAGCTTGGGGGTCTGGGATTTCAAGGCACTTTCAGCCTCAAACCCACCCTTTCTCACTCGCCCCAGGGCCGCCATCACATATTACCGTATGGCTGCCATTTGCTGCCACGCCCAAGGATCCACGAGGAAAAAGTGTGGCTTGCTCTAAAGCTCTCTGGGAACCGCTTCTATTGGCCCTCAGACACTGGGGCTCCGGGCTTTCGAGGCACCTTCAGCCTCAAAGCCACCCTTTCTCACTCGCCCCAGGGCCGGCCTCAGAAATTACCGTATGGCCAGAGTTTCCCGCCACACCCAAGGAGCCACGAGGAAAAAGTGTGGCTTCTTCTAAAGCTCTCTGGGAAGCGCATCTATTGCCCCACAGACCTTGGGGCTCCGGGCTTCCGAGGCACCTTCAGCCTCAAAACCACCCTTTCTCATTCGCCCCTCGGCCAGCCACTAAAATTGCCTTATATCCGGAGATTGCAGCCACACCCAGGGAGCCACGAGGGATAAGTGTGTCTTTCTCTATAGCTCCCTGGGAACCGCTTCTATTGGCCCTCAGAGCTTGGGGGTCTGGGATTTCGAGGCACCTTCAGCCTCAAAGCCACCCTTTCTCACTCGCCCCAGGGCCGGCCTCAGAAATTACCGTATGGCTGCCATTTGCTGCCACGCCCAAGGATCCACGAGGTAAAACTCTGGCTTGCTCTAAAGCTCTCTGGGAACCGCTTCTATTGGCCCTCAGACATTGGGGCTCCGGGCTTTCGAGGCACCTTCAGCCTCAAAGCCACCCTTTCTCACTTGCCCCAGGGCCCGCCTCAGAAATTACCGTATGGCCAGAGTTTCCCGCCACACCCAAGGAGCCACGAGGAAAAAGTGTGGCTTCTTCTAAAGCTCTCTGGGAACTACTTATATTACCCCACAGATCTTGGGGCTCCGGGCTTCCGAGGCACCTTCAGCCTTAAAACCACCCTTTCTCATTCGCCCCTCAGCCAGCCTCCAAATTTCCATATGTCTGGAAAATGCTGCCACGCCCAAGGAGCCACAAGGGAAAACTGTGGCTTGTTCTAAAGTTCTCTGGGAACCGCTTGCATCGCCCAACACAGTTTGGTGCTCCAGGCTTTCGAGGCCCGTTCATCCTCAAAGCAACCCTTTCTCACTGGCCCCAGGGCCAGCCTCAGGAATTACTGTATGTCCGGAGATTGCTGGCACGCCCAAGGAGCCACGAGGGAAAACTGTGGCTTGTTCTAAAGTTCTCTGGGAACCGCTTGCGTCGCCCAACACAGTTTGGTGCTCCAGCCTTTTGGGGTACCTTCAGCCTCAAAACCACCCTTTCTCATCCGCCCCTGGTCCAGCCTCCAAATTTACATATATCTGGAAAATGCTGCCACGCCCAAGGAGCCACGAGGGAAAAATCTGGCTTGTTCTAAAGCTCTCTGGGAACTGCTTGCATTGGCCCTTCAGACCTTGGGGCTCTGGGCTTTCCTGGTGTCTTCAGCCTCAAAACCACCCTTTCTCACTGGCCCCAGGGCCAGCCTCAGGAATTACAGCATGTCTGGAGTTTCCCGCCACACCCAAGGAGCCACGAGGAAAAAGTGTGTCTTGTTCTAAAGCTCTCTGGGAAGCGCATCTATTGCCCCACAGACCTTGGGGCTCCGGGCTTCCGAGGCACCTTCAGCCTCAAAACCACCCTTTCTCACTCGCCCCAGGGCCAACCTCTAAAATTGCCTTATATCCGGAGATTGCAGCCACGCCCAGGGAGCCACGAGGGATAAGTGTGTCTTTCTCTATAGCTCCCTGGGAACCGCTTCTATTGGCCCTCAGAGCTTGGGGGTCTGGGATTTCGAGGCACCTTCAGCCTCAAAGCCACCCTTTCTCACTCGCCCCAGGGCCGGCATCACATATTACCGTATGGCTGCCATTTGTTGCCACGCCCAAGGATCCACGAGGTAAAACTCTGGCTTGCTCTAAAGCTCTCTGGGAACCGCTTCTATTGGCCCTCAGACATTGGGGCTCTGGGCTTTCGAGGCACCTTCAGCCTCAAAGCCACCCTTTCTCACTTGCCCCAGGGCCGGCCTCAGAAATTACCATATGGCCAGAGTTTCCCGCCACACCCAAGGAGCCACGAGGAAAAAGTGTGGCTTGTTCTAAAGCTCTCTGGGAACTACTTATATTACCCCACAGACCTTGGGGCTCCGGGCTTCCGAGGCACCTTCAGCCTCAAAACCACCCTTTCTCATTCGCCCCTCAGCCAGCCTCCAAATTTCCATATGTCTGGAAAATGCTGCCACGCCCAAGGAGCCACGAGGGAACACTGTGGCTTGTTCTAAAGTTCTCTGGGAACCGCTTGCATCGCCCAACACAGTTTGGTGCTCCAGGCTTTCGAGGCCCGTTCATCCTCAAAGCAACCCTTTCTCACTGGCCCCAGGGCCAGCCTCAGGAATTACTGTATGTCCGGAGATTGCTGGCACGCCCAAGGAGCCACGAGGGAAAACTGTGGCTTGTTCTAAAGCTCTCTGGGAACCGCTTGCGTCGCCCAACACAGTTTGGTGCTCCAGCCTTTTGGGGTACCTTCAGCCTCAAAAACCACCCTTTCTCATTCGCCCCTGGTCCAGCCTCCAAATTTACATATATCTGGAAAATGCTGCCACGCCCAAGGAGCCACGAGGGAAAAATCTGGCTTGTTCTAAAGCTCTCTGGGAACTGCTTGCATTGGCCCTTCAGACCTTGGGGCTCTGGGCTTTCCTGGTGTCTTCAGCCTCAAAACCACCCTTTCTCACTGGCCCCAGGGCCAGCCTCAGGAATTACAGCATGTCTGGAGTTTCCCGCCACACCCAAGGAGCCACGAGGAAAAAGTGTGGCTTGTTCTAAAGCTCTCTGGGAAGCGCATCTATTGCCCCACAGACCTTGGGGCTCCGGGCTTCCGAGGCACCTTCAGCCTCAAAACCACCCTTTCTCATTCGCCCCTCGGCCAGCCACTAAAATTGCCTTATATCCGGAGATTGCAGCCACACCCAGGGAGCCACGAGGGATAAGTGTGTCTTTCTCTATAGCTCCCTGGGAACCGCTTCTATTGGCCCTCAGAGCTTGGGGGTCTGGGATTTCGAGGCACCTTCAGCCTCAAACCCACCCTTTCTCACTCGCCCCAGGGCCGGCATCAGAAATTACCGTATGGCTGCCATTTGCTGCCACGCCCAAGGATCCACGAGGTAAAACTCTGGCTTGCTCTAAAGCTCTCTGGGAACCGCTTCTATTGGCCTTCAGACATTGGGGCTCCAGGCTTTCGAGGCACCTTCAGCCTCAAAGCCACCCTTTCTCACTCGCCCCAGGGCCAACCTCTAAAATTGCCTTATATCCGGAGATTGCAGCCACGCCCAGGGAGCCACGAGGGATAAGTGTGTCTTTCTCTATAGCTCCCTGGGAACCGCTTCTATTGGCCCTCAGAGCTTGGGGGTCTGGGATTTCAAGGCACTTTCAGCCTCAAACCCACCCTTTCTCACTCGCCCCAGGGCCGCCATCACATATTACCGTATGGCTGCCATTTGCTGCCACGCCCAAGGATCCACGAGGAAAAAGTGTGGCTTGCTCTAAAGCTCTCTGGGAACCGCTTCTATTGGCCCTCAGACATTGGGGCTCCGGGCTTTCGAGGCACCTTCAGCCTCAAAGCCACCCTTTCTCACTCGCCCCAGGGCCGGCCTCAGAAATTACCGTATGGCCAGAGTTTCCCGCCACACCCAAGGAGCCACGAGGAAAAAGTGTGGCTTCTTCTAAAGCTCTCTGGGAAGCGCATCTATTGCCCCACAGACCTTGGGGCTCCGGGCTTCCGAGGCACCTTCAGCCTCAAAACCACCCTTTCTCATTCGCCCCTCGGCCAGCCACTAAAATTGCCTTATATCCGGAGATTGCAGCCACACCCAGGGAGCCACGAGGGATAAGTGTGTCTTTCTCTATAGCTCCCTGGGAACCACTTCTATTGGCCCTCAGAGCTTGGGGGTCTGGGATTTCGAGGCACCTTCAGCCTCAAAGCCACCCTTTCTCACTCGCCCCAGGGCCGGCATCAGAAATTACCGTATGGCTGCCATTTGCTGCCACGCCCAAGGATCCACGAGGTAAAACTCTGGCTTGCTCTAAAGCTCTCTGGGAACCGCTTCTATTGGCCCTCAGACATTGGGGCTCCGGGCTTTCGAGGCACCTTCAGCCTCAAAGCCACCCTTTCTCACTTGCCCCAGGGCCCGCCTCAGAAATTACCGTATGGCCAGAGTTTCCCGCCACACCCAAGGAGCCACGAGGAAAAAGTGTGGCTTGTTCTAAAGCTCTCTGGGAACTACTTATATTACCCCACAGATCTTGGGGCTCCGGGCTTCCGAGGCACCTTCAGCCTTAAAACCACCCTTTCTCATTCGCCCCTCAGCCAGCCTCCAAATTTCCATATGTCTGGAAAATGCTGCCACGCCCAAGGAGCCACAAGGGAAAACTGTGGCTTGTTCTAAAGTTCTCTGGGAACCGCTTGCATCGCCCAACACAGTTTGGTGCTCCAGGCTTTCGAGGCCCGTTCATCCTCAAAGCAACCCTTTCTCACTGGCCCCAGGGCCAGCCTCAGAAATTACTGTATGTCCGGAGATTGCTGGCACGCCCAAGGAGCCACGAGGGAAAACTGTGGCTTGTTCTAAAGCTCTCTGGGAACCGCTTGCGTCGCCCAACACAGTTTGGTGCTCCAGCCTTTTGGAGTACCTTCAGCCTCAAAACCACCCTTTCTCATCCGCCCCTGGTCCAGCCTCCAAATTTACATATATCTGGAAAATGCTGCCACGCCCAAGGAGCCACGAGGGAAAAATCTGGCTTGTTCTAAAGCTCTCTGGGAACTGCTTGCATTGGCCCTTCAGACCTTGGGGCTCTGGGCTTTCCTGGTGTCTTCAGCCTCAAAACCACCCTTTCTCACTGGCCCCAGGGCCAGCCTCAGGAATTACAGCATGTCTGGAGTTTCCCGCCACACCCAAGGAGCCACGAGGAAAAAGTGTGTCTTGTTCTAAAGCTCTCTGGGAAGCGCATCTATTGCCCCACAGACCTTGGGGCTCCGGGCTTCCGAGGCACCTTCAGCCTCAAAACCACCCTTTCTCATTCGCCCCTCGGCCAGCCACTAAAATTGCCTTATATCCGGAGATTGCAGCCACACCCAGGGAGCCACGAGGGATAAGTGTGTCTTTCTCTATAGCTCCCTGGGAACCGCTTCTATTGGCCCTCAGAGCTTGGGGGTCTGGGATTTCGAGGCACCTTCAGCCTCAAACCCACCCTTTCTCACTCGCCCCAGGGCCGGCATCAGAAATTACCGTATGGCTGCCATTTGCTGCCACGCCCAAGGATCCACGAGGTAAAACTCTGGCTTGCTCTAAAGCTCTCTGGGAACCGCTTCTATTGGCCTTCAGACATTGGGGCTCCAGGCTTTCGAGGCACCTTCAGCCTCAAAGCCACCCTTTCTCACTCGCCCCAGGGCCAACCTCTAAAATTGCCTTATATCCGGAGATTGCAGCCACACCCAGGGAGCCACGAGGGATAAGTGTGTCTTTCTCTATAGCTCCCTGGGAACCGCTTCTATTGGCCCTCAGAGCTTGGGGGTCTGGGATTTCGAGGCACCTTCAGCCTCAAAGCCACCCTTTCTCATTCGCCCCAGGGCCGGCATCACATATTACCGTATGGCTGCCATTTGCTGCCACGCCCAAGGATCCACGAGGTAAAACTCTGGCTTGCTCTAAAGCTCTCTGGGAACCGCTTCTATTGGCCCTCAGACATTGGGGCTCCGGGCTTTCGAGGCACCTTCAGCCTCAAAACCACCCTTTCTCATTCGCCCCTCGGCCAGCCACTAAAATTGCCTTATATCCGGAGATTGCAGCCACACCCAGGGAGCCACGAGGGATAGGTGTGTCTTTCTCTATAGCTCCCTGGGAACCGCTTCTATTGGCCCTCAGAGCTTGGGGGTCTGGGATTTCGAGGCACCTTCAGCCTCAAAGCCACCCTTTCTCACTCGCCCCAGGGCCGGCATCAGAAATTACCGTATGGTTGCCATTTGCTGCCACGCCCAAGGATCCACGAGGTAAAACTCTGGCTTGCTCTAAAGCTCTCTGGGAACCGCTTCTATTGGCCCTCAGACATTGGGGCTCCGGGCTTTCGAGGCACCTTCAGCCTCAAAGCCACCCTTTCTCACTTGCCCCAGGGCCGGCCTCAGAAATTACCGTATGGCCAGAGTTTCCCGCCACATCCAAGGAGCCACGAGGAGAAAGTGTGGCTTGTTCTAAAGCTCTCTGGGAACTACTTATATTACCCCACAGACCTTGGGGCTCCGGGCTTCCGAGGCACCTTCAGCCTCAAAACCACCCTTTCTCATTCGCCCCTGGTCCAGTCTCCAAATTTCCATATGTCTGGAAAATGCTGCCACGCCCAAGGAGCCACAAGGGAAAACTGTGGCTTGTTCTAAAGTTCTCTGGGAACCGCTTGCATCGCCCAACACAGTTTGGTGCTCCAGGCTTTCGAGGCCCGTTCATCCTCAAAGCAACCCTTTCTCACTGGCCCCAGGGCCAGCCTCAGGAATTACTGTATGTCCGGAGATTGCTGGCACGCCCAAGGAGCCACGAGGGAAAACTGTGGCTTGTTCTAAAGTTCTCTGGGAACCGCTTGCGTCGCCCAACACAGTTTGGTGCTCCAGCCTTTTGGGGTACCTTCAGCCTCAAAACCACCCTTTCTCATCCGCCCCTGGTCCAGCCTCCAAATTTACATATATCTGGAAAATGCTGCCACGCCCAAGGAGCCACGAGGGAAAAATCTGGCTTGTTCTAAAGCTCTCTGGGAACTGCTTGCATTGGCCCTTCAGACCTTGGGGCTCTGGGCTTTCCTGGTGTCTTCAGCCTCAAAACCACCCTTTCTCACTGGCCCCAGGGCCAGCCTCAGGAATTACAGCATGTCTGGAGTTTCCCGCCACACCCAAGGAGCCACGAGGAAAAAGTGTGGCTTGTTCTAAAGCTCTCTGGGAAGCGCATCTATTGCCCCACAGAACTTGGGGCTCCGGGCTTCCGAGGCACCTTCAGCCTCAAAACCACCCTTTCTCACTCGCCCCAGGGCCAACCTCTAAAATTGCCTTATATCCGGAGATTGCAGCCACGCCCAGGGAGCCACGAGGGATAAGTGTGTCTTTCTCTATAGCTCCCTGGGAACCGCTTCTATTGGCCCTCAGAGCTTGGGGGTCTGGGATTTCGAGGCACCTTCAGCCTCAAAGCCACCCTTTCTCATTCGCCCCAGGGCCGGCATCACATATTACCGTATGGCTGCCATTTGCTGCCACGCCCAAGGATCCACGAGGTAAAACTCTGGCTTGCTCTAAAGCTCTCTGGGAACCGCTTCTATTGGCCCTCAGACATTGGGGCTCCGGGCTTTCGAGGCACCTTCAGCCTCAAAGCCACCCTTTCTCACTTGCCCCAGGGCCGGCCTCAGAAATTACCATATGGCCAGAGTTTCCCGCCACACCCAAGGAGCCACGAGGAAAAAGTGTGGCTTGTTCTAAAGCTCTCTGGGAACTACTTATATTACCCCACAGACCTTGGGGCTCCGGGCTTCCGAGGCACCTTCAGCCTCAAAACCACCCTTTCTCATTCGCCCCTCAGCCAGCCTCCAAATTTCCATATGTCTGGAAAATGCTGCCACGCCCAAGGAGCCACGAGGGAACACTGTGGCTTGTTCTAAAGTTCTCTGGGAACCGCTTGCATCGCCCAACACAGTTTGGTGCTCCAGGCTTTCGAGGCCCGTTCATCCTCAAAGCAACCCTTTCTCACTGGCCCCAGGGCCAGCCTCAGGAATTACTGTATGTCCGGAGATTGCTGGCACGCCCAAGGAGCCACGAGGGAAAACTGTGGCTTGTTCTAAAGCTCTCTGGGAACCGCTTGCGTCGCCCAACACAGTTTGGTGCTCCAGCCTTTTGGAGTACCTTCAGCCTCAAAACCACCCTTTCTCATCCGCCCCTGGTCCAGCCTCCAAATTTACATATATCTGGAAAATGCTGCCACGCCCAAGGAGCCACGAGGGAAAAATCTGGCTTGTTCTAAAGCTCTCTGGGAACTGCTTGCATTGGCCCTTCAGACCTTGGGGCTCTGGGCTTTCCTGGTGTCTTCAGCCTCAAAACCACCCTTTCTCACTGGCCCCAGGGCCAGCCTCAGGAATTACAGCATGTCTGGAGTTTCCCGCCACACCCAAGGAGCCACGAGGAAAAAGTGTGGCTTGTTCTAAAGCTCTCTGGGAAGCGCATCTATTGCCCCACAGAACTTGGGGCTCCGGGCTTCCGAGGCACCTTCAGCCTCAAAACCACCCTTTCTCATTCGCCCCTCGGCCAGCCACTAAAATTGCCTTATATCCGGAGATTGCAGCCACACCCAGGGAGCCACGAGGGAAAACTGTGTCTTTCTCTATAGCTCCCTGGGAACCGCTTCTATTGGCCCTCAGAGCTTGGGGGTCTGGGATTTCGAGGCACCTTCAGCCTCAAACCCACCCTTTCTCACTCGCCCCAGGGCCGGCATCACATATTACCGTATGGCTGCCATTTGCTGCCACGCCCAAGGATCCACGAGGTAAAACTCTGGCTTGCTCTAAAGCTCTCTGGGAACCGCTTCTATTGGCCTTCAGACATTGGGGCTCCAGGCTTTCGAGGCACCTTCAGCCTCAAAGCCACCCTTTCTCACTCGCCCCAGGGCCAACCTCTAAAATTGCCTTATATCCGGAGATTGCAGCCACGCCCAGGGAGCCACGAGGGATAAGTGTGTCTTTCTCTATAGCTCCCTGGGAACCGCTTCTATTGGCCCTCAGAGCTTGGGGGTCTGGGATTTCGAGGCACCTTCAGCCTCAAAGCCACCCTTTCTCATTCGCCCCAGGGCCGGCATCACATATTACCGTATGGCTGCCATTTGCTGCCACGCCCAAGGATCCACGAGGTAAAACTCTGGCTTGCTCTAAAGCTCTCTGGGAACCGCTTCTATTGGCCCTCAGACATTGGGGCTCCGGGCTTTCGAGGCACCTTCAGCCTCAAAGCCACCCTTTCTCACTTGCCCCAGGGCCGGCCTCAGAAATTACCGTATGGCCAGAGTTTCCCGCCACATCCAAGGAGCCACGAGGAAAAAGTGTGGCTTGTTCTAAAGCTCTCTGGGAACTACTTATATTACCCCACAGACCTTGGGGCTCCGGGCTTCCGAGGCACCTTCAGCCTCAAAACCACCCTTTCTCATTCGCCCCTGGTCCAGTCTCCAAATTTCCATATGTCTGGAAAATGCTGCCACGCCCAAGGAGCCACAAGGGAAAACTGTGGCTTGTTCTAAAGTTCTCTGGGAACCGCTTGCATCGCCCAACACAGTTTGGTGCTCCAGGCTTTCGAGGCCCGTTCATCCTCAAAGCAACCCTTTCTCACTGGCCCCAGGGCCAGCCTCAGGAATTACTGTATGTCCGGAGATTGCTGGCACGCCCAAGGAGCCACGAGGGAAAACTGTGGCTTGTTCTAAAGCTCTCTGGGAACCGCTTGCGTCGCCCAACACAGTTTGGTGCTCCAGCCTTTTGGAGTACCTTCAGCCTCAAAACCACCCTTTCTCATCCGCCCCTGGTCCAGCCTCCAAATTTACATATATCTGGAAAATGCTGCCACGCCCAAGGAGCCACGAGGGAAAAATCTGGCTTGTTCTAAAGCTCTCTGGGAACTGCTTGCATTGGCCCTTCAGACCTTGGGGCTCTGGGCTTTCCTGGTGTCTTCAGCCTCAAAACCACCCTTTCTCACTGGCCCCAGGGCCAGCCTCAGGAATTACAGCATGTCTGGAGTTTCCCGCCACACCCAAGGAGCCACGAGGAAAAAGTGTGTCTTGTTCTAAAGCTCTCTGGGAAGCGCATCTATTGCCCCACAGACCTTGGGGCTCCGGGCTTCCGAGGCACCTTCAGCCTCAAAACCACCCTTTCTCATTCGCCCCTCGGCCAGCCACTAAAATTGCCTTATATCCGGAGATTGCAGCCACACCCAGGGAGCCACGAGGGAAAACTGTGTCTTTCTCTATAGCTCCCTGGGAACCGCTTCTATTGGCCCTCAGAGCTTGGGGGTCTGGGATTTCGAGGCACCTTCAGCCTCAAACCCACCCTTTCTCACTCGCCCCAGGGCCGGCATCAGAAATTACCGTATGGCTGCCATTTGCTGCCACGCCCAAGGATCCACGAGGTAAAACTCTGGCTTGCTCTAAAGCTCTCTGGGAACCGCTTCTATTGGCCTTCAGACATTGGGGCTCCAGGCTTTCGAGGCACCTTCAGCCTCAAAGCCACCCTTTCTCACTCGCCCCAGGGCCAACCTCTAAAATTGCCTTATATCCGGAGATTGCAGCCACGCCCAGGGAGCCACGAGGGATAAGTGTGTCTTTCTCTATAGCTCCCTGGGAACCGCTTCTATTGGCCCTCAGAGCTTGGGGGTCTGGGATTTCGAGGCACCTTCAGCCTCAAAGCCACCCTTTCTCATTCGCCCCAGGGCTGGCATCACATATTACCGTATGGCTGCCATTTGCTGCCACGCCCAAGGATCCACGAGGTAAAACTCTGGCTTGCTCTAAAGCTCTCTGGGAACCGCTTCTATTGGCCCTCAGACATTGGGGCTCCGGGCTTTCGAGGCACCTTCAGCCTCAAAACCACCCTTTCTCATTCGCCCCTCGGCCAGCCACTAAAATTGCCTTATATCCGGAGATTGCAGCCACACCCAGGGAGCCACGAGGGATAGGTGTGTCTTTCTCTATAGCTCCCTGGGAACCGCTTCTATTGGCCCTCAGAGCTTGGTGGTCTGGGATTTCGAGGCACCTTCAGCCTCAAAGCCACCCTTTCTCACTCGCCCCAGGGCCGGCATCAGAAATTACCGTATGGCTGCCATTTGCTGCCACGCCCAAGGATCCACGAGGTAAAACTCTGGCTTGCTCTAAAGCTCTCTGGGAACCGCTTCTATTGGCCCTCAGACATTGGGGCTCCGGGCTTTCGAGGCACCTTCAGCCTCAAAGCCACCCTTTCTCACTTGCCCCAGGGCCCGCCTCAGAAATTACCGTATGGCCAGAGTTTCCCGCCACACCCAAGGAGCCACGAGGAAAAAGTGTGGCTTGTTCTAAAGCTCTCTGGGAACTACTTATATTACCCCACAGATCTTGGGGCTCCGGGCTTCCGAGGCACCTTCAGCCTTAAAACCACCCTTTCTCATTCGCCCCTCAGCCAGCCTCCAAATTTCCATATGTCTGGAAAATGCTGCCACGCCCAAGGAGCCACAAGGGAAAACTGTGGCTTGTTCTAAAGTTCTCTGGGAACCGCTTGCATCGCCCAACACAGTTTGGTGCTCCAGGCTTTCGAGGCCCGTTCATCCTCAAAGCAACCCTTTCTCACTGGCCCCAGGGCCAGCCTCAGGAATTACTGTATGTCCGGAGATTGCTGGCACGCCCAAGGAGCCACGAGGGAAAACTGTGGCTTGTTCTAAAGTTCTCTGGGAACCGCTTGCGTCGCCCAACACAGTTTGGTGCTCCAGCCTTTTGGGGTACCTTCAGCCTCAAAACCACCCTTTCTCATCCGCCCCTGGTCCAGCCTCCAAATTTACATATATCTGGAAAATGCTGCCACGCCCAAGGAGCCACAAGGGAAAAATCTGGCTTGTTCTAAAGCTCTCTGGGAACTGCTTGCATTGGCCCTTCAGACCTTGGGGCTCTGGGCTTTCCTGGTGTCTTCAGCCTCAAAACCACCCTTTCTCACTGGCCCCAGGGCCAGCCTCAGGAATTACAGCATGTCTGGAGTTTCCCGCCACACCCAAGGAGCCACGAGGAAAAAGTGTGGCTTGTTCTAAAGCTCTCTGGGAAGCGCATCTATTGCCCCACAGAACTTGGGGCTCCGGGCTTCCGAGGCACCTTCAGCCTCAAAACCACCCTTTCTCACTCGCCCCAGGGCCAACCTCTAAAATTGCCTTATATCCGGAGATTGCAGCCACGCCCAGGGAGCCACGAGGGATAAGTGTGTCTTTCTCTATAGCTCCCTGGGAACCGCTTCTATTGGCCCTCAGAGCTTGGGGGTCTGGGATTTCGAGGCACCTTCAGCCTCAAAGCCACCCTTTCTCACTCGCCCCAGGGCCGGCATCACATATTACCGTATGGCTGCCATTTGCTGCCACGTCCAAGGATCCACGAGGTAAAACTCTGGCTTGCTCTAAAGCTCTCTGGGAACCGCTTCTATTGGCCCTCAGACATTGGGGCTCCGGGCTTTCGAGGCACCTTCAGCCTCAAAGCCACCCTTTCTCACTTGCCCCAGGGCCGGCCTCAGAAATTACCATATGGCCAGAGTTTCCCGCCACAGCCAAGGAGCCACGAGGAAAAAGTGTGGCTTGTTCTAAAGCTCTCTGGGAACTACTTATATTACCCCACAGACCTTGGGGCTCCGGGCTTCCGAGGCACCTTCAGCCTCAAAACCACCCTTTCTCATTCGCCCCTGGTCCAGCCTCCAAATTTCCATATGTCTGGAAAATGCTGCCACGCCCAAGGAGCCACGAGGGAACACTGTGGCTTGTTCTAAAGTTCTCTGGGAACCGCTTGCATCGCCCAACACAGTTTGGTGCTCCAGGCTTTCGAGGCCCGTTCATCCTCAAAGCAACCCTTTCTCACTGGCCCCAGGGCCAGCCTCAGGAATTACTGTATGTCCGGAGATTGCTGGCACGCCCAAGGAGCCACGAGGGAAAACTGTGGCTTGTTCTAAAGTTCTCTGGGAACCGCTTGCGTCGCCCAACACAGTTTGGTGCTCCAGCCTTTTGGGGTACCTTCAGCCTCAAAACCACCCTTTCTCATCCGCCCCTGGTCCAGCCTCCAAATTTACATATATCTGGAAAATGCTGCCACGCCCAAGGAGCCACAAGGGAAAAATCTGGCTTGTTCTAAAGCTCTCTGGGAACTGCTTGCATTGGCCCTTCAGACCTTGGGGCTCTGGGCTTTCCTGGTGTCTTCAGCCTCAAAACCACCCTTTCTCACTGGCCCCAGGGCCAGCCTCAGGAATTACAGCATGTCTGGAGTTTCCCGCCACACCCAAGGAGCCACGAGGAAAAAGTGTGGCTTGTTCTAAAGCTCTCTGGGAAGCGCATCTATTGCCCCACAGAACTTGGGGCTCCGGGCTTCCGAGGCACCTTCAGCCTCAAAACACCCTTTCTCACTCGCCCCAGGGCCAACCTCTAAAATTGCCTTATATCCGGAGATTGCAGCCACGCCCAGGGAGCCACGAGGGATAAGTGTGTCTTTCTCTATAGCTCCCTGGGAACCGCTTCTATTGGCCCTCAGAGCTTGGGGGTCTGGGATTTCGAGGCACCTTCAGCCTCAAAGCCACCCTTTCTCACTCGCCCCAGGGCCGGCATCACATATTACCGTATGGCTGCCATTTGCTGCCACGTCCAAGGATCCACGAGGTAAAACTCTGGCTTGCTCTAAAGCTCTCTGGGAACCGCTTCTATTGGCCCTCAGACATTGGGGCTCCGGGCTTTCGAGGCACCTTCAGCCTCAAAGCCACCCTTTCTCACTTGCCCCAGGGCCGGCCTCAGAAATTACCATATGGCCAGAGTTTCCCGCCACAGCCAAGGAGCCACGAGGAAAAAGTGTGGCTTGTTCTAAAGCTCTCTGGGAACTACTTATATTACCCCACAGACCTTGGGGCTCCGGGCTTCCGAGGCACCTTCAGCCTCAAAACCACCCTTTCTCATTCGCCCCTGGTCCAGCCTCCAAATTTCCATATGTCTGGAAAATGCTGCCACGCCCAAGGAGCCACGAGGGAACACTGTGGCTTGTTCTAAAGTTCTCTGGGAACCGCTTGCATCGCCCAACACAGTTTGGTGCTCCAGGCTTTCGAGGCCCGTTCATCCTCAAAGCAACCCTTTCTCACTGGCCCCAGGGCCAGCCTCAGGAATTACTGTATGTCCGGAGATTGCTGGCACGCCCAAGGAGCCACGAGGGAAAACTGTGGCTTGTTCTAAAGCTCTCTGGGAACCGCTTGCGTCGCCCAACACAGTTTGGTGCTCCAGCCTTTTGGAGTACCTTCAGCCTCAAAACCACCCTTTCTCATCCGCCCCTGGTCCAGCCTCCAAATTTACATATATCTGGAAAATGCTGCCACGCCCAAGGAGCCACGAGGGAAAAATCTGGCTTGTTCTAAAGCTCTCTGGGAACTGCTTGCATTGGCCCTTCAGACCTTGGGGCTCTGGGCTTTCCTGGTGTCTTCAGCCTCAAAACCACCCTTTCTCACTGGCCCCAGGGCCAGCCTCAGGAATTACAGCATGTCTGGAGTTTCCCGCCACACCCAAGGAGCCACGAGGAAAAAGTGTGTCTTGTTCTAAAGCTCTCTGGGAAGCACATCTATTGCCCCACAGACCTTGGGGCTCCGGGCTTCCGAGGCACCTTCAGCCTCAAAACCACCCTTTCTCATTCGCCCCTCGGCCAGCCACTAAAATTGCCTTATATCCGGAGATTGCAGCCACACCCAGGGAGCCACGAGGGAAAACTGTGTCTTTCTCTATAGCTCCCTGGGAACCGCTTCTATTGGCCCTCAGAGCTTGGGGGTCTGGGATTTCGAGGCACCTTCAGCCTCAAACCCACCCTTTCTCACTCGCCCCAGGGCCGGCATCAGAAATTACCGTATGGCTGCCATTTACTGCCACGCCCAAGGATCCACGAGGTAAAACTCTGGCTTGCTCTAAAGCTCTCTGGGAACCGCTTCTATTGGCCTTCAGACATTGGGGCTCCAGGCTTTCGAGGCACCTTCAGCCTCAAAGCCACCCTTTCTCACTCGCCCCAGGGCCAACCTCTAAAATTGCCTTATATCCGGAGATTGCAGCCACACCCAGGGAGCCACGAGGGATAAGTGTGTCTTTCTCTATAGCTCCCTGGGAACCGCTTCTATTGGCCCTCAGAGCTTGGGGGTCTGGGATTTCGAGGCACCTTCAGCCTCAAAGCCACCCTTTCTCACTCGCCCCAGGGCCGGCATCACATATTACCATATGGCTGCCATTTGCTGCCACGCCCAAGGATCCACGAGGTAAAACTCTGGCTTGCTCTAAAGCTCTCTGGGAACCGCTTCTATTGGCCCTCAGACCTTGGGGCTCCGGGCTTTCGAGGCACCTTCAGCCTCAAAGCCACCCTTTCTCACTTGCCCCAGGGCCGGCCTCAGAAATTACCGTATGGCCAGAGTTTGCCGCCACACCCAAGGAGCCACGAGGAAAAAGTGTGGCTTGTTCTAAAGCTCTCTGGGAACTACTTATATTACCCCACAGATCTTGGGGCTCCAGGCTTTCCTGGTGTCTTCAGCCTCAAAACCAGCCTTACTCACTCGCTCCAGGGCCAGCCTCAGGAATTACCCTACATCCGGAGATTCCTGCCACGCCCAAGGAGCCTCGAGGGAAAACTGTGGCTTCCTCTAAAGCTCTCTGGGAAGCGCATCTATTGCCCCACAGACCTTGGGGCTCCGGGCTTCCGAGGCACCTTCAGCCTCAAAACCACCCTTTCTCATTCGCCCCTCGGCCAGCCTCCAAATTTCCATATGTCTGGAAAATGCTGCCACGCCCAAGGAGCCACGAGGGAAAACTGTGGCTTGTTCTAAAGTTCTCTGGGAACCGCTTGCATCGCCCAACACAGTTTGGTGCTCCAGGCTTTCGAGGCCCGTTCATCCTCAAAGCAACCCTTTCTCACTGGCCCCAGGGCCAGCCTCAGGAATTACAGCATGTCTGGAGATTGCTGGCACGCCCAAGGAGCCACGAGGGAAAACTGTGGCTTGTTCTAGAGCTCTCTGGGAACCGCTTGCGTCGCCCAACACAGTTTGGTGCTCCAGCCTTTTGGGGTACCTTCAGCCTCAAAACCACCCTTTCTCATTCGCCCCTGGTCCAGCCTCCAAATTTACATATATCTGGAAAATGCTGCCACGCCCAAGGAGCCACGAGGGAAAAATCTGGCTTGTTCTAAAGCTCTCTGGGAACTGCTTGCATTGGCCCTTCAGACCTTGGGGCTCTGGGCTTTCCTGGTGTCTTCAGCCTCAAAACCACCCTTTCTCACTGGCCCCAGGGCCAGCCTCAGGAATTACAGCATGTCTGGAGTTTCCCGCCACACCCAAGGAACCACGAGGAAAAAGTGTGGCTTGTTCTAAAGCTCTCTGGGAAGCGCATCTATTGCCCCACAGACCTTGGGGCTCCGGGCTTCCGAGGCACCTTCAGCCTCAAAACCACCCTTTCTCATTCGCCCCTCGGCCAGCCACTAAAATTGCCTTATATCCGGAGATTGCAGCCACACCCAGGGAGCCACGAGGGATAAGTGTGTCTTTCTCTATAGCTCCCTGGGAACCGCTTCTATTGGCCCTCAGAGCTTGGGGGTCTGGGATTTCAAGGCACCTTCAGCCTCAAAGCCACCCTTTCTCACTCGCCCCAGGGCCGGCATCACATATTACTGTATGGCTGCCATTTGCTGCCACGCCCAAGGATCCACGAGGTAAAACTCTGGCTTGCTCTAAAGCTCTCTGGGAACCGCTTCTATTGGCCCTCAGACATTGGGGCTCTGGGCTTTTGAGGCACCTTCAGCCTCAAAGCCACCCTTTCTCACTTGCCCCAGGGCCGGCCTCAGAAATTACCGTATGGCCAGAGTTTCCCGCCACACCCAAGGAGCCACGAGGAAAAAGTGTGGCTTGTTCTAAAGCTCTCTGGGAACTACTTATATTACCCCACAGATCTTGGGGCTCCAGGCTTTCCTGGTGTCTTCAGCCTCAAAACCACCCTTACTCACTCGCTCCAGGGCCAGCCTCAGGAATTACCCTACATCCGGAGATTCCTGCCATGCCCAAGGAGCCTCGAGGGAAAACTGTGGCTTCCTCTAAAGCTCTCTGGGAAGCGCATCTATTGCCCCACAGACCTTGGGGCTCCGGGCTTCCGAGGCACCTTCAGCCTCAAAACCACCCTTTCTCATTCGCCCCTGGTCCAGCCTCCAAATTTCCATATGTCTGGAAAATGCTGCCACGCCCAAGGAGCCACAAGGGAAAACTGTGGCTTGTTCTAAAGTTCTCTGGGAACCGCTTGCATCGCCCAACACAGTTTGGTGCTCCAGGCTTTCGAGGCCCGTTCATCCTCAAAGCAACCCTTTCTCACTGGCCCCAGGGCCAGCCTCAGGAATTACTGTATGTCCGGAGATTGCTGGCACGCCCAAGGAGCCACGAGGGAAAACTGTGGCTTGTTCTAAAGCTCTCTGGGAACCGCTTGCGTCGCCCAACACAGTTTGGTGCTCCAGCCTTTTGGGGTACCTTCAGCCTCAAAACCACCCTTTCTCATCCGCCCCTGGTCCAGCCTCCAAATTTACATATATCTGGAAAATGCTGCCACGCCCAAGGAGCCACGAGGGAAAAATCTGGCTTGTTCTAAAGCTCTCTGGGAACTGCTTGCATTGGCCCTTCAGACCTTGGGGCTCTGGGCTTTCCTGGTGTCTTCAGCCTCAAAACCACCCTTTCTCACTGGCCCCAGGGCCAGCCTCAGGAATTACAGCATGTCTGGAGTTTCCCGCCACACCCAAGGAGCCACGAAGAAAAAGTGTGGCTTGTTCTAAAGCTCTCTGGGAAGCGCATCTATTGCCCCACAGACCTTGGGGCTCCGGGCTTCCGAGGCACCTTCAGCCTCAAAACCACCCTTTCTCATTCGCCCCTCGGCCAGCCACTAAAATTGCCTTATATCCGGAGATTGCAGCCACACCCAGGGAGCCACGAGGGAAAACTGTGTCTTTCTCTATAGCTCCCTGGGAACCGCTTCTATTGGCCCTCAGAGCTTGGGGCTCTGGGATTTCAAGGCACTTTCAGCCTCAAAGCCACCCTTTCTCACTCGCCCCAGGGCCGGCATCACATATTACCGTATGGCTGCCATTTGCTGCCACGCCCAAGGATCCACGAGGTAAAACTCTGGCTTGCTCTAAAGCTCTCTGGGAACCGCTTCTATTGGCCCTCAGACATTGGGGCTCCGGGCTTTCGAGGCACCTTCAGCCTCAAAGCCACCCTTTCTCACTTGCCCCAGGGCCGGCCTCAGAAATTACCGTATGGCCAGAGTTTCCCGCCACACCCAAGGAGCCACGAGGAAAAAGTGTGGCTTATTCTAAAGCTCTCTGGGAACTACTTATATTACCCCACAGATCTTGGGGCTCCAGGCTTTCCTGGTGTCTTCAGCCTCAAAACCACCCTTACTCACTCGCTCCAGGGCCAGCCTCAGGAATTACCCTACATCCGGAGATTCCTGCCACGCCCAAGGAGCCTCGAGGGAAAACTGTGGCTTCCTCTAAAGCTCTCTGGGAAGCGCATCTATTGCCCCACAGACCTTGGGGCTCCGGGCTTCCGAGGCACCTTCAGCCTCAAAACCACCCTTTCTCATTCGCCCCTGGTCCAGCCTCCAAATTTCCATATGTCTGGAAAATGCTGCCACGCCCAAGGAGCCACAAGGGAAAACTGTGGCTTGTTCTAAAGTTCTCTGGGAACCGCTTGCATCGCCCAACACAGTTTGGTGCTCCAGGCTTTCGAGGCCCGTTCATCCTCAAAGCAACCCTTTCTCACTGGCCCCAGGGCCAGCCTCAGGAATTACTGTATGTCCGGAGATTGCTGGCACGCCCAAGGAGCCACGAGGGAAAACTGTGGCTTGTTCTAAAGCTCTCTGGGAACCGCTTGCGTCGCCCAACACAGTTTGGTGCTCCAGCCTTTTGGGGTACCTTCAGCCTCAAAACCACCCTTTCTCATTCGCCCCTGGTCCAGCCTCCAAATTTACATATATCTGGAAAATGCTGCCACGCCCAAGGAGCCACGAGGGAAAAATCTGGCTTGTTCTAAAGCTCTCTGGGAACTGCTTGCATTGGCCCTTCAGACCTTGGGGCTCTGGGCTTTCCTGGTGTCTTCAGCCTCAAAACCACCCTTTCTCACTGGCCCCAGGGCCAGCCTCAGGAATTACAGCATGTCTGGAGTTTCCCGCCACACCCAAGGAGCCACGAAGGAAAAAGTGTGGCTTGTTCTAAAGCTCTCTGGGAAGCGCATCTATTGCCCCACAGACCTTGGGGCTCCGGGCTTCCGAGGCACCTTCAGCCTCAAAACCACCCTTTCTCATTCGCCCCTCGGCCAGCCACTAAAATTGCCTTATATCCGGAGATTGCAGCCACACCCAGGGAGCCACGAGGGAAAACTGTGTCTTTCTCTATAGCTCCCTGGGAACCGCTTCTATTGGACCTCAGAGCTTGGGGCTCTGGGATTTCAAGGCACTTTCAGCCTCAAAGCCACCCTTTCTCACTCGCCCCAGGGCCGGCATCACATATTACCGTATGGCTGCCATTTGCTGCCACGCCCAAGGATCCACGAGGTAAAACTCTGGCTTGCTCTAAAGCTCTCTGGGAAGCGCTTCTATTGGCCCTCAGACATTGGGGCTCCGGGCTTTCGAGGCACCTTCAGCCTCAAAGCCACCCTTTCTCACTCACCCCAGGGCCAACCTCCAAAAATTGCCTTCTATCCGGAGATTGCAGCCACACCGAGGGAGCCACGAGGGAAAACTGTGTCTTTCTCTATAGCTCCCTGGGAACCGCTTCTATTGGCCCTCAGAGCTTGGGGGTCTGGGATTTCGAGGCACCTTCAGCCTCAAAGCCACCCTTTCTCACTCGCCCCAGGGCCGTCATCACATATTACCATATGGCTGCCATTTGCTGCCACGCCCAAGGATCCACGAGGTAAAACTCTGGCTTGCTCTAAAGCTCTCTGGGAAGCGCTTCTATTGGCCCTCAGACATTGGGGCTCCGGGCTTTCGAGGCACCTTCAGCCTCAAAGCCACCCTTTCTCACTTGCCCCAGGGCCGGCCTCAGAAATTACCGTATGGCCAGAGTTTCCCGCCACACCCAAGGAGCCACGAGGAAAAAGTGTGGCTTGTTCTAAAGCTCTCTGGGAACTACTTATATTACCCCACAGATCTTGGGGCTCCAGGCTTTCCTGGTGTCTTCAGCCTCAAAACCACCCTTACTCACTCGCTCCAGGGCCAGCCTCAGGAATTACCCTACATCCGGAGATTCCTGCCACGCCCAAGGAGCCTCGAGGGAAAACTGTGGCTTCCTCTAAAGCTCTCTGGGAAGCGCATCTATTGCCCCACAGACCTTGGGGCTCCGGGCTTCCGAGGCACCTTCAGCCTCAAAACCACCCTTTCTCACTGGCCCCAGGGCCAGCCTCCAAATTTCCATATGTCTGGAAAATGCTGCCACGCCCAAGGAGCCACAAGGGAAAACTGTGGCTTGTTCTAAAGTTCTCTGGGAACCGCTTGCATCGCCCAACACAGTTTGGTGCTCCAGGCTTTCGAGGCCCATTCATCCTCAAAGCAACCCTTTCTCACTGGCCCCAGGGCCAGCCTCAGGAATTACTGTATGTCCGGAGATTGCTGGCACGCCCAAGGAGCCACGAGGGAAAACTGTGGCTTGTTCTAAAGCTCTCTGGGAACCGCTTGCGTCGCCCAACACAGTTTGGTGCTCCAGCCTTTTGGGGTACCTTCAGCCTCAAAACCACCCTTTCTCATTCGCCCCTGGTCCAGCCTCCAAATTTACATATATCTGGAAAATGCTGCCACGCCCAAGGAGCCACGAGGGAAAAATCTGGCTTGTTCTAAAGCTCTCTGGGAACTGCTTGCATTGGCCCTTCAGACCTTGGGGCTCTGGGCTTTCCTGGTGTCTTCAGCCTCAAAACCACCCTTTCTCACTGGCCCCAGGGCCAGCCTCAGGAATTACAGCATGTCTGGAGTTTCCCGCCACACCCAAGGAGCCACGAGGAAAAAGTGTGGCTTGTTCTAAAGCTCTCTGGGAAGCGCATCTATTGCCCCACAGACCTTGGGGCTCCGGGCTTCCGAGGCACCTTCAGCCTCAAAACCACCCTTTCTCATTCGCCCCTCGGCCAGCCACTAAAATTGCCTTATATCCAGAGATTGCAGCCACACCCAGGGAGCCACGAGGGATAAGTGTGTCTTTCTCTATAGCTCCCTGGGAACCGCTTCTATTGGCCCTCAGAGCTTGGGGGTCTGGGATTTCAAGGCACCTTCAGCCTCAAAGACACCCTTTCTCACTCGCCCCAGGGCCGGCATCACATATTACGGTATGGCTGCCATTTGCTGCCACGCCCAAGGATCCACGAGGTAAAACTCTGGCTTGCTCTAAAGCTCTCTGGGAACCGCTTCTATTGGCCCTCAGACATTGGGGCTCCGGGCTTTTGAGGCACCTTCAGCCTCAAAGCCACCCTTTCTCACTCACCCCAGGGCCAACCTCTAAAATTGCCTTATATCCGGAGATTGCAGCCACACCCAGGGAGCCACGAGGGATAAGTGTGTCTTTCTCTATAGCTCCCTGGGAACCGCTTCTATTGGCCCTCAGAGCTTGGGGGTCTGGGATTTCGAGGCACCTTCAGCCTCAAAGCCACCCTTTCTCACTCGCCCCAGGGCCGGCATCACATATTACCATATGGCTGCCATTTGCTGCCACGCCCAAGGATCCACGAGGTAAATGTTGACGCGGAAGGCTCGAGCAATAACATGCAGACCAATGTGATCAGGTTAATGCCACTTTATTCAACCTAAGTGTTACATTTATAGTATTATGATTTCTGTTCACGCGCTCTAACTCCTACTAATTGGCTGCATGTTATCCTCACGAGCTGTCCACGCGCTTAATTCTTTCTTGTCATTGGTCGACCTTTCTTGACGTATGATGTTTTCAATTCCTTTGTTACACTTCTTTGTGGTCAGCACCTCCTTATCTCATGTCCGACAGTAACCTTTCTTAAACTCATGTCAAGGCAGGCCTACACAGCTGCTACCAACTCCTCAGTGCTTGGAGTGTTCATAGGGTGACCTCGTTGTATTAGAAATCCTTCCACAAATCCCCCTTTTTGTTTTTGAACACTCCAAGACTCTTCAGTTGCAAGCATTACTTGATTAAACCATATTTTTCTTACCATGCGCTCCAAGCCTCTTTGCAAACAATAGAACAGACAAGGAACAATTAACAACACAACAAATACCACGATCAAAATCATTACACCTATTTTTAAAAGGGATGCAACCCAGCCTGTGATTCCCCATCCTTTGAGCAGTCCTGTAAGCCAATGCCAGCTACTCTGTATCTCCACAATTCCCCCTTTTTTATTTTTTATGCAACAAAAAGCTTGATTAATCATTTTTTGCACTATTTTCTGTAAGCAGCCTAAAATACAGCACATGACAAGGATTGGATAACAAAGATGACATGTTTAGAAAATTTAAAACATAAGTTGCTTTATACAATTGCTCTTAAGGTGTCATACTGACAGGATTCCCCCTTTTTTGTTTATCAAGCATGGTTTTTAAGGTATGATGAATACATTTCAGAATTGCTTGCCCAGTTGGGGAATGAGGAATACCAGTAACATGTTTGATACCCCTTGTCTGTAAAGAGGCCTGTATTTTAGCGAACACATAAGCTGGTCTGTTATCAGTTTTTACAGTTTTTGGTACTCCCATGACTGCAATGCATTGCAACTAATGTCGAATAACATCACGAGCCTTCTCTCCTATATGAGTACTAGCTACAACAAGGTGAGAAAACAGATCAACTGAAACAGGTACATAGCGCAAACGTCCAAATTCTATAATGTGCATAACATCGGATTGCCAAAGTTCATCAGGTGTAAGCCCTCGCAGGGTAATCCCCGCAAATGATGGCAGAGGAGCCGGCTGCTGACAGCGCAAATGACCCTGTAAAATCAATCGTGCTAACATTTCAATCATCATAGTTACTGGTTTTGAAAAGATATGTGGCAAAAATATACTCACTCTAATGCAGTCAGGCTCTTTGCGAGTGTATCATCCCACTGTCCTATCAGGGTGTAAGGTTGAAATTTTTGATGTATCATAAACAAATCTGCAATGTGCTGTAATGTCTTCTGAGCTGTTGGGGTTAATGAACGTGGAACCTACCAGGGAGGGCGGGTGGGCAGACACAGCACTTCAGGGCGTCCCCTGTATCTTCAAAGTGCGCTCACGTCTAACCCCCTCTCTCCGACCCGAGACAGCCCCCTTATATCCTGCCCTGGACTGAGTGGAAAAGTACAGGCTAGGGTCACTGCATGCGTGGCCAGCACATGCAGCGAGCCTCACCAGACTCATGATCCAGCTTTGCTAACTGCGGATGTCTGATACCTGACTCCCTTGTACTCCCTTCTTGTTATCTTCTTCTTTGAAAGTTAGGTTCTCATAGATACACATATAGTTTTTCAGCAACAGTACTGAGTCCCTTTTTCCCAACATGCATACTGGGTTTGGTTCAACTACTAATTCTCTGTCGTGTCTCACTCGAACCATCCTCTATTATCCCTTACACATGCCACCCCGTGGCCCATAGTTGGGACACAATGATAGTTTATAACTCGTACAAGGGTATGATGCAAAGCAACATCTGCAACTGATCGTATAATGCTTATTAAACATAGCAAACAGCATACTAAACATAACAGACAGATTCCTTCCACACAGGCAATGAGTATAATTTCCTTCAATCAACCCCACCCCCAAGTCCATCCAGCAAAGAGATTTCACCCAGTGGTCTCCACAAGTTGCTGGCTCAGTTGGTGCAGTTCTTGCAACTGGGCATGGATGGATTTGGAGCGGTCACTTAGATTCGTACAACACAGTCCTTTAAAATCTTGACAACTGTGTCCGTGAGCTAAAAGCAAAAAATCAATAGCAGCTCTGTTTTGCAGCATTGCATGTTGAATACTATCTACATCTAGCAATAACTCAGAAACAGCTGTACTAGTAGCATTACTAAATTTATCCCTGGCAGCAAGAGAGTCTTTGTTATCAAGAATCCTTGGCATCGACAGAGTCCTTGTTAGCAAGAGCGCATGCGGACTCCCTGTTCTTGCTGGTACTGTGCTTTGATCTTCTTCCACAACAGGCCAAGATTCTCAGGCAGCTAGATAAGGTGTCCTTGAGTCCATTACAGACTTATGTCATCTAAGTGTTTTTCTTGCAAGCACCCAAAACTGAATAACAATTAGTGTGATATATGTGTTTTCCAGCACCCAGGTGCGAGTCCCTTGAGCATATTTACAATCCTCCTTGCTGATCTTCCGTTGCTTTCCCATATTCCACCCCCCTGCTCAAGAGACCGCTTCTGCTGGGGTTCATTTAGTCTCACAGAGTATAACACAGAGTAATTTACAAAGGCGTGCAATAACATATATACATATAGGAAAAAAAAGCCCAAAACATATCTCTATAATACTGCTTGAATCAGGTGTCTTACTTCTCTTTTTCTGCTGCTGTCTTGTAGCATGTATGGCATACTTTTGTGCTAAGACGGCACATTTCCCTTCTAATTGTTCTTTTTTTTTTTTTTTTTTTTTTCTTTTTTCTTTTTTTTTTTTTCATCACTTACGGCTGACATAAAAGTCTGCCTTGCAACAAGAGCTCACCCTTAAGTTTCTCATTTTCCTACAGAGGATCCTATAGATTTTAGCTTAACTCCTTTTCCCAATCAACCATGATCTTATAGGCAAACAACAAACAACCAGTCATACGCCCTGCATGGGTAAGCCATTCCCGAGAGCGTAAGCATGTCGGCTGACGAAAACTCCCCCAATATTTCAGGACTTCCATCGGCTCTACGGCCCATCATGGTCTATCTACCTGGGGTGCGCTCGCCTTACATCTAAACATTGTGTATATACAAACTTCTTCGCTTGACAGTGTGTCAGCCCTAGTCATGTACGAGAACAGTACCACACCGGGCAGAACACCTGCTCAAGCGGAGTCACCAAGCGACACTGCACACAGCAACAAACAAACAGTAGCACAGATGCTGATCAGCAGATATAAATTGGCACCCACACACACTTACACAGCAGACATACAAAAACACCACTTCTATCTCAGGGAGAGGACTAGGAAGGGGAGGGGGTGAGGCAAACGGCGGCGGGAGCGAAGCGGCTCCGGCTCCGTCCTTCTCCCCCGACATTCTGACAATACACTGCAATACCCCGATTCCGGCTGCGCACGCATAAGCGGTTGAGAAGGGGGAACAGATGTGATACCTGGCGCAAATGGAGGAGGCTTAAGAATGGAGGAACGCGATAATGACTTTTGTCTCTGTTGCTGTAAAATCTCCTCCGCAGTTGTAGCAGAGGCAGTCATAGCTTTAATCGGGGTTAAAGGTGGACATAAATCAGGTTCAGTCTCTGGATTTATTGGGCCAGGATCAAAGGGATCTTCTGGCTCTTCACCTCCTGAATTCTGTTTTTGGTAATGTATTTCAGAATTGGGAATTTGAGCATATTTAGGCTGAGGATCTGCAACTGGGGGTGTAATTTCAAAAGACTGAGGTTCCTTTGGGGGAGCTTGTGGTGCCCCTCCAGCAACCCCTTGCAGGGCTTGCTCTGCGGGATGCAGTGTTCGTATGGCAGTGTATACAGTTCGCCAAGTAACTATTATTCCTCTGGCAAGGACAAGCGCAGCGTCTCCTGCGTTTGCAATTCCTCCCCCACTTTTAGCCGCTGAGCCAAATCGTAGGACCACCCTTCAGGGAACCATAAGCAATAATCACGTATCCATACAAGCAAAAAATTTCCAAGTCAAATACTCATTTGCATCCTATGAACCCATCTCTGCTTCTTCTAGCATAGTACAAATCCATCTCCTCACTTTCTATTCTTTAACACTATCTCCCTTTTCTGATACATTACACTATTATGTATCCCCAGACTCGTCCGCTGCTGTTTCAGACGGATCACCCGTTCCCGGACTCCCACACACCCTCTCCTCAACCACCTGCAAACCCTCCTTAATAACCTCATGAGCCTTTTTATAAGCAGCCTGTATCGCGCCCGCTTTCAAACCCTTATCAAGTCTCTGCATTTCCGCGAGCAGTTGCTGCATAGTGTTCTGTTGATCGCGGAGAGCGTCACGGAGCTCCGCAGTATCGTTAGGTGGATAGATGGTTTTCAGACGAACGTCCTTGGAGGATGATGACGTTTCCATAGGCTGAGGAGAGTCGGGGGGAACCTGCATGGATGACTCCGGTAGACCAGAGTACGGTGGAACGGTCGGTTGCGGAAGCGTGAGAGGTGGCGGCGGAAATGTCCATCTGTCAGACGCCCCCCAGAACTCCTTTTCTGACGCTTTATTACAGGAAATGCATTGGAGAACGAACTGTTTCCCTCTTCCCCAGCTGCATCTAACACCCTCCGGGCTGTGGTGGCAATAACAGCTGATCCATGCATGCCTGCAGTCAGTCCCTTCACCTGTCGATAAGTGCCTGCCAGGTTCCGGGCTTCCTTATTCTCTGACTGCACTGCTTCCCACATTTCCACTCCAATTCTAGTCCATGTTGAAAGGTCAAAAACTGAGTCGGATCTCTGAGCAATCCTCATTGTCGGCATCAAGATAATAGTTCCAGTAAAGCACTCTCACTAAGGTTTTCACCAGCATTTTTTGCCAGCTGCAGCAAACTTTGTACTGCTGCCTTTTCCACGGCTGATACAGCCAAACCCATACTACCAGTCCCATTCTAGGTGGCTCCCACTTCCCGTGGGGTCGTGGATCCGCTCCTGCCTCTCTCGGGCAGCCCAGCTTACTTCATCCCACAACACTGCCCCTATTTTAGCCCACGTATCCTGGGCGAAGGCAACCGCCACCGTGGGATAAAAGCCCCTTGTCTCTTGTCCATACTAAAAGTGACTTCAAAGAGGCAGAATCATATTTCAATCCTCTCATAGAGAGCATATGTTGGAGGAGCTTAACTACAGCCTCTTCTTCTTTTGAGGTTGCAGACCCCATCTCCTCCCGGCCGCCTGCCTGATCAGAGCAGGATTTCCCTTTTTTGATGCGCTAGCGTCTTCCCGAGTGCCGGGGCAGCACTCACCTTTCGACCGCTTCTTCCGCCCCCTCCGATTGCCGGCTGGATTTCTGGGTAGATGCAGTCCCAAAAAACCGATCTGAGGGTCCCTGTTCGGGCGCCACTTGTTGACGCGGAAGGCTCGAGCAATAACATGCAGACCAATGTGATCAGGTTAATGCCACTTTATTCAACCTAAGTGTTACATTTATAGTATTATGATTTCTGTTCACGCGCTCTAACTCCTACTAATTGGCTGCATGTTATCCTCACGAGCTGTCCACGCGCTTAATTCTTTCTTGTCATTGGTCGACCTTTCTTGACGTATGATGTTTTCAATTCCTTTGTTACACTTCTTTGTGGTCAGCACCTCCTTATCTCATGTCCGACAGTAACCTTTCTTAAACTCATGTCAAGGCAGGCCTACACAGCTGCTACCAACTCCTCAGTGCTTGGAGTGTTCATAGGGTGACCTCGTTGTATTAGAAATCCTTCCACAAATCCCCCTTTTTGTTTTTGAACACTCCAAGACTCTTCAGTTGCAAGCATTACTTGATTAAACCATATTTTTCTTACCATGCGCTCCAAGCCTCTTTGCAAACAATAGAACAGACAAGGAACAATTAACAACACAACAAATACCACGATCAAAATCATTACACCTATTTTTAAAAGGGATGCAACCCAGCCTGTGATTCCCCATCCTTTGAGCAGTCCTGTAAGCCAATGCCAGCTACTCTCTATCTCCACAGGTAAAACTCTGGCTTGCTCTAAAGCTCTCTGGGAATCGCTTCTATTGGCCCTCAGACATTGGGGCTCCGGGCTTTCGAGGCACCTTCAGCCTCAAAGCCACCCTTTCTCACTCGCCCCAGGGCCGGCATCACATATTACCGTATGGCTGCCATTTGCTGCCACGCCCAAGGATCCACGAGGTAAAACTCTGGCTTGCTCTAAAGCTCTCTGGGAATCGCTTCTATTGGCCCTCAGACATTGGGGCTCCGGGCTTTCGAGGCACCTTCAGCCTCAAAGCCACCCTTTCTCACTTGCCCCAGGGCCCGGCCTCAGAAATTACCGTATGGCCAGAGTTTCCCGCCACACCCAAGGAGCCACGAGGAAAAAGTGTGGCTTGTTCTAAAGCTCTCTGGGAACTACTTATATTACCCCACAGATCTTGGGGCTCCAGGCTTTCCTGGTGTCTTCAGCCTCAAAACCAGCCTTACTCACTCGCTCCAGGGCCAGCCTCAGGAATTACCCTACATCCGGAGATTCCTGCCACGCCCAAGGAGCCTCGAGGGAAAACTGTGGCTTCCTCTAAAGCTCTCTGGGAAGCGCATCTATTGCCCCACAGACCTTGGGGCTCCGGGCTTCCGAGGCACCTTCAGCCTCAAAACCACCCTTTCTCATTCGCCCCTGGTCCAGCCTCCAAATTTCCATATGTCTGGAAAATGCTGCCACGCCCAAGGAGCCACAAGGGAAAACTGTGGCTTGTTCTAAAGTTCTCTGGGAACCGCTTGCATCGCCCAACACAGTTTGGTGCTCCAGGCTTTCGAGGCCCGTTCATCCTCAAAGCAACCCTTTCTCACTGGCCCCAGGGCCAGCCTCAGGAATTACTGTATGTCCGGAGATTGCTGGCACGCCCAAGGAGCCACGAGGGAAAACTGTGGCTTGTTCTAAAGCTCTCTGGGAACCGCTTGCGTCGCCCAACACAGTTTGGTGCTCCAGCCTTTTGGGGTACCTTCAGCCTCAAAACCACCCTTTCTCATTCGCCCCTGGTCCAGCCTCCAAATTTACATATATCTGGAAAATGCTGCCACGCCCAAGGAGCCACGAGGGAAAAATCTGGCTTGTTCTAAAGCTCTCTGGGAACTGCTTGCATTGGCCCTTCAGACCTTGGGGCTCTGGGCTTTCCTGGTGTCTTCAGCCTCAAAACCACCCTTTCTCACTGGCCCCAGGGCCAGCCTCAGGAATTACAGCATGTCTGGAGTTTCCCGCCACACCCAAGGAGCCACGAGGAAAAAGTGTGGCTTGTTCTAAAGCTCTCTGGGAAGCGCATCTATTGCCCCACAGACCTTGGGGCTCCGGGCTTCCGAGGCACCTTCAGCCTCAAAACCACCCTTTCTCATTCGCCCCTCGGCCAGCCACTAAAATTGCCTTATATCCGGAGATTGCAGCCACACCCAGGGAGCCACGAGGGAAAACTGTGTCTTTCTCTATAGCTCCCTGGGAACCGCTTCTCTTGGCCCTCAGAGCTTGGGGCTCTGGGATTTCAAGGCACTTTCAGCCTCAAAGCCACCCTTTCTCACTCGCCCCAGGGCCGGCATCACATATTACCGTATGGCTGCCATTTGCTGCCACGCCCAAGGATCCACGAGGTAAAACTCTGGCTTGCTCTAAAGCTCTCTGGGAAGCGCATCTATTGGCCCTCAGACATTGGGGCTCCGGGCTTTCGAGGCACCTTCAGCCACAAAGCCACCCTTTCTCACTCGCCCCAGGGCCAACCTCTAAAATTGCCTTATATCCGGAGATTGCAGCCACGCCCAGGGAGCCACGAGGGATAAGTGTGTCTTTCTCTATAGCTCCCTGGGAACCGCTTCTATTGGCCCTCAGAGCTTGGGGGTCTGGGATTTCGAGGCACCTTCAGCCTCAAACCCACCCTTTCTCACTCGCCCCAGGGCCGGCATCACATATTACCGTATGGCTGCCATTTGCTGCCACGCCCAAGGATCCACGAGGTAAAACTCTGGCTTGCTCTAAAGCTCTCTGGGAACCGCTTCTATTGGCCCTCAGACCTTGGGGCTCCGGGCTTTTGAGGCACCTTCAGCCTCAAAGCCACCCTTTCTCACTTGCCCCAGGGCCGGCATCAGAAATTACCGTATGGCCAGAGTTTCCCGCCACACCCAAGGAGCCACGAGGAAAAAGTGTGGCTTCTTCTAAAGCTCTCTGGGAAGCGCTTCTATTGGCCCTCAGACATTGGTGCTCCGGGTTTTCGAGGCACCTTCAGCCTCAAAACCACCCTTTCTCACTCACCCCAGGGCCAACCTCTAAAATTGCCTTATATCCGGAGATTGCAGCCACACCCAGGGAGCCACGAGGGATAAGTGTGTCTTTCTCTATAGCTCCCTGGGAACCGCTTCTATTGGCCCTCAGAGCTTGGGGGTCTGGGATGTCGAGGCATCTTCAGCCTCAAAGCCACCCTTTCTCACTTGCCCCAGGGCCGGCATCACATATTACCATATGGCTGCCATTTGCTGCCACGCCCAAGGATCCACGAGGTAAAACTCTGGCTTGCTCTAAAGCTCTCTGGGAACCGCTTCTATTGGCCCTCAGACATTGGGGCTCCGGGCTTTCGAGGCACCTTCAGCCTCAAAGCCACCCTTTCTCACTTGCCCCAGGGCCCGCCTCAGAAATTACCGTATGGCCAGAGTTTCCCGCCACACCCAAGGAGCCACGAGGAAAAAGTGTGGCTTGTTCTAAAGCTCTCTGGGAACTACTTATATTACCCCACAGATCTTGGGGCTCCAGGCTTTCCTGGTGTCTTCAGCCTCAAAACCACCCTTACTCACTTGCTCCAGGGCCAGCCTCAGGAATTACCCTACATCCGGAGATTCCTGCCACGCCCAAGGAGCCTCGAGGGAAAACTGTGGCTTCCTCTAAAGCTCTCTGGGAAGCGCATCTATTGCCCCACAGACCTTGGGGCTCCGGGCTTCCGAGGCACCTTCAGCCTCAAAACCACCCTTTCTCATTCGCCCCTGGTCCAGCCTCCAAATTTCCATATGTCTGGAAAATGCTGCCACGCCCAAGGAGCCACAAGGGAAAACTGTGGCTTGTTCTAAAGTTCTCTGGGAACCGCTTGCATCGCCCAACACAGTTTGGTGCTCCAGGCTTTCGAGGCCCATTCATCCTCAAAGCAACCCTTTCTCACTGGCCCCAGGGCCAGCCTCAGGAATTACTGTATGTCCGGAGATTGCTGGCACGCCCAAGGAGCCACGAGGGAAAACTGTGGCTTGTTCTAAAGCTCTCTGGGAACCGCTTGCGTCGCCCAACACAGTTTGGTGCTCCAGCCTTTTGGGGTACCTTCAGCCTCAAAACAACCCTTTCTCATTCGCCCCTGGTCCAGCCTCCAAATTTACATATATCTGGAAAATGCTGCCACGCCCAAGGAGCCACGAGGGAAAAATCTGGCTTGTTCTAAAGCTCTCTGGGAACTGCTTGCATTGGCCCTTCAGACCTTGGGGCTCTGGGCTTTCCTGGTGTCTTCAGCCTCAAAACCACCCTTTCTCACTGGCCCCAGGGCCAGCCTCAGGAATTACAGCATGTCTGGAGTTTCCCGCCACACCCAAGGAGCCACGAGGAAAAAGTGTGGCTTGTTCTAAAGCTCTCTGGGAAGCGCATCTATTGCCCCACAGAACTTGGGGCTCCGGGCTTCCGAGGCACCTTCAGCCTCAAAACCACCCTTTCTCATTCGCCCCTCGGCCAGCCACTAAAATTGCCTTATATCCGGAGATTGCAGCCACACCCAGGGAGCCACGAGGGAAAACTGTGTCTTTCTCTATAGCTCCCTGGGAACCGCTTCTATTGGCCCTCAGAGCTTGGGGGTCTGGGATTTCGAGGCACCTTCAGCCTCAAAACCACCCTTTCTCACTCGCCCCAGGGCCGGCCTCACAAATTACCGTATGGCCAGAGTTTCCCGCCACACCCAAGGAGCCACGAGGTAAAACTCTGGCTTGCTCTAAAGCTCTCTGGGAACCGCTTCTATTGGCCCTCAGACATTGGGGCTCCGGGCTTTCGAGGCACCTTCAGCCTCAAAGCCACCCTTTCTCACTCGCCCCAGGGCCAACCTCTAAAATTGCCTTATATCCGGAGATTGCAGCCACGCCCAGGGAGCCACGAGGGATAAGTGTGTCTTTCTCTATAGCTCCCTGGGAACCACTTCTATTGGCCCTCAGAGCTTGGGGGTCTGGGATTTCGAGGCACCTTCAGCCTCAAAGCCACCCTTTCTCACTCGCCCCAGGGCCGGCCTCAGAAATTACCGTATGGCCAGAGTTTCCCGCCACACCCAAGGAGCCACGAGGAAAAAGTGTGGCTTGTTCTAAAGCTCTCTGGGAACTACTTATATTACCCCACAGATCTTGGGGCTCCAGGCTTTCCTGGTGTCTTCAGCCTCAAAACCACCCTTACTCACTCGCTCCAGGGCCAGCCTCAGGAATTACCCTACATCCGGAGATTCCTGCCACGCCCAAGGAGCCTCGAGGGAAAACTGTGGCTTCCTCTAAAGCTCTCTGGGAAGCGCATCTATTGCCCCACAGACCTTGGGGCTCCGGGCTTCCGAGGCACCTTCAGCCTCAAAACCACCCTTTCTCATTCGCCCCTGGTCCAGCCTCCAAATTTCCATATGTCTGGAAAATGCTGCCACGCCCAAGGAGCCACGAGGGAAAACTGTGGCTTGTTCTAAAGTTCTCTGGGAACCGCTTGCATCGCCCAACACAGTTTGGTGCTCCAGGCTTTCGAGGCCCGTTCATCCTCAAAGCAACCCTTTCTCACTGGCCCCAGGGCCAGCCTCAGGAATTACTGTATGTCCGGAGATTGCTGGCACGCCCAAGGAGCCACGAGGGAAAACTGTGGCTTGTTCTAAAGCTCTCTGGGAACTGCTTGCGTCGCCCAACACAGTTTGGTGCTCCAGCCTTTTGGGGTACCTTCAGCCTCAAAACCACCCTTTCTCATTCGCCCCTGGTCCAGCCTCCAAATTTACATATATCTGGAAAATGTTGCCACGCCCAAGGAGCCACGAGGAAAAAGTGTGGCTTGTTCTAAAGCTATCTGGGAACTACTTATATTACCCCACAGATCTTGGGGCTCCAGGCTTTCCTGGTGTCTTCAGCCTCAAAACCACCCTTTCTCACTGGCCCCAGGGCCAGCCTCAGGAATTACAGCATGTCTGGAGTTTCCCGCCACACCCAAGGAGCCATGAGGAAAAAGTGTGGCTTGTTCTAAAGCTCTCTGGGAAGCGCATCTATTGCCCCACAGACCTTGGGGCTCCGGGCTTCCGAGGCACCTTCAGCCTCAAAACCACCCTTTCTCATTCGCCCCTCGGCCAGCCACTAAAATTGCCTTATATCCGGAGATTGCAGCCACACCCAGGGAGCCACGAGGGATAAGTGTGTCTTTCTCTATAGCTCCCTGGGAACCGCTTCTATTGGCCCTCAGAGCTTGGGGGTCTGGGATTTCAAGGCACCTTCAGCCTCAAAGCCACCCTTTCTCACTCGCCCCAGGGCCGTCATCACATATTACCATATGGCTGCCATTTGCTGCCATGCCCAAGGATCCACGAGGTAAAACTCTGGCTTGCTCTAAAGCTCTCTGGGAACCGCTTCTATTGGCCCTCAGACCTTGGGGCTCCGGGCTTTTGAGGCACCTTCAGCCTCAAAGCCACCCTTTCTCACTCGCCCCAGGGCCAACCTCTAAAATTGCCTTATATCCGGAGATTGCAGCCACACCCAGGGAGCCACGAGGGAAAACTGTGTCTTTCTCTATAGCTCCCTGGGAACCGCTTCTATTGGCCCTCAGAGCTTGGGGGTCTGGGATTTCGAGGCACCTTCAGCCTCAAACCCACCCTTTCTCACTCGCCCCAGGGCCGGCATCACATATTACCATATGGCTGCCATTTGCTGCCACGCCCAAGGATCCACGAGGTAAAACTCTGGCTTGCTCTAAAGCTCTCTGGGAACCGCTTCTATTGGCCCTCAGACATTGGGGCTCCGGGCTTTCGAGGCACCTTCAGCCTCAAAGCCACCCTTTCTCACTCGCCCCAGGGCCAACCTCTAAAATTGCCTTCTATCCGGAGATTGCAGCCACACCAAGGGAGCCACGAGGGATAAGTGTGTCTTTCTCTATAGCTCCCTGGGAACCGCTTCTATTGGCCCTCAGAGCTTGGGGGTCTGGGATTTCGAGGCACCTTCAGCCTCAAAACCACCCTTTCTCACTCGCCCCAGGGCCGGCATCACATATTACCGTATGGCTGCCATTTGCTGCCACGCCCAAGGATCCACGAGGTAAAACTCTGGCTTGCTCTAAAGCTCTCTGGGAACCGCTTCTATTGGCCCTCAGACATTGGGGCTCCGGGCTTTCGAGGCACCTTCAGCCTCAAAGCCACCCTTTCTCACTTGCCCCAGGGCCGGCCTCAGAAATTACCGTATGGCCAGAGTTTCCCGCCACACCCAAGGAGCCACGAGGAAAAAGTGTGGCTTGTTCTAAAGCTCTCTGGGAACTACTTATATTACCCCACAGATCTTGGGGCTCCAGGCTTTCCTGGTGTCTTCAGCCTCAAAACCACCCTTACTCACTCGCTCCAGGGCCAGCCTCAGGAATTACCCTACATCCGGAGATTCCTGCCACGCCCAAGGAGCCTCGAGGGAAAACTGTGGCTTCCTCTAAAGCTCTCTGGGAAGCGCATCTATTGCCCCACAGACCTTGGGGCTCCGGGCTTCCGAGGCACCTTCAGCCTCAAAACCACCCTTTCTCATTCGCCCCTCGGCCAGCCTCCAAATTTCCATATGTCTGGAAAATGCTGCCACGCCCAAGGAGCCACAAGGGAAAACTGTGGCTTGTTCTAAAGTTCTCTGGGAACCGCTTGCATCGCCCAACACAGTTTGGTGCTCCAGGCTTTCGAGGCCCATTCATCCTCAAAGCAACCCTTTCTCACTGGCCCCAGGGCCAGCCTCAGGAATTACTGTATGTCCGGAGATTGCTGGCACGCCCAAGGAGCCACGAGGGAAAACTGTGGCTTGTTCTAAAGCTCTCTGGGAACCGCTTGCGTCGCCCAACACAGTTTGGTGCTCCAGCCTTTTGGGGTACCTTCAGCCTCAAAACAACCCTTTCTCATTCGCCCCTGGTCCAGCCTCCAAATTTACATATATCTGGAAAATGCTGCCACGCCCAAGGAGCCACGAGGGAAAAATCTGGCTTGTTCTAAAGCTCTCTGGGAACTGCTTGCATTGGCCCTTCAGACCTTGGGGCTCTGGGCTTTCCTGGTGTCTTCAGCCTCAAAACCACCCTTTCTCACTGGCCCCAGGGCCAGCCTCAGGAATTACAGCATGTCTGGAGTTTCCCGCCACACCCAAGGAGCCACGAGGAAAAACTCTGGCTTGCTCTAAAGCTCTCTGGGAAGCGCATCTATTGCCCCACAGAACTTGGGGCTCCGGGCTTCCGAGGCACCTTCAGCCTCAAAACCACCCTTTCTCATTCGCCCCTCGGCCAGCCACTAAAATTGCCTTATATCCGGAGATTGCAGCCACACCCAGGGAGCCACGAGGGAAAACTGTGTCTTTCTCTATAGCTCCCTGGGAACCGCTTCTATTGGCCCTCAGAGCTTGGGGGTCTGGGATTTCGAGGCACCTTCAGCCTCAAAACCACCCTTTCTCACTCGCCCCAGGGCCGGCATCACATATTACCGTATGGCTGCCATTTGCTGCCACGCCCAAGGATCCACGAGGTAAAACTCTGGCTTGCTCTAAAGCTCTCTGGGAACCGCTTCTATTGGCCCTCAGACATTGGGGCTCCGGGCTTTCGAGGCACCTTCAGCCTCAAAGCCACCCTTTCTCACTTGCCCCAGGGCCGGCCTCACAAATTACCGTATGGCCAGAGTTTCCCGCCACACCCAAGGAGCCACGAGGTAAAACTCTGGCTTGCTCTAAAGCTCTCTGGGAACCGCTTCTATTGGCCCTCAGACATTGGGGCTCCGGGCTTTCGAGGCACCTTCAGCCTCAAAGCCACCCTTTCTCACTCGCCCCAGGGCCAACCTCTAAAATTGCCTTATATCCGGAGATTGCAGCCACGCCCAGGGAGCCACGAGGGATAAGTGTGTCTTTCTCTATAGCTCCCTGGGAACCACTTCTATTGGCCCTCAGAGCTTGGGGGTCTGGGATTTCGAGGCACCTTCAGCCTCAAAGACACCCTTTCTCACTCGCCCCAGGGCCGGCATCACATATTACCATATGGCTGCCATTTGCTGCCACGCCCAAGGATCCACGAGGTAAAACTCTGGCTTGCTCTAAAGCTCTCTGGGAATCGCTTCTATTGGCCCTCAGACATTGGGGCTCCGGGCTTTCGAGGCATCTTCAGCCTCAAAGCCACCCTTTCTCACTTGCCCCAGGGCCGGCCTCAGAAATTACCGTATGGCCAGAGTTTCCCGCCACACCCAAGGAGCCACGAGGAAAAAGTGTGGCTTGTTCTAAAGCTCTCTGGGAACTACTTATATTACCCCACAGATCTTGGGGCTCCAGGCTTTCCTGGTGTCTTCAGCCTCAAAACCAGCCTTACTCACTCGCTCCAGGGCCAGCCTCAGGAATTACCCTACATCCGGAGATTCCTGCCACGCCCAAGGAGCCTCGAGGGAAAACTGTGGCTTCCTCTAAAGCTCTCTGGGAAGCGCATCTATTGCCCCACAGACCTTGGGGCTCCGGGCTTCCGAGGCACCTTCAGCCTCAAAACCACCCTTTCTCATTCGCCCCTGGTCCAGCCTCCAAATTTCCATATGTCTGGAAAATGCTGCCACGCCCAAGGAGCCACGAGGGAAAACTGTGGCTTGTTCTAAAGTTCTCTGGGAACCGCTTGCATCGCCCAACACAGTTTGGTGCTCCAGGCTTTCGAGGCCCGTTCATCCTCAAAGCAACCCTTTCTCACTGGCCCCAGGGCCAGCCTCAGGAATTACTGTATGTCCGGAGATTGCTGGCACGCCCAAGGAGCCACGAGGGAAAACTGTGGCTTGTTCTAAAGCTCTCTGGGAACTGCTTGCGTCGCCCAACAAAGTTTGGTGCTCCAGCCTTTTGGGGTACCTTCAGCCTCAAAACCACCCTTTCTCATTCGCCCCTGGTCCAGCCTCCAAATTTACATATATCTGGAAAATGTTGCCACGCCCAAGGAGCCACGAGGAAAAAGTGTGGCTTGTTCTAAAGCTCTCTGGGAACTACTTATATTACCCCACAGATCTTGGGGCTCCAGGCTTTCCTGGTGTCTTCAGCCTCAAAACCACCCTTTCTCACTGGCCCCAGGGCCAGCCTCAGGAATTACAGCATGTCTGGAGTTTCCCGCCACACCCAAGGAGCCATGAGGAAAAAGTGTGGCTTGTTCTAAAGCTCTCTGGGAAGCGCATCTATTGCCCCACAGACCTTGGGGCTCCGGGCTTCCGAGGCACCTTCAGCCTCAAAACCACCCTTTCTCATTCGCCCCTCGGCCAGCCACTAAAATTGCCTTATATCCGGATATTGCAGCCACACCCAGGGAGCCACGAGGGATAAGTGTGTCTTTCTCTATAGCTCCCTGGGAACCGCTTCTATTGGCCCTCAGAGCTTGGGGGTCTGGGATTTCAAGGCACCTTCAGCCTCAAAGCCACCCTTTCTCACTCGCCCCAGGGCCGTCATCACATATTACCATATGGCTGCCATTTGCTGCCACGCCCAAGGATCCACGAGGTAAAACTCTGGCTTGCTCTAAAGCTCTCTGGGAACCGCTTCTATTGGCCCTCAGACCTTGGGGCTCCGGGCTTTTGAGGCACCTTCAGCCTCAAAGCCACCCTTTCTCACTCGCCCCAGGGCCAACCTCTAAAATTGCCTTATATCCGGAGATTGCAGCCACACCCAGGGAGCCACGAGGGAAAACTGTGTCTTTCTCTATAGCTCCCTGGGAACCGCTTCTATTGGCCCTCAGAGCTTGGGGGTCTGGGATTTCGAGGCACCTTCAGCCTCAAAGCCACCCTTTCTCACTCGCCCCAGGGCCGTCATCACATATTACCATATGGCTGCCATTTGCTGCCACGCCCAAGGATCCACGAGGTAAAACTCTGGCTTGCTCTAAAGCTCTCTGGGAACCGCTTCTATTGGCCCTCAGACCTTGGGGCTCCGGGCTTTTGAGGCACCTTCAGCCTCAAAGCCACCCTTTCTCACTCGCCCCAGGGCCAACCTCTAAAATTGCCTTATATCCGGAGATTGCAGCCACACCCAGGGAGCCACGAGGGAAAACTGTGTCTTTCTCTATAGCTCCCTGGGAACCGCTTCTATTGGCCCTCAGAGCTTGGGGGTCTGGGATTTCGAGGCACCTTCAGCCTCAAAGCCACCCTTTCTCACTCGCCCCAGGGCCAACCTCTAAAATTGCCTTATATCCGGAGATTGCAGCCACACCAAGGGAGCCACGAGGGATAAGTGTGTCTTTCTCTATAGCTCCCTGGGAACCGCTTCTATTGGCCCTCAGAGCTTGGGGGTCCGGGCTTCCGAGGCACCTTCAGCCTCAAAACCACCCTTTCTCACTCGCCCCAGGGCCGGCATCACATATTACCGTATGGCTGCCATTTGCTGCCACGCCCAAGGATCCACGAGGTAAAACTCTGGCTTGCTCTAAAGCTCTCTGGGAAGCGCTTCTATTGGCCCTCAGACATTGGGGCTCCGGGCTTTCGAGGCACCTTCAGCCTCAAAGCCACCCTTTCTCACTTGCCCCAGGGCCGGCCTCAGAAATTACCGTATGGCCAGAGTTTCCCGCCACACCCAAGGAGCCACGAGGAAAAAGTGTGGCTTGTTCTAAAGCTCTCTGGGAACTACTTATATTACCCCACAGATCTTGGGGCTCCAGGCTTTCCTGGTGTCTTCAGCCTCAAAACCACCCTTACTCACTCGCTCCAGGGCCAGCCTCAGGAATTACCCTACATCCGGAGATTCCTGCCACGCCCAAGGAGCCTCGAGGGAAAACTGTGGCTTCCTCTAAAGCTCTCTGGGAAGCGCATCTATTGCCCCACAGACCTTGGGGCTCCGGGCTTCCGAGGCACCTTCAGCCTCAAAACCACCCTTTCTCATTCGCCCCTGGTCCAGCCTCCAAATTTCCATATGTCTGGAAAATGCTGCCACGCCCAAGGAGCCACAAGGGAAAACTGTGGCTTGTTCTAAAGCTCTGTGGGAACCGCTTGCATCGCCCAACACAGTTTGGTGCTCCAGGCTTTCGAGGGCCCGTTCATCCTCAAAGCAACCCTTTCTCACTGGCCCCAGGGCCAGCCTCAGGAATTACTGTATGTCCGGAGATTGCTGGCACGCCCAAGGAGCCACGAGGGAAAACTGTGGCTTGTTCTAAAGCTCTCTGGGAACCGCTTGCGTCGCCCAACACAGTTTGGTGCTCCAGCCTTTTGGGGTACCTTCAGCCTCAAAACCACCCTTTCTCATTCGCCCCTGGTCCAGCCTCCAAATTTACATATATCTGGAAAATGCTGCCACGCCCAAGGAGCCACGAGGGAAAAATCTGGCTTGTTCTAAAGCTCTCTGGGAACTGCTTGCATTGGCCCTTCAGACCTTGGGGCTCTGGGCTTTCCTGGTGTCTTCAGCCTCAAAACCACCCTTTCTCACTGGCCCCAGGGCCAGCCTCAGGAATTACAGCATGTCTGGAGATTCATGCCACAGCCAAGGAGAAACGAGGAAAAAGTGTGGCTTGTTCTAAAGCTCTCTGGGAAGCGCATCTATTGCCCCACAGACCTTGGGGCTCCGGGCTTCCGAGGCACCTTCAGCCTCAAAACCACCCTTTCTCATTCGCCCCTCGGCCAGCCACTAAAATTGCCTTATATCCGGAGATTGCAGCCACACCCAGGGAGCCACGAGGGAAAACTGTGTCTTTCTCTATAGCTCCCTGGGAACCGCTTCTATTGGCCCTCAGAGCTTGGGGCTCTGGGATTTCAAGGCACTTTCAGCCTCAAAGCCACCCTTTCTCACTCGCCCCAGGGCCGGCATCACATATTACCGTATGGCTGCCATTTGCTGCCACGCCCAAGGATCCACGAGGTAAAACTCTGGCTTGCTCTAAAGCTCTCTGGGAAGCGCTTCTATTGGCCCTCAGACATTGGGGCTCCGGGCTTTCGAGGCACCTTCAGCCTCAAAGCCACCCTTTCTCACTCACCCCAGGGCCAACCTCCAAAAATTGCCTTATATCCGGAGATTGCAGCCACACCCAGGGAGCCACGAGGGATAAGTGTGTCTTTCTCTATAGCTCCCTGGGAACCGCTTCTATTGGCCCTCAGAGCTTGGGGGTCTGGGATTTCGAGGCATCTTCAGCCTCAAAGCCACCCTTTCTCACTCGCCCCAGGGCCGGCATCACATATTACCATATGGCTGCCATTTGCTGCCACGCCCAAGGATCCACGAGGTAAAACTCTGGCTTGCTCTAAAGCTCTCTGGGAACCGCTTCTATTGGCCCTCAGACCTTGGGGCTCCGGGCTTTCGAGGCACCTTCAGCCTCAAAGCCACCCTTTCTCACTTGCCCCAGGGCCGGCCTCAGAAATTACCGTATGGCCAGAGTTTCCCGCCACACCCAAGGAGCCACGAGGAAAAAGTGTGGCTTGTTCTAAAGCTCTCTGGGAACTACTTATATTACCCCACAGATCTTGGGGCTCCAGGCTTTCCTGGTGTCTTCAGCCTCAAAACCACCCTTACTCACTCGCTCCAGGGCCAGCCTCAGGAATTACCCTACATCCGGAGATTCCTGCCACGCCCAAGGAGCCTCGAGGGAAAACTGTGGCTTCCTCTAAAGCTCTCTGGGAAGCGCATCTATTGCCCCACAGACCTTGGGGCTCCGGGCTTCCGAGGCACCTTCAGCCTCAAAACCACCCTTTCTCATTCGCCCCTCGGCCAGCCTCCAAATTTCCATATGTCTGGAAAATGCTGCCACGCCCAAGGAGCCACAAGGGAAAACTGTGGCTTGTTCTAAAGTTCTCTGGGAACCGCTTGCATCGCCCAACACAGTTTGGTGCTCCAGGCTTTCGAGGCCCGTTCATCCTCAAAGCAACCCTTTCTCACTGGCCCCAGGGCCAGCCTCAGGAATTACTGTATGTCCGGAGATTGCTGGCACGCCCAAGGAGCCACGAGGGAAAACTGTGGCTTGTTCTAAAGCTCTCTGGGAACCGCTTGCGTCGCCCAACACAGTTTGGTGCTCCAGCCTTTTGGGGTACCTTCAGCCTCAAAACCACCCTTTCTCATTCGCCCCTGGTCCAGCCTCCAAATTTACATATATCTGGAAAATGCTGGCACGCCCAAGGAGCCACGAGGGAAAAAATCTGGCTTGTTCTAAAGCTCTCTGGGAACTGCTTGCATTGGCCCTTCAGACCTTGGGGCTCTGGGCTTTCCTGGTGTCTTCAGCCTCAAAACCACCCTTTCTCACTGGCCCCAGGGCCAGCCTCAGGAATTACAGCATGTCTGGAGTTTCCCGCCACACCCAAGGAGCCACGAGGAAAAAGTGTGGCTTCTTCTAAAGCTCTCTGGGAAGCGCATCTATTGCCCCACAGACCTTGGGGCTCCGGGCTTCCGAGGCACCTTCAGCCTCAAAACCACCCTTTCTCATTCGCCCCTCGGCCAGCCACTAAAATTGCCTTATATCCGGAGATTGCAGCCACACCCAGGGAGCCACGAGGGATAAGTGTGTCTTTCTCTATAGCTCCCTGGGAACCGCTTCTATTGGCCCTCAGAGCTTGGGGGTCTGGGATTTCGAGGCACCTTCAGCCTCAAAGCCACCCTTTCTCACTCGCCCCAGGGCCGGCATCACATATTACGGTATGGCTGCCATTTGCTGCCACGCCCAAGGATCCACGAGGTAAAACTCTGGCTTGCTCTAAAGCTCTCTGGGAACCGCTTCTATTGGCCCTCAGACATTGGGGCTCCGGGCTTTTGAGGCACCTTCAGCCTCAAAGCCACCCTTTCTCACTCACCCCAGGGCCAACCTCTAAAATTGCCTTATATCCGGACATTGCAGCCACACCCAGGGAACCACGAGGGATAAGTGTGTCTTTCTCTATAGCTCCCTGGGAACCGCTTCTATTGGCCCTCAGAGCTTGGGGGTCTGGGATTTCGAGGCACCTTCAGCCTCAAAGCCACCCTTTCTCACTCGCCCCAGGGCCGTCATCACATATTACCATATGGCTGCCATTTGCTGCCACGCCCAAGGATCCACGAGGTAAATGTTGACGCGGAAGGCTCGAGCAATAACATGCAGACCAATGTGATCAGGTTAATGCCACTTTATTCAACCTAAGTGTTACATTTATAGTATTATGATTTCTGTTCACGCGCTCTAACTCCTACTAATTGGCTGCATGTTATCCTCACGAGCTGTCCACGCGCTTAATTCTTTCTTGTCATTGGTCGACCTTTCTTGACGTATGATGTTTTCAATTCCTTTGTTACACTTCTTTGTGGTCAGCACCTCCTTATCTCATGTCCGACAGTAACCTTTCTTAAACTCATGTCAAGGCAGGCCTACACAGCTGCTACCAACTCCTCAGTGCTTGGAGTGTTCATAGGGTGACCTCGTTGTATTAGAAATCCTTCCACAAATCCCCCTTTTTGTTTTTGAACACTCCAAGACTCTTCAGTTGCAAGCATTACTTGATTAAACCATATTTTTCTTACCATGCGCTCCAAGCCTCTTTGCAAACAATAGAACAGACAAGGAACAATTAACAACACAACAAATACCACGATCAAAATCATTACACCTATTTTTAAAAGGGATGCAACCCAGCCTGTGATTCCCCATCCTTTGAGCAGTCCTGTAAGCCAATGCCAGCTACTCTCTATCTCCACAGGTAAAACTCTGGCTTGCTCTAAAGCTCTCTGGGAATCGCTTCTATTGGCCCTCAGACATTGGGGGCTCCGGGCTTTCGAGGCACCTTCAGCCTCAAAGCCACCCTTTCTCACTCGCCCCAGGGCCGGCATCACATATTACCGTATGGCTGCCATTTGCTGCCACGCCCAAGGATCCACGAGGTAAAACTCTGGCTTGCTCTAAAGCTCTCTGGGAATCGCTTCTATTGGCCCTCAGACATTGGGGCTCCGGGCTTTCGAGGCACCTTCAGCCTCAAAGCCACCCTTTCTCACTTGCCCCAGGGCCGGCCTCAGAAATTACCGTATGGCCAGAGTTTCCCGCCACACCCAAGGAGCCACGAGGAAAAAGTGTGGCTTGTTCTAAAGCTCTCTGGGAACTACTTATATTACCCCACAGATCTTGGGGCTCCAGGCTTTCCTGGTGTCTTCAGCCTCAAAACCACCCTTACTCACTCTCTCCAGGGCCAGCCTCAGGAATTACCCTACATCCGGAGATTCCTGCCACGCCCAAGGAGCCTCGAGGGAAAACTGTGGCTTCCTCTAAAGCTCTCTGGGAAGCGCATCTATTGCCCCACAGACCTTGGGGCTCCGGGCTTCCGAGGCACCTTCAGCCTCAAAACCACCCTTTCTCATTCGCCCCTGGTCCAGCCTCCAAATTTCCATATGTCTGGAAAATGCTGCCACGCCCAAGGAGCCACAAGGGAAAACTGTGGCTTGTTCTAAAGCTCTCTGGGAACCGCTTGCATCGCCCAACACAGTTTGGTGCTCCAGGCTTTCGAGGCCCGTTCATCCTCAAAGCAACCCTTTCTCACTGGCCCCAGGGCCAGCCTCAGGAATTACCCTATGTCCGGAGATTGCTGGCATGCCCAAGGAGCCACGAGGGAAAACTGTGGCTTGTTCTAAAGCTCTCTGGGAACCGCTTGCATCGCCCAACACAGTTTGGTGCTCCAGCCTTTTGGGGCACCTTCAGCCTCAAAACCACCCTTTCTCATTCGCCCCTGGTCCAGCCTCCAAATTTACATATATCTGGAAAATGCTGCCACGCCCAAGGAGCCACGAGGGAAAAATCTGGCTTGTTCTAAAGCTCTCTGGGAACTGCTTGCATTGGCCCTTCAGACCTTGGGGCTCTGGGCTTTCCTGGTGTCTTCAGCCTCAAAACCACCCTTTCTCACTGGCCCCAGGGCCAGCCTCAGGAATTACAGCATGTCTGGAGTTTCCCGCCACACCCAAGGAGCCACGAGGAAAAAGTGTGGCTTGTTCTAAAGCTCTCTGGGAAGCGCATCTATTGCCCCACAGACCTTGGGGCTCCGGGCTTCCGAGGCACCTTCAGCCTCAAAACCACCCTTTCTCATTCGCCCCTCGGCCAGCCACTAAAATTGCCTTATATCCGGAGATTGCAGCCACAGCCCAGGGAGCCACGAGGGATAAGTGTGTCTTTCTCTATAGCTCCCTGGGAACCGCTTCTATTGGCCCTCAGAGCTTGGGGGTCTGGGATTTCGAGGCACCTTCAGCCTCAAAACCACCCTTTCTCACTCGCCCCAGGGCCGGCATCACATATTACCGTATGGCTGCCATTTGCTGCCACGCCCAAGGATCCACGAGGTAAAACTCTGGCTTGCTCTAAAGCTCTCTGGACCGCTTCTATGGCCTCAGACATGGGGCTCGGGCTTTCGAGGCACCTCAGCCTCAAAGCACCCTTTCTCATTGCCCCAGGGCCGCTCAAAATTACCGTATGCCGAGTTCCCGCCACACCAAGGAGCCACGAGGAAAAGTGTGGCTTTCTAAACTCCTGGGAACGCTTCTATTGGCCCTCAGACTTGGGCTCGGGTTTCGAGGCACCTTCAGCCTCAAAGCCACCCTTTCTCACTCACCCCAGGGCCAACCTCTAAAATTGCCTTATATCCGGAGATTGCAGCCACACCCAGGGAGCCACGAGGGATAAGTGTGTCTTTCTCTATAGCTCCCTGGGAACCGCTTCTATTGGCCCTCAGAGCTTGGGGGTCTGGGATTTCGAGGCACCTTCAGCCTCAAAGCCACCCTTTCTCACTCGCCCCAGGGCCGGCATCACATATTACCATATGGCTGCCATTTGCTGCCACGCCCAAGGATCCACGAGGTAAAACTCTGGCTTGCTCTAAAGCTCTCTGGGAACCGCTTCTATTGGCCCTCAGACCTTGGGGCTCCGGGCTTTCGAGGCACCTTCAGCCTCAAAGCCACCCTTTCTCACTTGCCCCAGGGCCGGCCTCAGAAATTACCGTATGGCCAGAGTTTCCCGCCACACCCAAGGAGCCACGAGGAAAAAGTGTGGCTTGTTCTAAAGCTCTCTGGGAACTACTTATATTACCCCACAGATCTTGGGGCTCCAGGCTTTCCTGGTGTCTTCAGCCTCAAAACCACCCTTACTCACTCGCTCCAGGGCCAGCCTCAGGAATTACCCTACATCCGGAGATTCCTGCCACGCCCAAGGAGCCTCGAGGGAAAACTGTGGCTTCCTCTAAAGCTCTCTGGGAAGCGCATCTATTGCCCCACAGACCTTGGGGCTCCGGGCTTCCGAGGCACCTTCAGCCTCAAAACCACCCTTTCTCATTCGCCCCTCGGCCAGCCTCCAAATTTCCATATGTCTGGAAAATGCTGCCACGCCCAAGGAGCCACAAGGGAAAACTGTGGCTTGTTCTAAAGTTCTCTGGGAACCGCTTGCATCGCCCAACACAGTTTGGTGCTCCAGGCTTTCGAGGCCCATTCATCCTCAAAGCAACCCTTTCTCACTGGCCCCAGGGCCAGCCTCAGGAATTACTGTATGTCCGGAGATTGCTGGCACGCCCAAGGAGCCACGAGGGAAAACTGTGGCTTGTTCTAAAGCTCTCTGGGAACCGCTTGCGTCGCCCAACACAGTTTGGTGCTCCAGCCTTTTGGGGTACCTTCAGCCTCAAAACCACCCTTTCTCATTCGCCCCTGGTCCAGCCTCCAAATTTACATATATCTGGAAAATGCTGGCCACGCCCAAGGAGCCACGAGGGAAAAATCTGGCTTGTTCTAAAGCTCTCTGGGAACTGCTTGCATTGGCCCTTCAGACCTTGGGGCTCTGGGCTTTCCTGGTGTCTTCAGCCTCAAAACCACCCTTTCTCACTGGCCCCAGGGCCAGCCTCAGGAATTACAGCATGTCTGGAGTTTCCCGCCACACCCAAGGAGCCACGAGGAAAAAGTGTGGCTTGCTCTAAAGCTCTCTGGGAAGCGCATCTATTGCCCCACAGACCTTGGGGCTCCGGGCTTCCGAGGCACCTTCAGCCTCAAAACCACCCTTTCTCATTCGCCCCTCGGCCAGCCACTAAAATTGCTTATATCCGGAGATTGCAGCCACACCCAGGGAGCCACGAGGGATAAGTGTGTCTTTCTCTATAGCTCCCTGGGAACCGCTTCTATTGGCCCTCAGAGCTTGGGGGTCTGGGATTTCGAGGCACCTTCAGCCTCAAAGCCACCCTTTCTCACTCGCCCCAGGGCCGGCATCACATATTACCGTATGGCTGCCAGTTTGCCTGCCACAGCCCAAGGATCCACGAGGTAAAACTCTGGCTTGCTCTAAAGCTCTCTGGGAACCGCTTCTATTGGCCCTCAGACATTGGGGCTCCGGGCTTTCGAGGCACCTTCAGCCTCAAAGCCACCCTTTCTCACTCGCCCCAGGGCCAACCTCTAAAATTGCCTTATATCCGGAGATTGCAGCCACACCCAGGGAGCCACGAGGGATAAGTGTGTCTTTCTCTATAGCTCCCTGGGAACCGCTTCTATTGGCCCTCAGAGCTTGGGGGTCTGGGATTTCGAGGCACCTTCAGCCTCAAAGCCACCCTTTCTCACTCGCCCCAGGGCCGGCCTCAGAAATTACCGTATGGCCAGAGTTTCCCGCCACACCCAAGGAGCCACGAGGAAAAAGTGTGGCTTGTTCTAAAGCTCTCTGGGAACTACTTATATTACCCCACAGATCTTGGGGCTCCAGGCTTTCCTGGTGTCTTCAGCCTCAAAACCACCCTTACTCACTCGCTCCAGGGCCAGCCTCAGGAATTACCCTACATCCGGAGATTCCTGCCACGCCCAAGGAGCCTCGAGGGAAAACTGTGGCTTCCTCTAAAGCTCTCTGGGAAGCGCATCTATTGCCCCACAGACCTTGGGGCTCCGGGCTTCCGAGGCACCTTCAGCCTCAAAACCACCCTTTCTCATTCGCCCCTCGGTCCAGCCTCCAAATTTCCATATGTCTGGAAAATGCTGGCCACGCCCAAGGAGCCACGAGGGAAAACTGTGGCTTGTTCTAAAGTTCTCTGGGAACCGCTTGCATCGCCCAACACAGTTTGGTGCTCCAGGCTTTCGAGGCCCGTTCATCCTCAAAGCAACCCTTTCTCACTGGCCCCAGGGCCAGCCTCAGGAATTACTGTATGTCCGGAGATTGCTGGCACGCCCAAGGAGCCACGAGGGAAAACTGTGGCTTGTTCTAAAGCTCTCTGGGAACCGCTTGCGTCGCCCAACACAGTTTGGTGCTCCAGCCTTTTGGGGTACCTTCAGCCTCAAAACCACCCTTTCTCATTCGCCCCTGGTCCAGCCTCCAAATTTACATATATCTGGAAAATGCTTGCCACGCCCAAGGAGCCACGAGGAAAAAGTCTGGCTTGTTCTAAAGCTCTCTGGGAACTGCTTGCATTGGCCCTTCAGACCTTGGGGCTCATGGCTTTCCTGGTGTCTTCAGCCTCAAAACCACCCTTTCTCACTGGCCCCAGGGCCAGCCTCAGGAATTACAGCATGTCTGGAGTTTCCCGCCACACCCAAGGAGCCACGAGGAAAAAGTGTGGCTTGTTCTAAAGCTCTCTGGGAAGCGCATCTATTGCCCCACAGACCTTGGGGCTCCGGGCTTCCGAGGCACCTTCAGCCTCAAAACCACCCTTTCTCATTCGCCCCTCGGCCAGCCACTAAAATTGCCTTATATCGGAGATTGCAGCCACACCCAGGGAGCCACGAGGGATAAGTGTGTCTTTCTCTATAGCTCCCTGGGAACCGCTTCTATTGGCCCTCAGAGCTTGGGGGTCTGGGATTTCAAGGCACCTTCAGCCTCAAAGCCACCCTTTCTCACTCGCCCCAGGGCCGTCATCACATATTACCATATGGCTGCCATTTGCTGCCATGCCCAAGGATCCACGAGGTAAAACTCTGGCTTGCTCTAAAGCTCTCTGGGAACCGCTTCTATTGGCCCTCAGACCTTGGGGCTCCGGGCTTTTGAGGCACCTTCAGCCTCAAAGCCACCCTTTCTCACTCGCCCCAGGGCCAACCTCTAAAATTGCCTTATATCCGGAGATTGCAGCCACACCCAGGGAGCCACGAGGGAAAACTGTGTCTTTCTCTATAGCTCCCTGGGAACCGCTTCTATTGGCCCTCAGAGCTTGGGGGTCTGGGATTTCGAGGCACCTTCAGCCTCAAACCCACCCTTTCTCACTCGCCCCAGGGCCGGCATCACATATTACCATATGGCTGCCATTTGCTGCCACGCCCAAGGATCCACGAGGTAAAACTCTGGCTTGCTCTAAAGCTCTCTGGGAACCGCTTCTATTGCCCTCAGACATTGGGGCTCCGGGCTTTCGAGGCACCTTCAGCCTCAAAGCCACCCTTTCTCACTCGCCCCAGGGCCAACCTCTAAAATTGCCTTATATCCGGAGATTGCAGCCACACCAAGGGAGCCACGAGGGATAAGTGTGTCTTTCTCTATAGCTCCCTGGGAACCGCTTCTATTGGCCCTCAGAGCTTGGGGGTCTGGGATTTCGAGGCACCTTCAGCCTCAAAGCCACCCTTTCTCACTCGCCCCAGGGCCGGCATCACATATTACCGTATGGCTGCCATTTGCTGCCACGCCCAAGGATCCACGAGGTAAAACTCTGGCTTGCTCTAAAGCTCTCTGGGAACCGCTTCTATTGGCCCTCAGACATTGGGGCTCCGGGCTTTCGAGGCACCTTCAGCCTCAAAGCCACCCTTTCTCACTTGCCCCAGGGCCGGCCTCAGAAATTACCGTATGGCCAGAGTTTCCCGCCACACCCAAGGAGCCACGAGGAAAAAGTGTGGCTTGTTCTAAAGCTCTCTGGGAACTACTTATATTACCCCACAGATCTTGGGGCTCCAGGCTTTCCTGGTGTCTTCAGCCTCAAAACCACCCTTACTCACTCGCTCCAGGGCCAGCCTCAGGAATTACCCTACATCCGGAGATTCCTGCCACGCCCAAGGAGCCTCGAGGGAAAACTGTGGCTTCCTCTAAAGCTCTCTGGGAAGCGCATCTATTGCCCCACAGACCTTGGGGCTCCGGGCTTCCGAGGCACCTTCAGCCTCAAAACCACCCTTTCTCATTCGCCCCTCGGCCAGCCTCCAAATTTCCATATGTCTGGAAAATGCTGCCACGCCCAAGGAGCCACAAGGGAAAACTGTGGCTTGTTCTAAAGTTCTCTGGGAACCGCTTGCATCGCCCAACACAGTTTGGTGCTCCAGGCTTTCGAGGCCCGTTCATCCTCAAAGCAACCCTTTCTCACTGGCCCCAGGGCCAGCCTCAGGAATTACTGTATGTCCGGAGATTGCTGGCACGCCCAAGGAGCCACGAGGGAAAACTGTGGCTTGTTCTAAAGCTCTCTGGGAACCGCTTGCGTCGCCCAACACAGTTTGGTGCTCCAGCCTTTTGGGGTACCTTCAGCCTCAAAACCACCCTTTCTCATTCGCCCCTGGTCCAGCCTCCAAATTTACATATATCTGGAAAATGCTGCCACGCCCAAGGAGCCACGAGGGAAAAATCTGGCTTGTTCTAAAGCTCTCTGGGAACTGCTTGCATTGGCCCTTCAGACCTTGGGGCTCTGGCTTTCCTGGTGTCTTCAGCCTCAAAACCACCCTTTCTCACTGGCCCCAGGGCCAGCCTCAGGAATTACAGCATGTCTGGAGTTTCCCGCCACACCCAAGGAGCCACGAGGAAAAAGTGTGGCTTGCTCTAAAGCTCTCTGGGAAGCGCATCTATTGCCCCACAGAACTTGGGGCTCCGGGCTTCCGAGGCACCTTCAGCCTCAAAACCACCCTTTCTCATTCGCCCCTCGGCCAGCCACTAAAATTGCCTTATATCCGGAGATTGCAGCCACACCCAGGGAGCCACGAGGGAAAACTGTGTCTTTCTCTATAGCTCCCTGGGAACCGCTTCTATTGGCCCTCAGAGCTTGGGGGTCTGGGATTTCGAGGCACCTTCAGCCTCAAAGCCACCCTTTCTCACTCGCCCCAGGGCCGGCATCACATATTACCGTATGGCTGCCATTTGCTGCCACGCCCAAGGATCCACGAGGTAAAACTCTGGCTTGCTCTAAAGCTCTCTGGGAACCGCTTCTATTGGCCCTCAGACATTGGGGCTCCGGGCTTTCGAGGCACCTTCAGCCTCAAAGCCACCCTTTCTCACTTGCCCCAGGGCCGGCCTCACAAATTACCGTATGGCCAGAGTTTCCCGCCACACCCAAGGAGCCACGAGGTAAAACTCTGGCTTGCTCTAAAGCTCTCTGGGAACCGCTTCTATTGGCCCTCAGACATTGGGGCTCCGGGCTTTCGAGGCACCTTCAGCCTCAAAGCCACCCTTTCTCACTCGCCCCAGGGCCAACCTCTAAAATTGCCTTATATCCGGAGATTGCAGCCACGCCCAGGGAGCCACGAGGGATAAGTGTGTCTTTCTCTATAGCTCCCTGGGAACCGCTTCTATTGGCCCTCAGAGCTTGGGGGTCTGGGATTTCGAGGCACCTTCAGCCTCAAAGACACCCTTTCTCACTCGCCCCAGGGCCGGCCTCAGAAATTACCATATGGCTGCCATTTGCTGCCACGCCCAAGGATCCACGAGGTAAAACTCTGGCTTGCTCTAAAGCTCTCTGGGAATCGCTTCTATTGGCCCTCAGACATTGGGGCTCCGGGCTTTCGAGGCACCTTCAGCCTCAAAGCCACCCTTTCTCACTTGCCCCAGGGCCGGCCTCAGAAATTACCGTATGGCCAGAGTTTCCCGCCACACCCAAGGAGCCACGAGGAAAAAGTGTGGCTTCTTCTAAAGCTCTCTGGGAACTACTTATATTACCCCACAGATCTTGGGGCTCCAGGCTTTCCTGGTGTCTTCAGCCTCAAAACCACCCTTACTCACTCGCTCCAGGGCCAGCCTCAGGAATTACCCTACATCCGGAGATTCCTGCCACGCCCAAGGAGCCTCGAGGGAAAACTGTGGCTTCCTCTAAAGCTCTCTGGGAAGCGCATCTATTGCCCCACAGACCTTGGGGCTCCGGGCTTCCGAGGCACCTTCAGCCTCAAAACCACCCTTTCTCATTCGCCCCTCGGCCAGCCTCCAAATTTCCATATGTCTGGAAAATGCTGCCACGCCCAAGGAGCCACAAGGGAAAACTGTGGCTTGTTCTAAAGTTCTCTGGGAACCGCTTGCATCGCCCAACACAGTTTGGTGCTCCAGGCTTTCGAGGCCCGTTCATCCTCAAAGCAACCCTTTCTCACTGGCCCCAGGGCCAGCCTCAGGAATTACTGTATGTCCGGAGATTGCTGGCACGCCCAAGGAGCCACGAGGGAAAACTGTGGCTTGTTCTAAAGCTCTCTGGGAACCGCTTGCGTCGCCCAACACAGTTTGGTGCTCCAGCCTTTTGGGGTACCTTCAGCCTCAAAACCACCCTTTCTCATTCGCCCCTGGTCCAGCCTCCAAATTTACATATATCTGGAAAATGCTGCCACGCCCAAGGAGCCACGAGGGAAAAATCTGGCTTGTTCTAAAGCTCTCTGGGAACTACTTATATTACCCCACAGACCTTGGGGCTCCAGGCTTTCCTGGTGTCTTCAGCCTCAAAACCACCCTTTCTCACTGGCCCCAGGGCCAGCCTCAGGAATTACAGCATGTCTGGAGTTTCCCGCCACACCCAAGGAGCCATCGAGGAAAAAGTGTGGCTTGTTCTAAAGCTCTCTGGGAAGCGCATCTATTGCCCCACAGACCTTGGGGCTCCGGGCTTCCGAGGCACCTTCAGCCTCAAAACCACCCTTTCTCTTCGCCCCTCGGCCAGCCACTAAAATTGCCTTATATCCGGAGATTGCAGCCACACCCAGGGAGCCACGAGGGATAAGTGTGTCTTTCTCTATAGCTCCCTGGGAACCGCTTCTATTGGCCCTCAGAGCTTGGGGGTCTGGGATTTCAAGGCACCTTCAGCCTCAAAGCCACCCTTTCTCACTCGCCCCAGGGCCGTCATCACATATTACCATATGGCTGCCATTTTGCTGCCACGCCCAAGGATCCACGAGGTAAAACTCTGGCTTGCTCTAAAGCTCTCTGGGAACCGCTTCTATTGGCCCTCAGACCTTGGGGCTCCGGGCTTTTGAGGCACCTTCAGCCTCAAAGCCACCCTTTCTCACTCGCCCCAGGGCCAACCTCTAAAATTGCCTTATATCCGGAGATTGCAGCCACACCCAGGGAGCCACGAGGGAAAACTGTGTCTTTCTCTATAGCTCCCTGGGAACCGCTTCTATTGGCCCTCAGAGCTTGGGGGTCGGGATTTCGAGGCACCTTCAGCCTCAAAGCCACCCTTTCTCACTCGCCCCAGGGCCGTCATCACATATTACCGTATGGCTGCCATTTGCTGCCACGCCCAAGGATCCACGAGGTAAAACTCTGGCTTGCTCTAAAGCTCTCTGGGAACCCGCTTCTATTGGCCCCTCAGACCTTGGGGCTCCGGGCTTTTGAGGCACCTTCAGCCTCAAAGCCACCCCTTTCTCACTCGCCCCAGGGCCAACCTCTAAAATTGCCTTATATCCGGAGATTGCAGCCACACCCAGGGAGCCACGAGGGAAAACTGTGTCTTTCTCTATAGCTCCCTGGGAACCGCTTCTATTGGCCCTCAGAGCTTGGGGGTCTGGGATTTCGAGGCACCTTCAGCCTCAAAGCCACCCTTTCTCACTCGCCCCAGGGCCAACCTCTAAAATTGCCTTATATCCGGAGATTGCAGCCACACCCAGGGAGCCACGAGGGATAAGTGTGTCTTTCTCTATAGCTCCCTGGGAACCGCTTCTATTGGCCCTCAGAGCTTGGGGGTCTGGGATTTCGAGGCACCTTCAGCCTCAAAACCACCCTTTCTCACTCGCCCCAGGGCCGGCATCACATATTACCGTATGGCTGCCATTTGCTGCCACGCCCAAGGATCCACGAGGTAAAACTCTGGCTTGCTCTAAAGCTCTCTGGGAATCGCTTCTATTGGCCCTCAGACATTGGGGCTCCGGGCTTTCGAGGCACCTTCAGCCTCAAAGCCACCCTTTCTCACTTGCCCCAGGGCCGGCCTCAGAAATTACCGTATGGCCAGAGTTTCCCGCCACACCCAAGGAGCCACGAGGAAAAAGTGTGGCTTGTTCTAAAGCTCTCTGGGAACTACTTATATTACCCCACAGATCTTGGGGCTCCAGGCTTTCCTGGTGTCTTCAGCCTCAAAACCAGCCTTACTCACTCGCTCCAGGGCCAGCCTCAGGAATTACCCTACATCCGGAGATTCCTGCCACGCCCAAGGAGCCTCGAGGGAAAACTGTGGCTTCCTCTAAAGCTCTCTGGGAAGCGCATCTATTGCCCCACAGACCTTGGGGCTCCGGGCTTCCGAGGCACCTTCAGCCTCAAAACCACCCTTTCTCATTCGCCCCTCGGCCAGCCTCCAAATTTCCATATGTCTGGAAAATGCTGCCACGCCCAAGGAGCCACAAGGGAAAACTGTGGCTTGTTCTAAAGTCTCTGGGAACCGCTTGCATCGCCCAACACAGTTTGGTGCTCCAGGCTTTCGAGGCCCGTTCATCCTCAAAGCAACCCTTTCTCACTGGCCCCAGGGCCAGCCTCAGGAATTACTGTATGTCCGGAGATTGCTGGCACGCCCAAGGAGCCACGAGGGAAAACTGTGGCTTGTTCTAAAGCTCTCTGGGAACCGCTTGCGTCGCCCAACACAGTTTGGTGCTCCAGCCTTTTGGGGTACCTTCAGCCTCAAAACCACCCTTTCTCATTCGCCCCCTGGTCCAGCCTCCAAATTTACATATATCTGGAAAATGCTGCCACGCCCAAGGAGCCACGAGGGAAAAATCTGGCTTGTTCTAAAGCTCTCTGGGAACTGCTTGCATTGGCCCTTCAGACCTTGGGGCTCTGGGCTTTCCTGGTGTCTTCAGCCTCAAAACCACCCTTTCTCACTGGCCCCAGGGCCAGCCTCAGGAATTACAGCATGTCTGGAGTTTCCCTGCCACACCCAAGGAGCCACGAGGAAAAAGTGTGGCTTGTTCTAAAGCTCTCTGGGAAGCGCATCTATTGCCCCACAGACCTTGGGGCTCCGGGCTTCCGAGGCACCTTCAGCCTCAAAACCACCCTTTCTCATTCGCCCCTCGGCCAGCCACTAAAATTGCCTTATATCCGGAGATTGCAGCCACACCCAGGGAGCCACGAGGGAAAACTGTGTCTTTCTCTATAGCTCCCTGGGAACCGCTTCTATTGGCCCTCAGAGCTTGGGGTTTGGGATTTCAAGGCACTTCAGCCTCAAAGCCACCCTTTCTCACTCGCCCCAGGGCCGGCATCACATATTACCGTATGGCTGCCATTTGCTGCCACGCCCAAGGATCCACGAGGTAAAACTCTGGCTTGCTCTAAAGCTCTCTGGGAAGCGCTTCTATTGGCCCTCAGACATTGGGGCTCCGGGCTTTCGAGGCACCTTCAGCCTCAAAGCCACCCTTTCTCACTCGCCCCAGGGCCAGCCACAAAAATTGCCTTATATCCGGAGATTGCAGCCACACCCAGGGAGCCACGAGGGATAAGTGTGTCTTTCTCTATAGCTCCCTGGGAACCGCTTCTATTGGCCCTCAGAGCTTGGGGGTCTGGGATTTCGAGGCACCCTTCAGCCTCAAAGCCACCCTTTCTCACTCGCCCCAGGGCCGGCATCACATATTACCGTATGGCTGCCATTTGCTGCCACGCCCAAGGATCCACGAGGTAAAACTCTGGCTTGCTCTAAAGCTCTCTGGGAACCGCTTCTATTGGCCCTCAGACCTTGGGGCTCCGGGCTTTCGAGGCACCTTCAGCCTCAAAGCCACCCTTTCTCACTTGCCCCAGGGCCGGCCTCAGAAATTACCGTATGGCCAGAGTTTCCCGCCACACCCAAGGAGCCACGAGGAAAAAGTGTGGCTTGTTCTAAAGCTCTCTGGGAACTACTTATATTACCCCACAGATCTTGGGGCTCCAGGCTTTCCTGGTGTCTTCAGCCTCAAAACCACCCTTACTCACTCGCTCCAGGGCCAGCCTCAGGAATTACCCTACATCCGGAGATTCCTGCCACGCCCAAGGAGCCTCGAGGGAAAACTGTGGCTTCCTCTAAAGCTCTCTGGGAAGCGCATCTATTGCCCCACAGACCTTGGGGCTCCGGGCTTCCGAGGCACCTTCAGCCTCAAAACCACCCTTTCTCATTCGCCCCTCGGCCAGCCTCCAAATTTCCATATGTCTGGAAAATGCTGCCACGCCCAAGGAGCCACAAGGGAAAACTGTGGCTTGTTCTAAAGCTCTCTGGGAACCGCTTGCATCGCCCAACACAGTTTGGTGCTCCAGGCTTTCGAGGCCCAGTTCAGCCTCAAAGCAACCCTTTCTCACTGGCCCCAGGGCCAGCCTCAGGAATTACTGTATGTCCGGAGATTGCTGGCACGCCCAAGGAGCCACGAGGGAAAACTGTGGCTTGTTCTAAAGCTCTCTGGGAACCGCTTGCGTCGCCCAACACAGTTTGGTGCTCCAGCCTTTTGGGGTACCTTCAGCCTCAAAACCACCCTTTCTCATTCGCCCCTGGTCCAGCCTCCAAATTTACATATATCTGGAAAATGCTGCCACGCCCAAGGAGCCACGAGGGAAAAATCTGGCTTGTTCTAAAGCTCTCTGGGAACTGCTTGCATTGGCCCTTCAGACCTTGGGGCTCTGGGCTTTCCTGGTGTCTTCAGCCTCAAAACCACCCTTTCTCACTGGCCCCAGGGCCAGCCTCAGGAATTACAGCATGTCTGGAGTTTCCCGCCACACCCAAGGAGCCACGAGGAAAAAGTGTGGCTTCTTCTAAAGCTCTCTGGGAAGCGCATCTATTGCCCCACAGACCTTGGGGCTCCGGGCTTCCGAGGCACCTTCAGCCTCAAAACCACCCTTTCTCATTCGCCCCTCGGCCAGCCACTAAAATGGCCTTATATCCGGAGATTGCAGCCACACCCAGGGAGCCACGAGGGATAAGTGTGTCTTTCTCTATAGCTCCCTGGGAACCGCTTCTATTGGCCCTCAGAGCTTGGGGGTCTGGGATTTCGAGGCACCTTCAGCCTCAAAGCCACCCTTTCTCACTCGCCCCAGGGCCGGCATCACATATTACCGGTATGGCTGCCATTTGCTGCCACGCCCAAGGATCCACGAGGTAAAACTCTGGCTTGCTCTAAAGCTCTCTGGGAACCGCTTCTATTGGCCCTCAGACATTGGGGCTCCGGGCTTTCGAGGCACCTTCAGCCTCAAAGCCACCCTTTCTCACTCACCCCAGGGCCAACCTCTAAAATTGCCTTATATCCGGACATTGCAGCCACACCCAGGGAACCACGAGGGATAAGTGTGTCTTTCTCTATAGCTCCCTGGGAACCGCTTCTATTGGCCCTCAGAGCTTGGGGGTCTGGGATTTCGAGGCACCTTCAGCCTCAAAGCCACCCTTTCTCACTCGCCCCAGGGCCGTCATCACATATTACCGTATGGCTGCCATTTGCTGCAAACGCCCAAGGATCCACGAGGTAAATGTTGACGCGGAAGGCTCGAGCAATAACATGCAGACCAATGTGATCAGGTTAATGCCACTTTATTCAACCTAAGTGTTACATTTATAGTATTATGATTTCTGTTCACGCGCTCTAACTCCTACTAATTGGCTGCATGTTATCCTCACGAGCTGTCCACGCGCTTAATTTCTTTCTTGTCATTGGTCGACCTTTCTTGACGTATGATGTTTTCAATTCCTTTGTTACACTTCTTTGTGGTCAGCACCTCCTTATCTCATGTCCGACAGTAACCTTTCTTAAACTCATGTCAAGGCAGGCCTACACAGCTGCTACCAACTCCTCAGTGCTTGGAGTGTTCATAGGGTGACCTCGTTGTATTAGAAATCCTTCCACAAATCCCCCTTTTTGTTTTTGAACACTCCAAGACTCTTCAGTTGCAAGCATTACTTGATTAAACCATATTTTTCTTACCATGCGCTCCAAGCCTCTTTGCAAACAATAGAACAGACAAGGAACAATTAACAACACAACAAATACCACGATCAAAATCATTACACCTATTTTTAAAAGGGATGCAACCCAGCCTGTGATTCCCCATCCTTTGAGCAGTCCTGTAAGCCAATGCCAGCTACTCTCTATCTCCACAGGTAAAACTCTGGCTTGCTCTAAAGCTCTCTGGGAATCGCTTCTATTGGCCCTCAGACATTGGGGCTCCGGGCTTTCGAGGCACCTTCAGCCACAAAGCCACCCTTTCTCACTCGCCCCCAGGGCCGGCATCACATATTACCGTATGGCTGCCATTTGCTGCCACGCCCAAGGATCCACGAGGTAAAACTCTGGCTTGCTCTAAAGCTCTCTGGGAATCGCTTCTATTGGCCCTCAGACATTGGGGCTCCGGGCTTTCGAGGCACCTTCAGCCTCAAAGCCACCCTTTCTCACTTGCCCCAGGGCCGGCCTCAGAAATTACCGTATGGCCAGAGTTTCCCGCCACACCCAAGGAGCCACGAGGAAAAAGTGTGGCTTGTTCTAAAGCTCTCTGGGAACTACTTATATTACCCCACAGATCTTGGGGCTCCAGGCTTTCCTGGTGTCTTCAGCCTCAAAACCACCCTTACTCACTCGCTCCAGGGCCAGCCTCAGGAATTACCCTACATCCGGAGATTCCTGCCACGCCCAAGGAGCCTCGAGGGAAAACTGTGGCTTCCTCTAAAGCTCTCTGGGAAGCGCATCTATTGCCCCACAGACCTTGGGGCTCCGGGCTTCCGAGGCACCTTCAGCCTCAAAACCACCCTTTCTCATTCGCCCCTCGGCCAGCCTCCAAATTTCCATATGTCTGGAAAATGCTGCCACGCCCAAGGAGCCACAAGGGAAAACTGTGGCTTGTTCTAAAGTTCTCTGGGAACCGCTTGCATCGCCCAACACAGTTTGGTGCTCCAGGCTTTCGAGGCCCGTTCATCCTCAAAGCAACCCTTTCTCACTGGCCCCAGGGCCAGCCTCAGGAATTACTGTATGTCCGGAGATTGCTGGCACGCCCAAGGAGCCACGAGGGAAAACTGTGGCTTGTTCTAAAGCTCTCTGGGAACCGCTTGCGTCGCCCAACACAGTTTGGTGCTCCAGCCTTTTGGGGTACCTTCAGCCTCAAAACCACCCTTTCTCATTCGCCCCTGGTCCAGCCTCCAAATTTACATATATCTGGAAAATGCTGCCACGCCCAAGGAGCCACGAGGGAAAAATCTGGCTTGTTCTAAAGCTCTCTGGGAACTGCTTGCATTGGCCCTTCAGACCTTGGGGCTCTGGGCTTTCCTGGTGTCTTCAGCCTCAAAACCACCCTTTCTCACTGGCCCCAGGGCCAGCCTCAGGAATTACAGCATGTCTGGAGTTTCCCGCCACACCCAAGGAGCCACGAGGAAAAAGTGTGGCTTGTTCTAAAGCTCTCTGGGAAGCGCATCTATTGCCCCACAGACCTTGGGGCTCCGGGCTTCCGAGGCACCTTCAGCCTCAAAACCACCCTTTCTCATTCGCCCCTCGGCCAGCCACTAAAATTGCCTTATATCCGGAGATTGCAGCCACGCCCAGGGAGCCACGAGGGATAAGTGTGTCTTTCTCTATAGCTCCCTGGGAACCGCTTCTATTGGCCCTCAGAGCTTGGGGGTCTGGGATTTCGAGGCACCTTCAGCCTCAAAACCACCCTTTCTCACTCGCCCCAGGGCCGGCATCACATATTACCGTATGGCTGCCATTTGCTGCCACGCCCAAGGATCCACGAGGTAAAACTCTGGCTTGCTCTAAAGCTCTCTGGGAAGCGCTTCTATTGGCCCTCAGACATTGGGGCTCCGGGCTTTCGAGGCACCTTCAGCCTCAAAGCCACCCTTTCTCACTCACCCCAGGGCCAACCTCCAAAAATTGCCTTATATCCGGAGATTGCAGCCACACCCAGGGAGCCACGAGGGATAAGTGTGTCTTTCTCTATAGCTCCCTGGGAACCGCTTCTATTGGCCCTCAGAGCTTGGGGGTCTGGGATTTCGAGGCATCTTCAGCCTCAAAGCCACCCTTTCTCACTCGCCCCAGGGCCGGCATCACATATTACCATATGGCTGCCATTTGCTGCCACGCCCAAGGATCCACGAGGTAAAACTCTGGCTTGCTCTAAAGCTCTCTGGGAACCGCTTCTATTGGCCCTCAGACCTTGGGCTCCGGGCTTTCGAGGCACCTTCAGCCTCAAAGCCACCCTTTCTCACTTGCCCCAGGGCCGGCCTCAGAAATTACCGTATGGCCAGAGTTTCCCGCCACACCCAAGGAGCCACGAGGAAAAAGTGTGGCTTGTTCTAAAGCTCTCTGGGAACTACTTATATTACCCCACAGATCTTGGGGCTCCAGGCTTTCCTGGTGTCTTCAGCCTCAAAACCACCCTTACTCACTCGCTCCAGGGCCAGCCTCAGGAATTACCCTACATCCGGAGATTCCTGCCACGCCCAAGGAGCCTCGAGGGAAAACTGTGGCTTCCTCTAAAGCTCTCTGGGAAGCGCATCTATTGCCCCACAGACCTTGGGGCTCCGGGCTTCCGAGGCACCTTCAGCCTCAAAACCACCCTTTCTCATTCGCCCCTCGGCCAGCCTCCAAATTTCCATATGTCTGGAAAATGCTGCCACGCCCAAGGAGCCACAAGGGAAAACTGTGGCTTGTTCTAAAGCTCTCTGGGAACCGCTTGCATCGCCCAACACAGTTTGGTGCTCCAGGCTTTCGAGGCCCATTCATCCTCAAAGCAACCCTTTCTCACTGGCCCCAGGGCCAGCCTCAGGAATTACTGTATGTCCGGAGATTGCTGGCACGCCCAAGGAGCCACGAGGGAAAACTGTGGCTTGTTCTAAAGCTCTCTGGGAACCGCTTGCGTCGCCCAACACAGTTTGGTGCTCCAGCCTTTTGGGGTACCTTCAGCCTCAAAACCACCCTTTCTCATTCGCCCCTGGTCCAGCCTCCAAATTTACATATATCTGGAAAATGCTGGCACGCCCAAGGAGCCACGAGGGAAAAATCTGGCTTGTTCTAAAGCTCTCTGGGAACTGCTTGCATTGGCCCTTCAGACCTTGGGGCTCTGGGCTTTCCTGGTGTCTTCAGCCTCAAAACCACCCTTTCTCACTGGCCCCAGGGCCAGCCTCAGGAATTACAGCATGTCTGGAGTTTCCCGCCACACCCAAGGAGCCACGAGGAAAAAGTGTGGCTTCTTCTAAAGCTCTCTGGGAAGCGCATCTATTGCCCCACAGACCTTGGGGCTCCGGGCTTCCGAGGCACCTTCAGCCTCAAAACCACCCTTTCTCATTCGCCCCTCGGCCAGCCACTAAAATTGCCTTATATCCGGAGATTGCAGCCACACCCAGGGAGCCACGAGGGATAAGTGTGTCTTTCTCTATAGCTCCCTGGGAACCGCTTCTATTGGCCCTCAGAGCTTGGGGGTCTGGGATTTCGAGGCACCTTCAGCCTCAAAGCCACCCTTTCTCACTCGCCCCAGGGCCGGCATCACATATTACGGTATGGCTGCCATTTGCTGCCACGCCCAAGGATCCACGAGGTAAAACTCTGGCTTGCTCTAAAGCTCTCTGGGAACCGCTTCTATTGGCCCTCAGACATTGGGGCTCCGGGCTTTTGAGGCACCTTCAGCCTCAAAGCCACCCTTTCTCACTCACCCCAGGGCCAACCTCTAAAATTGCCTTATATCCGGACATTGCAGCCACACCCAGGGAACCACGAGGGATAAGTGTGTCTTTCTCTATAGCTCCCTGGGAACCGCTTCTATTGGCCCTCAGAGCTTGGGGGTCTGGGATTTCGAGGCACCTTCAGCCTCAAAGCCACCCTTTCTCACTCGCCCCAGGGCCGTCATCACATATTACCATATGGCTGCCATTTGCTGCCACGCCCAAGGATCCACGAGGTAAATGTTGACGCGGAAGGCTCGAGCAATAACATGCAGACCAATGTGATCAGGTTAATGCCACTTTATTCAACCTAAGTGTTACATTTATAGTATTATGATTTCTGTTCACGCGCTCTAACTCCTACTAATTGGCTGCATGTTATCCTCACGAGCTGTCCACGCGCTTAATTCTTTCTTGTCATTGGTCGACCTTTCTTGACGTATGATGTTTTCAATTCCTTTGTTACACTTCTTTGTGGTCAGCACCTCCTTATCTCATGTCCGACAGTAACCTTTCTTAAACTCATGTCAAGGCAGGCCTACACAGCTGCTACCAACTCCTCAGTGCTTGGAGTGTTCATAGGGTGACCTCGTTGTATTAGAAATCCTTCCACAAATCCCCCTTTTTGTTTTTGAACACTCCAAGACTCTTCAGTTGCAAGCATTACTTGATTAAACCATATTTTTCTTACCATGCGCTCCAAGCCTCTTTGCAAACAATAGAACAGACAAGGAACAATTAACAACACAACAAATACCACGATCAAAATCATTACACCTATTTTTAAAAGGGATGCAACCCAGCCTGTGATTCCCCATCCTTTGAGCAGTCCTGTAAGCCAATGCCAGCTACTCTCTATCTCCACAGGTAAAACTCTGGCTTGCTCTAAAGCTCTCTGGGAATCGCTTCTATTGGCCCTCAGACATTGGGGCTCCGGGCTTTCGAGGCACCTTCAGCCACAAAGCCACCCTTTCTCACTCGCCCCAGGGCCGGCATCACATATTACCGTATGGCTGCCATTTGCTGCCACGCCCAAGGATCCACGAGGTAAAACTCTGGCTTGCTCTAAAGCTCTCTGGGAATCGCTTCTATTGGCCCTCAGACATTGGGGCTCCGGGCTTTCGAGGCACCTTCAGCCTCAAAGCCACCCTTTCTCACTTGCCCCAGGGCCGGCCTCAGAAATTACCGTATGGCCAGAGTTTCCCGCCACACCCAAGGAGCCACGAGGAAAAAGTGTGGCTTGTTCTAAAGCTCTCTGGGAACTACTTATATTACCCCACAGATCTTGGGGCTCCAGGCTTTCCTGGTGTCTTCAGCCTCAAAACCACCCTTACTCACTCTCTCCAGGGCCAGCCTCAGGAATTACCCTACATCCGGAGATTCCTGCCACGCCCAAGGAGCCTCGAGGGAAAACTGTGGCTTCCTCTAAAGCTCTCTGGGAAGCGCATCTATTGCCCCACAGACCTTGGGGCTCCGGGCTTCCGAGGCACCTTCAGCCTCAAAACCACCCTTTCTCATTCGCCCCTGGTCCAGCCTCCAAATTTCCATATGTCTGGAAAATGCTGCCACGCCCAAGGAGCCACAAGGGAAAACTGTGGCTTGTTCTAAAGCTCTCTGGGAACCGCTTGCATCGCCCAACACAGTTTGGTGCTCCAGGCTTTCGAGGCCCGTTCATCCTCAAAGCAACCCTTTCTCACTGGCCCCAGGGCCAGCCTCAGGAATTACTGTATGTCCGGAGATTGCTGGCACGCCCAAGGAGCCACGAGGGAAAACTGTGGCTTGTTCTAAAGCTCTCTGGGAACCGCTTGCGTCGCCCAACACAGTTTGGTGCTCCAGCCTTTTGGGGTACCTTCAGCCTCAAAACCACCCTTTCTCATTCGCCCCTGGTCCAGCCTCCAAATTTACATATATCTGGAAAATGCTGCCACGCCCAAGGAGCCACGAGGGAAAAATCTGGCTTGTTCTAAAGCTCTCTGGGAACTGCTTGCATTGGCCCTTCAGACCTTGGGGCTCTGGGCTTTCCTGGTGTCTTCAGCCTCAAAACCACCCTTTCTCACTGGCCCCAGGGCCAGCCTCAGGAATTACAGCATGTCTGGAGTTTCCCGCCACACCCAAGGAGCCACGAGGAAAAAGTGTGGCTTGTTCTAAAGCTCTCTGGGAAGCGCATCTATTGCCCCACAGACCTTGGGGCTCCGGGCTTCCGAGGCACCTTCAGCCTCAAAACCACCCTTTCTCATTCGCCCCTCGGCCAGCCACTAAAATTGCCTTATATCCGGAGATTGCAGCCACGCCCAGGGAGCCACGAGGGATAAGTGTGTCTTTCTCTATAGCTCCCTGGGAACCGCTTCTATTGGCCCTCAGAGCTTGGGGGTCTGGGATTTCGAGGCACCTTCAGCCTCAAAACCACCCTTTCTCACTCGCCCCAGGGCCGGCATCACATATTACCGTATGGCTGCCATTTGCTGCCACGCCCAAGGATCCACGAGGTAAAACTCTGGCTTGCTCTAAAGCTCTCTGGGAAGCGCTTCTATTGGCCCTCAGACATTGGGGCTCTGGGCTTTCGAGGCACCTTCAGCCTCAAAGCCACCCTTTCTCACTTGCCCCAGGGCCGGCATCAGAAATTACCGTATGGCCAGAGTTTCCCGCCACACCCAAGGAGCCACGAGGAAAAAGTGTGGCTTCTTCTAAAACTCTCTGGGAAGCGCTTCTATTGGCCCTCAGACATTGGTGCTCCGGGTTTTCGAGGCACCTTCAGCCTCAAAACCACCCTTTCTCACTCACCCCAGGGCCAACCTCTAAAATTGCCTTATATCCGGAGATTGCAGCCACACCCAGGGAGCCACGAGGGATAAGTGTGTCTTTCTCTATAGCTCCCTGGGAACCGCTTCTATTGGCCTTCAGAGCTTGGGGGTCTGGGATGTCGAGGCATCTTCAGCCTCAAAGCCACCCTTTCTCACTCGCCCCAGGGCCGGCATCACATATTACCATATGGCTGCCATTTGCTGCCACGCCCAAGGATCCACGAGGTAAAACTCTGGCTTGCTCTAAAGCTCTCTGGGAACCGCTTCTATTGGCCCTCAGACATTGGGGCTCCGGGCTTTCGAGGCACCTTCAGCCTCAAAGCCACCCTTTCTCACTTGCCCCAGGGCCGGCCTCAGAAATTACCGTATGGCCAGAGTTTCCCGCCACACCCAAGGAGCCACGAGGAAAAAGTGTGGCTTGTTCTAAAGCTCTCTGGGAACTACTTATATTACCCCACAGATCTTGGGGCTCCAGGCTTTCCTGGTGTCTTCAGCCTCAAAACCACCCTTACTCACTTGCTCCAGGGCCAGCCTCAGGAATTACCCTACATCCGGAGATTCCTGCCACGCCCAAGGAGCCTCGAGGGAAAACTGTGGCTTCCTCTAAAGCTCTCTGGGAAGCGCATCTATTGCCCCACAGACCTTGGGGCTCCGGGCTTCCGAGGCACCTTCAGCCTCAAAACCACCCTTTCTCATTCGCCCCTGGTCCAGCCTCCAAATTTCCATATGTCTGGAAAATGCTGCCACGCCCAAGGAGCCACAAGGGAAAACTGTGGCTTGTTCTAAAGTTCTCTGGGAACCGCTTGCATCGCCCAACACAGTTTGGTGCTCCAGGCTTTCGAGGCCCGTTCATCCTCAAAGCAACCCTTTCTCACTGGCCCCAGGGCCAGCCTCAGGAATTACTGTATGTCCGGAGATTGCTGGCACGCCCAAGGAGCCACGAGGGAAAACTGTGGCTTGTTCTAAAGCTCTCTGGGAACCGCTTGCGTCGCCCAACACAGTTTGGTGCTCCAGCCTTTTGGGGTACCTTCAGCCTCAAAACAACCCTTTCTCATTCGCCCCTGGTCCAGCCTCCAAATTTACATATATCTGGAAAATGCTGCCACGCCCAAGGAGCCACGAGGGAAAAATCTGGCTTGTTCTAAAGCTCTCTGGGAACTGCTTGCATTGGCCCTTCAGACCTTGGGGCTCTGGGCTTTCCTGGTGTCTTCAGCCTCAAAACCACCCTTTCTCACTGGCCCCAGGGCCAGCCTCAGGAATTACAGCATGTCTGGAGTTTCCCGCCACACCCAAGGAGCCACGAGGAAAAACTCTGGCTTGCTCTAAAGCTCTCTGGGAAGCGCATCTATTGCCCCACAGAACTTGGGGCTCCGGGCTTCCGAGGCACCTTCAGCCTCAAAACCACCCTTTCTCATTCGCCCCTCGGCCAGCCACTAAAATTGCCTTATATCCGGAGATTGCAGCCACACCCAGGGAGCCACGAGGGATAAGTGTGTCTTTCTCTATAGCTCCCTGGGAACCGCTTCTATTGGCCCTCAGACCTTGGGGCTCCGGGCTTTCGAGGCACCTTCAGCCTCAAAGCCACCCTTTCTCACTTGCCCCAGGGCCGGCCTCACAAATTACCGTATGGCCAGAGTTTCCCGCCACACCCAAGGAGCCACGAGGTAAAACTCTGGCTTGCTCTAAAGCTCTCTGGGAACCGCTTCTATTGGCCCTCAGACATTGGGGCTCCGGGCTTTCGAGGCACCTTCAGCCTCAAAGCCACCCTTTCTCACTCGCCCCAGGGCCAACCTCTAAAATTGCCTTATATCCGGAGATTGCAGCCACGCCCAGGGAGCCACGAGGGATAAGTGTGTCTTTCTCTATAGCTCCCTGGGAACCGCTTCTATTGGCCCTCAGAGCTTGGGGGTCTGGGATTTCGAGGCACCTTCAGCCTCAAAGACACCCTTTCTCACTCGCCCCAGGGCCGGCCTCAGAAATTACCGTATGGCCAGAGTTTCCCGCCACACCCAAGGAGCCACGAGGAAAAAGTGTGGCTTCTTCTAAAGCTCTCTGGGAAGCGCATCTATTGCCCCACAGAACTTGGGGCTCCGGGCTTCCGAGGCACCTTCAGCCTCAAAGCCACCCTTTCTCACTTGCCCCAGGGCCGGCCTCAGAAATTACCGTATGGCCAGAGTTTCCCGCCACACCCAAGGAGCCACGAGGAAAAAGTGTGGCTTGTTCTAAAGCTCTCTGGGAACTACTTATATTACCCCACAGATCTTGGGGCTCCAGGCTTTCCTGGTGTCTTCAGCCTCAAAACCACCCTTACTCACTCGCTCCAGGGCCAGCCTCAGGAATTACCCTACATCCGGAGATTCCTGCCACGCCCAAGGAGCCTCGAGGGAAAACTGTGGCTTCCTCTAAAGCTCTCTGGGAAGCGCATCTATTGCCCCACAGACCTTGGGGCTCCGGGCTTCCGAGGCACCTTCAGCCTCAAAACCACCCTTTCTCATTCGCCCCTGGTCCAGCCTCCAAATTTCCATATGTCTGGAAAATGCTGCCACGCCCAAGGAGCCACAAGGGAAAACTGTGGCTTGTTCTAAAGTTCTCTGGGAACCGCTTGCATCGCCCAACACAGTTTGGTGCTCCAGGCTTTCGAGGCCCGTTCATCCTCAAAGCAACCCTTTCTCACTGGCCCCAGGGCCAGCCTCAGGAATTACTGTATGTCCGGAGATTGCTGGCACGCCCAAGGAGCCACGAGGGAAAACTGTGGCTTGTTCTAAAGCTCTCTGGGAACCGCTTGCGTCGCCCAACACAGTTTGGTGCTCCAGCCTTTTGGGGTACCTTCAGCCTCAAAACCACCCTTTCTCATTCGCCCCTGGTCCAGCCTCCAAATTTACATATATCTGGAAAATGCTGCCACGCCCAAGGAGCCACGAGGGAAAAATCTGGCTTGTTCTAAAGCTCTCTGGGAACTGCTTGCATTGGCCCTTCAGACCTTGGGGCTCTGGGCTTTCCTGGTGTCTTCAGCCTCAAAACCACCCTTTCTCACTGGCCCCAGGGCCAGCCTCAGGAATTACAGCATGTCTGGAGTTTCCCGCCACACCCAAGGAGCCACGAGGAAAAAGTGTGGCTTGTTCTAAAGCTCTCTGGGAAGCGCATCTATTGCCCCACAGACCTTGGGGCTCCGGGCTTCCGAGGCACCTTCAGCCTCAAAACCACCCTTTCTCATTCGCCCCTCGGCCAGCCACTAAAATTGCCTTATATCCGGAGATTGCAGCCACACCCAGGGAGCCACGAGGGAAAACTGTGTCTTTCTCTATAGCTCCCTGGGAACCGCTTCTCTTGGCCCTCAGAGCTTGGGGCTCTGGGATTTCAAGGCACTTTCAGCCTCAAAGCCACCCTTTCTCACTCGCCCCAGGGCCGTCATCACATATTACCGTATGGCTGCCATTTGCTGCCACGCCCAAGGATCCACGAGGTAAAACTCTGGCTTGCTCTAAAGCTCTCTGGGAAGCGCTTCTATTGGCCCTCAGACATTGGGGCTCCGGGCTTTCGAGGCACCTTCAGCCTCAAAGCCACCCTTTCTCACTCGCCCCAGGGCCAACCTCTAAAATTGCCTTATATCCGGAGATTGCAGCCACGCCCAGGGAGCCACGAGGGATAAGTGTGTCTTTCTCTATAGCTCCCTGGGAACCGCTTCTATTGGCCCTCAGAGCTTGGGGGTCTGGGATTTCGAGGCACCTTCAGCCTCAAAACCACCCTTTCTCACTCGCCCCAGGGCCGGCATCACATATTACCGTATGGCTGCCATTTGCTGCCACGCCCAAGGATCCACGAGGTAAAACTCTGGCTTGCTCTAAAGCTCTCTGGGAAGCGCTTCTATTGGCCCTCAGACATTGGGGCTCCGGGCTTTCGAGGCACCTTCAGCCTCAAAGCCACCCTTTCTCACTTGCCCCAGGGCCGGCCTCAGAAATTACCGTATGGCCAGAGTTTCCCGCCACACCCAAGGAGCCACGAGGAAAAAGTGTGGCTTGTTCTAAAGCTCTCTGGGAACTACTTATATTACCCCACAGATCTTGGGGCTCCAGGCTTTCCTGGTGTCTTCAGCCTCAAAACCACCCTTACTCACTCGCTCCAGGGCCAGCCTCAGGAATTACCCTACATCCGGAGATTCCTGCCACGCCCAAGGAGCCTCGAGGGAAAACTGTGGCTTCCTCTAAAGCTCTCTGGGAAGCGCATCTATTGCCCCACAGACCTTGGGGCTCCGGGCTTCCGAGGCACCTTCAGCCTCAAAACCACCCTTTCTCATTCGCCCCTGGTCCAGCCTCCAAATTTCCATATGTCTGGAAAATGCTGCCACGCCCAAGGAGCCACAAGGGAAAACTGTGGCTTGTTCTAAAGTTCTCTGGGAACCGCTTGCATCGCCCAACACAGTTTGGTGCTCCAGGCTTTCGAGGCCCATTCATCCTCAAAGCAACCCTTTCTCACTGGCCCCAGGGCCAGCCTCAGGAATTACTGTATGTCCGGAGATTGCTGGCACGCCCAAGGAGCCACGAGGGAAAACTGTGGCTTGTTCTAAAGCTCTCTGGGAACCGCTTGCGTCGCCCAACACAGTTTGGTGCTCCAGCCTTTTGGGGTACCTTCAGCCTCAAAACAACCCTTTCTCATTCGCCCCTGGGCCAGCCTCCAAATTTACATATATCTGGAAAATGCTGCCACGCCCAAGGAGCCACGAGGGAAAAATCTGGCTTGTTCTAAAGCTCTCTGGGAACTGCTTGCATTGGCCCTTCAGACCTTGGGGCTCTGGGCTTTCCTGGTGTCTTCAGCCTCAAAACCACCCTTTCTCACTGGCCCCAGGGCCAGCCTCAGGAATTACAGCATGTCTGGAGTTTCCCGCCACACCCAAGGAGCCACGAGGAAAAACTCTGGCTTGCTCTAAAGCTCTCTGGGAAGCGCATCTATTGCCCCACAGAACTTGGGGCTCCGGGCTTCCGAGGCACCTTCAGCCTCAAAACCACCCTTTCTCATTCGCCCCTCGGCCAGCCACTAAAATTGCCTTATATCCGGAGATTGCAGCCACACCCAGGGAGCCACGAGGGAAAACTGTGTCTTTCTCTATAGCTCCCTGGGAACCGCTTCTATTGGCCCTCAGAGCTTGGGGGTCTGGGATTTCGAGGCACCTTCAGCCTCAAAACCACCCTTTCTCACTCGCCCCAGGGCCGGCATCACATATTACCGTATGGCTGCCATTTGCTGCCACGCCCAAGGATCCACGAGGTAAAACTCTGGCTTGCTCTAAAGCTCTCTGGGAACCGCTTCTATTGGCCCTCAGACCTTGGGGCTCCGGGCTTTCGAGGCACCTTCAGCCTCAAAGCCACCCTTTCTCACTTGCCCCAGGGCCGGCCTCACAAATTACCGTATGGCCAGAGTTTCCCGCCACACCCAAGGAGCCACGAGGTAAAACTCTGGCTTGCTCTAAAGCTCTCTGGGAAGCGCTTCTATTGGCCCTCAGACATTGGGGCTCCGGGCTTTCGAGGCACCTTCAGCCTCAAAGCCACCCTTTCTCACTTGCCCCAGGGCCGGCCTCAGAAATTACCGTATGGCCAGAGTTTCCCGCCACACCCAAGGAGCCACGAGGAAAAAGTGTGGCTTGTTCTAAAGCTCCCTGGGAACTACTTATATTACCCCACAGATCTTGGGGCTCCAGGCTTTCCTGGTGTCTTCAGCCTCAAAACCACCCTTACTCACTCGCTCCAGGGCCAGCCTCAGGAATTACCCTACATCCGGAGATTCCTGCCACGCCCAAGGAGCCTCGAGGGAAAACTGTGGCTTCCTCTAAAGCTCTCTGGGAAGCGCATCTATTGCCCCACAGACCTTGGGGCTCCGGGCTTCCGAGGCACCTTCAGCCTCAAAACCACCCTTTCTCATTCGCCCCTGGTCCAGCCTCCAAATTTCCATATGTCTGGAAAATGCTGCCACGCCCAAGGAGCCACAAGGGAAAACTGTGGCTTGTTCTAAAGTTCTCTGGGAACCGCTTGCGTCGCCCAACACAGTTTGGTGCTCCAGGCTTTCGAGGCACCTTCATCCTCAAAGCAACCCTTTCTCACTGGCCCCAGGGCCAGCCTCAGGAATTACTGTATGTCCGGAGATTGCTGGCACGCCCAAGGAGCCACGAGGGAAAACTGTGGCTTGTTCTAAAGCTCTCTGGGAACTGCTTGCATCGCCCAACACAGTTTGGTGCTCCAGCCTTTTGGGGCACCTTCAGCCTCAAAACCACCCTTTCTCATTCGCCCCTGGTCCAGCCTCCAAATTTACATATATCTGGAAAATACTGCCACGCCCAAGGAGCCACGAGGAAAAAGTGTGGCTTGTTCTAAAGCTCTCTGGGAACTACTTATATTACCCCACAGATCTTGGGGCTCCAGGCTTTCCTGGTGTCTTCAGCCTCAAAACCACCCTTTCTCACTGGCCCCAGGGCCAGCCTCAGGAATTACAGCATGTCTGGAGTTTCCCGCCACGCCCAAGGAGCCACGAGGAAAAAGTGTGGCTTGTTCTAAAGCTCTCTGGGAAGCGCATCTATTGCCCCACAGACCTTGGGGCTCCGGGCTTCCGAGGCACCTTCAGCCTCAAAACCACCCTTTCTCATTCGCCCCTCGGCCAGCCACTAAAATTGCCTTATATCCGGAGATTGCAGCCACACCCAGGGAGCCACGAGGGATAAGTGTGTCTTTCTCTATAGCTCCCTGGGAACCGCTTCTATTGGCCCTCAGAGCTTGGGGGTCTGGGATTTCGAGGCACCTTCAGCCTCAAAGACACCCTTTCTCACTCGCCCCAGGGCCGGCCTCAGAAATTACCGTATGGCTGCCATTTGCTGCCACGCCCAAGGATCCACGAGGAAAAAGTGTGGCTTGCTCTAAAGCAATCTGGGAACCGCTTCTATTGGCCTTCAGACATTGGGGCTCCAGGCTTTCGAGGCACCTTCAGCCTCAAAGCCACCCTTTCTCACTTGCCCCAGGGCCGGCCTCAGAAATTACCGTATGGCCAGAGTTTCCCGCCACACCCAAGGAGCCACGAGGAAAGTGTGGCTTGTTCTAAAGCTCTCTGGGAACTACTTATATTACCCCACAGATCTTGGGGCTCCAGGCTTTCCTGGTGTCTTCAGCCTCAAAACTAGCCTTACTCACTCGCTCCAGGGCCAGCCTCAGGAATTACCCTACATCCGGAGATTCCTGCCACGCCCAAGGAGCCTCGAGGGAAAACTGTGGCTTCCTCTAAAGCTCTCTGGGAAGCGCATCTATTGCCCCACAGACCTTGGGGCTCCGGGCTTCCGAGGCACCTTCAGCCTCAAAACCACCCTTTCTCATTCGCCCCTGGTCCAGCCTCCAAATTTCCATATGTCTGGAAAATGCTGCCACGCCCAAGGAGCCACAGGGGAAAACTGTGGCTTGTTCTAAAGCTCTGTGGGAACCGCTTGCATCGCCCAACACAGTTTGGTGCTCCAGGCTTTCGAGGCCCGTTCATCCTCAAAGCAACCCTTTCTCACTGGCCCCAGGGCCAGCCTCAGGAATTACTGTATGTCCGGAGATTGCTGGCACGCCCAAGGAGCCACGAGGGAAAACTGTGGCTTGTTCTAAAGCTCTCTGGGAACCGCTTGCGTCGCCCAACACAGTTTGGTGCTCCAGCCTTTTGGGGTACCTTCAGCCTCAAAACCACCCTTTCTCATTCGCCCCTGGTCCAGCCTCCAAATTTACATATATCTGGAAAATGCTGCCACGCCCAAGGAGCCACGAGGGAAAAATCTGGCTTGTTCTAAAGCTCTCTGGGAACTGCTTGCATTGGCCCTTCAGACCTTGGGGCTCTGGGCTTTCCTGGTGTCTTCAGCCTCAAAACCACCCTTTCTCACTGGCCCCAGGGCCAGCCTCAGGAATTACAGCATGTCTGGAGTTTCCCGCCACACCCAAGGAGCCACGAGGAAAAAGTGTGGCTTGTTCTAAAGCTCTCTGGGAAGCGCATCTATTGCCCCACAGACCTTGGGGCTCCGGGCTTCCGAGGCACCTTCAGCCTCAAAACCACCCTTTCTCATTCGCCCCTCGGCCAGCCACTAAAATTGCCTTATATCCGGAGATTGCAGCCACACCCAGGGAGCCACGAGGGAAAACTGTGTCTTTCTCTATAGCTCCCTGGGAACCGCTTCTCTTGGCCCTCAGAGCTTGGGGCTCTGGGATTTCAAGGCACTTTCAGCCTCAAAGCCACCCTTTCTCACTCGCCCCAGGGCCGTCATCACATATTACCGTATGGCTGCCATTTGCTGCCACGCCCAAGGATCCACGAGGTAAAACTCTGGCTTGCTCTAAAGCTCTCTGGGAAGCGCTTCTATTGGCCCTCAGACATTGGGGCTCCGGGCTTTCGAGGCACCTTCAGCCTCAAAGCCACCCTTTCTCACTTGCCCCAGGGCCGGCCTCAGAAATTACCGTATGGCCAGAGTTTCCCGCCACACCCAAGGAGCCACGAGGAAAAAGTGTGGCTTGTTCTAAAGCTCTCTGGGAACTACTTATATTACCCCACAGATCTTGGGGCTCCAGGCTTTCCTGGTGTCTTCAGCCTCAAAACCACCCTTACTCACTCGCTCCAGGGCCAGCCTCAGGAATTACCCTACATCCGGAGATTCCTGCCACGCCCAAGGAGCCTCGAGGGAAAACTGTGGCTTCCTCTAAAGCTCTCTGGGAAGCGCATCTATTGCCCCACAGACCTTGGGGCTCCGGGCTTCCGAGGCACCTTCAGCCTCAAAACCACCCTTTCTCATTCGCCCCTGGTCCAGCCTCCAAATTTCCATATGTCTGGAAAATGCTGCCACGCCCAAGGAGCCACAAGGGAAAACTGTGGCTTGTTCTAAAGTTCTCTGGGAACCGCTTGCATCGCCCAACACAGTTTGGTGCTCCAGGCTTTCGAGGCCCATTCATCCTCAAAGCAACCCTTTCTCACTGGCCCCAGGGCCAGCCTCAGGAATTACTGTATGTCCGGAGATTGCTGGCACGCCCAAGGAGCCACGAGGGAAAACTGTGGCTTGTTCTAAAGCTCTCTGGGAACCGCTTGCGTCGCCCAACACAGTTTGGTGCTCCAGCCTTTTGGGGTACCTTCAGCCTCAAAACAACCCTTTCTCATTCGCCCCTGGTCCAGCCTCCAAATTTACATATAGCTGGAAAATGCTGCCACGCCCAAGGAGCCACGAGGGAAAAATCTGGCTTGTTCTAAAGCTCTCTGGGAACTGCTTGCATTGGCCCTTCAGACCTTGGGGCTCTGGGCTTTCCTGGTGTCTTCAGCCTCAAAACCACCCTTTCTCACTGGCCCCAGGGCCAGCCTCAGGAATTACAGCATGTCTGGAGTTTCCCGCCACACCCAAGGAGCCACGAGGAAAAACTCTGGCTTGCTCTAAAGCTCTCTGGGAAGCGCATCTATTGCCCCACAGAACTTGGGGCTCCGGGCTTCCGAGGCACCTTCAGCCTCAAAACCACCCTTTCTCATTCGCCCCTCGGCCAGCCACTAAAATTGCCTTATATCCGGAGATTGCAGCCACACCCAGGGAGCCACGAGGGAAAACTGTGTCTTTCTCTATAGCTCCCTGGGAACCGCTTCTATTGGCCCTCAGAGCTTGGGGGTCTGGGATTTCGAGGCACCTTCAGCCTCAAAACCACCCTTTCTCACTCGCCCCAGGGCCGGCATCACATATTACCGTATGGCTGCCATTTGCTGCCACGCCCAAGGATCCACGAGGTAAAACTCTGGCTTGCTCTAAAGCTCTCTGGGAACCGCTTCTATTGGCCCTCAGACCTTGGGGCTCCGGGCTTTCGAGGCACCTTCAGCCTCAAAGCCACCCTTTCTCACTTGCCCCAGGGCCGGCCTCACAAATTACCGTATGGCCAGAGTTTCCCGCCACACCCAAGGAGCCACGAGGTAAAACTCTGGCTTGCTCTAAAGCTCTCTGGGAAGCGCTTCTATTGGCCCTCAGACATTGGGGCTCCGGGCTTTCGAGGCACCTTCAGCCTCAAAGCCACCCTTTCTCACTTGCCCCAGGGCCGGCCTCAGAAATTACCGTATGGCCAGAGTTTCCCGCCACACCCAAGGAGCCACGAGGAAAAAGTGTGGCTTGTTCTAAAGCTCCCTGGGAACTACTTATATTACCCCACAGATCTTGGGGCTCCAGGCTTTCCTGGTGTCTTCAGCCTCAAAACCACCCTTACTCACTCGCTGCAGGGCCAGCCTCAGGAATTACCCTACATCCGGAGATTCCTGCCACGCCCAAGGAGCCTCGAGGGAAAACTGTGGCTTCCTCTAAAGCTCTCTGGGAAGCGCATCTATTGCCCCACAGACCTTGGGGCTCCGGGCTTCCGAGGCACCTTCAGCCTCAAAACCACCCTTTCTCATTCGCCCCTGGTCCAGCCTCCAAATTTCCATATGTCTGGAAAATGCTGCCACGCCCAAGGAGCCACAAGGGAAAACTGTGGCTTGTTCTAAAGTTCTCTGGGAACCGCTTGCATCGCCCAACACAGTTTGGTGCTCCAGGCTTTCGAGGCCCGTTCATCCTCAAAGCAACCCTTTCTCACTGGCCCCAGGGCCAGCCTCAGGAATTACTGTATGTCCGGAGATTGCTGACACGCCCAAGGAGCCACGAGGGAAAACTGTGGCTTGTTCTAAAGCTCTCTGGGAACTGCTTGCGTCGCCCAACACAGTTTGGTGCTCCAGCCTTTTGGGGTACCTTCAGCCTCAAAACCACCCTTTCTCATTCGCCCCTGGTCCAGCCTCCAAATTTACATATATCTGGAAAATGTTGCCACGCCCAAGGAGCCACGAGGAAAAAGTGTGGCTTGTTCTAAAGCTATCTGGGAACTACTTATATTACCCCACAGATCTTGGGGCTCCAGGCTTTCCTGGTGTCTTCAGCCTCAAAACCACCCTTTCTCACTGGCCCCAGGGCCAGCCTCAGGAATTACAGCATGTCTGGAGTTTCCCGCCACACCCAAGGAGCCATGAGGAAAAAGTGTGGCTTGTTCTAAAGCTCTCTGGGAAGCGCATCTATTGCCCCACAGACCTTGGGGCTCCGGGCTTCCGAGGCACCTTCAGCCTCAAAACCACCCTTTCTCATTCGCCCCTCGGCCAGCCACTAAAATTGCCTTATATCCGGAGATTGCAGCCACACCCAGGGAGCCACGAGGGATAAGTGTGTCTTTCTCTATAGCTCCCTGGGAACCGCTTCTATTGGTCCTCAGAGCTTGGGGGTCTGGGATTTCAAGGCACCTTCAGCCTCAAAGACACCCTTTCTCACTCGCCCCAGGGCCGGCCTCAGAAATTACCGTATGGCTGCCATTTGCTGCCACGCCCAAGGATCCACGAGGAAAAAGTGTGGCTTGCTCTAAAGCAATCTGGGAACCGCTTCTATTGGCCTTCAGACATTGGGGCTCCAGGCTTTCGAGGCACCTTCAGCCTCAAAGCCACCCTTTCTCACTTGCCCCAGGGCCGGCCTCAGAAATTACCGTATGGCCAGAGTTTCCCGCCACACCCAAGGAGCCACGAGGAAAGTGTGGCTTGTTCTAAAGCTCTCTGGGAACTACTTATATTACCCCACAGATCTTGGGGCTCCAGGCTTTCCTGGTGTCTTCAGCCTCAAAACTAGCCTTACTCACTCGCTCCATGGCCAGCCTCAGGAATTACCCTACATCCGGAGATTCCTGCCACGCCCAAGGAGCCTCGAGGGAAAACTGTGGCTTCCTCTAAAGCTCTCTGGGAAGCGCATCTATTGCCCCACAGACCTTGGGGCTCCGGGCTTCCGAGGCACCTTCAGCCTCAAAACCACCCTTTCTCATTCGCCCCTCAGCCAGCCTCCAAATTTCCATATGTCTGGAAAATGCTGCCACGCCCAAGGAGCCACAGGGGAAAACTGTGGCTTGTTCTAAAGCTCTGTGGGAACCGCTTGCATCGCCCAACACAGTTTGGTGCTCCAGGCTTTCGAGGCCCGTTCATCCTCAAAGCAACCCTTTCTCACTGGCCCCAGGGCCAGCCTCAGGAATTACTGTATGTCCGGAGATTGCTGGCACGCCCAAGGAGCCACGAGGGAAAACTGTGGCTTGTTCTAAAGCTCTCTGGGAACCGCTTGCGTCGCCCAACACAGTTTGGTGCTCCAGCCTTTTGGGGTACCTTCAGCCTCAAAACCACCCTTTCTCATTCGCCCCTGGTCCAGCCTCCAAATTTACATATATCTGGAAAATGCTGCCACGCCCAAGGAGCCACGAGGGAAAAATCTGGCTTGTTCTAAAGCTCTCTGGGAACTGCTTGCATTGGCCCTTCAGACCTTGGGGCTCTGGGCTTTCCTGGTGTCTTCAGCCTCAAAACCACCCTTTCTCACTGGCCCCAGGGCCAGCCTCAGGAATTACAGCATGTCTGGAGTTTCCCGCCACACCCAAGGAGCCACGAGGAAAAAGTGTGGCTTGTTCTAAAGCTCTCTGGGAAGCGCATCTATTGCCCCACAGACCTTGGGGCTCCGGGCTTCCGAGGCACCTTCAGCCTCAAAACCACCCTTTCTCATTCGCCCCTCGGCCAGCCACTAAAATTGCCTTATATCCGGAGATTGCAGCCACACCCAGGGAGCCACGAGGGAAAACTGTGTCTTTCTCTATAGCTCCCTGGGAACCGCTTCTCTTGGCCCTCAGAGCTTGGGGGTCTGGGATTTCAAGGCACTTTCAGCCTCAAAGCCACCCTTTCTCACTCGCCCCAGGGCCGTCATCACATATTACCGTATGGCTGCCATTTGCTGCCACGCCCAAGGATCCACGAGGTAAAACTCTGGCTTGCTCTAAAGCTCTCTGCGAACCGCTTCTATTGGCCCTCAGACATTGGGGCTCCGGGCTTTCGAGGCACCTTCAGCCTCAAAGCCACCCTTTCTCACTCGCCCCAGGGCCAACCTCTAAAATTGCCTTATATCCGGAGATTGCAGCCACGCCCAGGGAGCCACGAGGGATAAGTGTGTCTTTCTCTATAGCTCCCTGGGAACCGCTTCTATTGGCCCTCAGAGCTTGGGGGTCTGGGATTTCGAGGCACCTTCAGCCTCAAAGCCACCCTTTCTCACTCGCCCCAGGGCCGGCATCAGAAATTACCGTATGGCTGCCATTTGCTGCCACGCCCAAGGATCCACGAGGTAAAAAGTGTGGCTTGCTCTAAAGCAATCTGGGAACCGCTTCTATTGGCCTTCAGACATTGGGGCTCCAGGGCTTTCGAGGCACCTTCAGCCTCAAAGCCACCCTTTCTCACTTGCCCCAGGGCCGGCCTCAGAAATTACCGTATGGCCAGAGTTTCCCGCCACACCCAAGGAGCCACGAGGAAAAGTGTGGCTTGTTCTAAAGCTCTCTGGGAACTACTTATATTACCCCACAGATCTTGGGGCTCCAGGCTTTCCTGGTGTCTTCAGCCTCAAAACCTAGCCTTACTCACTCGCTCCAGGGCCAGCCTCAGGAATTACCCTACATCCGGAGATTCCTGCCACGCCCAAGGAGCCTCGAGGGAAAACTGTGGCTTCCTCTAAAGCTCTCTGGGAAGCGCATCTATTGCCCCACAGACCTTGGGGCTCCGGGCTTCCGAGGCACCTTCAGCCTCAAAACCACCCTTTCTCATTCGCCCCTGGTCCAGCCTCCAAATTTCCATATGTCTGGAAAATGCTGCCACGCCCAAGGAGCCACAAGGGGAAAACTGTGGCTTGTTCTAAAGTTCTCTGGGAACCGCTTGCATCGCCCAACACAGTTTGGTGCTCCAGGCTTTCGAGGCCCGTTCATCCTCAAAGCAACCCTTTCTCACTGGCCCCAGGGCCAGCCTCAGGAATTACTGTATGTCCGGAGATTGCTGGCACGCCCAAGGAGCCACGAGGGAAAACTGTGGCTTGTTCTAAAGCTCTCTGGGAACCGCTTGCGTCGCCCAACACAGTTTGGTGCTCCAGCCTTTTGGGGTACCTTCAGCCTCAAAACCACCCTTTCTCATTCGCCCCTGGTCCAGCCTCCAAATTTACATATATCTGGAAAATGCTGCCACGCCCAAGGAGCCACGAGGGAAAAATCTGGCTTGTTCTAAAGCTCTCTGGGAACTGCTTGCATTGGCCCTTCAGACCTTGGGGCTCTGGGCTTTCCTGGTGTCTTCAGCCTCAAAACCACCCTTTCTCACTGGCCCCAGGGCCAGCCTCAGGAATTACAGCATGTCTGGAGTTTCCCGCCACACCCAAGGAGCCACGAGGAAAAAGTGTGGCTTGTTCTAAAGCTCTCTGGGAAGCGCATCTATTGCCCCACAGACCTTGGGGCTCCGGGCTTCCGAGGCACCTTCAGCCTCAAAACCACCCTTTCTCATTCGCCCCTCGGCCAGCCACTAAAATTGCCTTATATCCGGAGATTGCAGCCACACCCAGGGAGCCACGAGGGAAAACTGTGTCTTTCTCTATAGCTCCCTGGGAACCGCTTCTATTGGCCCTCAGAGCTTGGGGCTCTGGGATTTCGAGGCACCTTCAGCCTCAAAGCCACCCTTTCTCACTCGCCCCAGGGCCGTCATCACATATTACCGTATGGCTGCCATTTGCTGCCACGCCCAAGGATCCACGAGGTAAAACTCTGGCTTGCTCTAAAGCTCTCTGGGAACCGCTTCTATTGGCCCTCAGACATTGGGGCTCCGGGCTTTCGAGGCACCTTCAGCCTCAAAGCCACCCTTTCTCACTCGCCCCAGGGCCAACCTCTAAAATTGCCTTATATCCGGAGATTGCAGCCACGCCCAGGGAGCCACGAGGGATAAGTGTGTCTTTCTCTATAGCTCCCTGGGAACCGCTTCTATTGGCCCTCAGAGCTTGGGGGTCTGGGATTTCGAGGCACCTTCAGCCTCAAAACCACCCTTTCTCACTCGCCCCAGGGCCGGCATCACATATTACCGTATGGCTGCCATTTGCTGCCACGCCCAAGGATCCACGAGGTAAAACTCTGGCTTGCTCTAAAGCTCTCTGGGAAGCGCTTCTATTGGCCCTCAGACATTGGGGCTCCGGGCTTTCGAGGCACCTTCAGCCTCAAAGCCACCCTTTCTCACTTGCCCCAGGGCCGGCCTCAGAAATTACCGTATGGCCAGAGTTTCCCGCCACACCCAAGGAGCCACGAGGAAAAAGTGTGGCTTGTTCTAAAGCTCTCTGGGAACTACTTATATTACCCCACAGATCTTGGGGCTCCAGGCTTTCCTGGTGTCTTCAGCCTCAAAACCACCCTTACTCACTCGCTCCAGGGCCAGCCTCAGGAATTACCCTACATCCGGAGATTCCTGCCACGCCCAAGGAGCCTCGAGGGAAAACTGTGGCTTCCTCTAAAGCTCTCTGGGAAGCGCATCTATTGCCCCACAGACCTTGGGGCTCCGGGCTTCCGAGGCACCTTCAGCCTCAAAACCACCCTTTCTCATTCGCCCCTGGTCCAGCCTCCAAATTTCCATATGTCTGGAAAATGCTGCCACGCCCAAGGAGCCACAAGGGAAAACTGTGGCTTGTTCTAAAGTTCTCTGGGAACCGCTTGCATCGCCCAACACAGTTTGGTGCTCCAGGCTTTCGAGGCCCATTCATCCTCAAAGCAACCCTTTCTCACTGGCCCCAGGGCCAGCCTCAGGAATTACTGTATGTCCGGAGATTGCTGGCACGCCCAAGGAGCCACGAGGGAAAACTGTGGCTTGTTCTAAAGCTCTCTGGGAACCGCTTGCGTCGCCCAACACAGTTTGGTGCTCCAGCCTTTTGGGGTACCTTCAGCCTCAAAACAACCCTTTCTCATTCGCCCCTGGTCCAGCCTCCAAATTTACATATATCTGGAAAATGCTGCCACGCCCAAGGAGCCACGAGGGAAAAATCTGGCTTGTTCTAAAGCTCTCTGGGAACTGCTTGCATTGGCCCTTCAGACCTTGGGGCTCTGGGCTTTCCTGGTGTCTTCAGCCTCAAAACCACCCTTTCTCACTGGCCCCAGGGCCAGCCTCAGGAATTACAGCATGTCTGGAGTTTCCCGCCACACCCAAGGAGCCACGAGGGAAAACTCTGGCTTGTTCTAAAGCTCTCTGGGAAGCGCATCTATTGCCCCACAGAACTTGGGGCTCCGGGCTTCCGAGGCACCTTCAGCCTCAAAACCACCCTTTCTCATTCGCCCCTCGGCCAGCCACTAAAATTGCCTTATATCCGGAGATTGCAGCCACACCCAGGGAGCCACGAGGGAAAACTGTGTCTTTCTCTATAGCTCCCTGGGAACCGCTTCTATTGGCCCTCAGAGCTTGGGGGTCTGGGATTTCGAGGCACCTTCAGCCTCAAAACCACCCTTTCTCACTCGCCCCAGGGCCGGCATCACATATTACCGTATGGCTGCCATTTGCTGCCACGCCCAAGGATCCACGAGGTAAAACTCTGGCTTGCTCTAAAGCTCTCTGGGAACCGCTTCTATTGGCCCTCAGACCTTGGGGCTCCGGGCTTTCGAGGCACCTTCAGCCTCAAAGCCACCCTTTCTCACTTGCCCCAGGGCCGGCCTCACAAATTACCGTATGGCCAGAGTTTCCCGCCACACCCAAGGAGCCACGAGGTAAAACTCTGGCTTGCTCTAAAGCTCTCTGGGAAGCGCTTCTATTGGCCCTCAGACATTGGGGCTCCGGGCTTTCGAGGCACCTTCAGCCTCAAAGCCACCCTTTCTCACTTGCCCCAGGGCCGGCCTCAGAAATTACCGTATGGCCAGAGTTTCCCGCCACACCCAAGGAGCCACGAGGAAAAAGTGTGGCTTGTTCTAAAGCTCCCTGGGAACTACTTATATTACCCCACAGATCTTGGGGCTCCAGGCTTTCCTGGTGTCTTCAGCCTCAAAACCACCCTTACTCACTCGCTCCAGGGCCAGCCTCAGGAATTACCCTACATCCGGAGATTCCTGCCACGCCCAAGGAGCCTCGAGGGAAAACTGTGGCTTCCTCTAAAGCTCTCTGGGAAGCGCATCTATTGCCCCACAGACCTTGGGGCTCCGGGCTTCCGAGGCACCTTCAGCCTCAAAACCACCCTTTCTCATTCGCCCCTCGGTCAGCCTCCAAATTTCCATATGTCTGGAAAATGCTGCCATGCCCAAGGAGCCACAAGGGAAAACTGTGGCTTGTTCTAAAGTTCTCTGGGAACCGCTTGCATCGCCCAACACAGTTTGGTGCTCCAGGCTTTCGAGGCCCGTTCAGCCTCAAAGCAACCCTTTCTCACTGGCCCCAGGGCCAGCCTCAGGAATTACTGTATGTCCGGAGATTGCTGACACGCCCAAGGAGCCACGAGGGAAAACTGTGGCTTGTTCTAAAGCTCTCTGGGAACTGCTTGCGTCGCCCAACACAGTTTGGTGCTCCAGCCTTTTGGGGCACCTTCAGCCTCAAAACCACCCTTTCTCATTCGCCCCTGGTCCAGCCTCCAAATTTACATATATCTGGAAAATACTGCCACGCCCAAGGAGCCACGAGGAAAAAGTGTGGCTTGTTCTAAAGCTCTCTGGGAACTACTTATATTACCCCACAGATCTTGGGGCTCCAGGCTTTCCTGGTGTCTTCAGCCTCAAAACCACCCTTTCTCACTGGCCCCAGGGCCAGCCTCAGGAATTACAGCATGTCTGGAGTTTCCCGCCACACCCAAGGAGCCACGAGGAAAAAGTGTGGCTTGTTCTAAAGCTCTCTGGGAAGCGCATCTATTGCCCCACAGACCTTGGGGCTCCGGGCTTCCGAGGCACCTTCAGCCTCAAAACCACCCTTTCTCATTCGCCCCTCGGCCAGCCACTAAAATTGCCTTATATCCGGAGATTGCAGCCACACCCAGGGAGCCACGAGGGATAAGTGTGTCTTTCTCTATAGCTCCCTGGGAACCGCTTCTATTGGCCCTCAGAGCTTGGGGGTCTGGGATTTCGAGGCACCTTCAGCCTCAAAGACACCCTTTCTCACTCGCCCCAGGGCCGGCCTCAGAAATTACCGTATGGCTGCCATTTGCTGCCACGCCCAAGGATCCACGAGGAAAAAGTGTGGCTTGCTCTAAAGCAATCTGGGAACCGCTTCTATTGGCCTTCAGACATTGGGGCTCCAGGCTTTCGAGGCACCTTCAGCCTCAAAGCCACCCTTTCTCACTTGCCCCAGGGCCGGCCTCAGAAATTACCGTATGGCCAGAGTTTCCCGCCACACCCAAGGAGCCACGAGGAAAGTGTGGCTTGTTCTAAAGCTCTCTGGGAACTACTTATATTACCCCACAGATCTTGGGGCTCCAGGCTTTCCTGGTGTCTTCAGCCTCAAAACTAGCCTTACTCACTCGCTCCATGGCCAGCCTCAGGAATTACCCTACATCCGGAGATTCCTGCCACGCCCAAGGAGCCTCGAGGGAAAACTGTGGCTTCCTCTAAAGCTCTCTGGGAAGCGCATCTATTGCCCCACAGACCTTGGGGCTCCGGGCTTCCGAGGCACCTTCAGCCTCAAAACCACCCTTTCTCATTCGCCCCTGGTCCAGCCTCCAAATTTCCATATGTCTGGAAAATGCTGCCACGCCCAAGGAGCCACAGGGGAAAACTGTGGCTTGTTCTAAAGCTCTGTGGGAACCGCTTGCATCGCCCAACACAGTTTGGTGCTCCAGGCTTTCGAGGCCCGTTCATCCTCAAAGCAACCCTTTCTCACTGGCCCCAGGGCCAGCCTCAGGAATTACTGTATGTCCGGAGATTGCTGGCACGCCCAAGGAGCCACGAGGGAAAACTGTGGCTTGTTCTAAAGCTCTCTGGGAACCGCTTGCGTCGCCCAACACAGTTTGGTGCTCCAGCCTTTTGGGGTACCTTCAGCCTCAAAACCACCCTTTCTCATTCGCCCCTGGTCCAGCCTCCAAATTTACATATATCTGGAAAATGCTGCCACGCCCAAGGAGCCACGAGGGAAAAATCTGGCTTGTTCTAAAGCTCTCTGGGAACTGCTTGCATTGGCCCTTCAGACCTTGGGGCTCTGGGCTTTCCTGGTGTCTTCAGCCTCAAAACCACCCTTTCTCACTGGCCCCAGGGCCAGCCTCAGGAATTACAGCATGTCTGGAGTTTCCCGCCACACCCAAGGAGCCACGAGGAAAAAGTGTGGCTTGTTCTAAAGCTCTCTGGGAAGCGCATCTATTGCCCCACAGACCTTGGGGCTCCGGGCTTCCGAGGCACCTTCAGCCTCAAAACCACCCTTTCTCATTCGCCCCTCGGCCAGCCACTAAAATTGCCTTATATCCGGAGATTGCAGCCACACCCAGGGAGCCACGAGGGAAAACTGTGTCTTTCTCTATAGCTCCCTGGGAACCGCTTCTCTTGGCCCTCAGAGCTTGGGGGTCTGGGATTTCAAGGCACTTTCAGCCTCAAAGCCACCCTTTCTCACTCGCCCCAGGGCCGTCATCACATATTACCGTATGGCTGCCATTTGCTGCCACGCCCAAGGATCCACGAGGTAAAACTCTGGCTTGCTCTAAAGCTCTCTGGGAAGCGCTTCTATTGGCCCTCAGACATTGGGGCTCCGGGCTTTCGAGGCACCTTCAGCCTCAAAGCCACCCTTTCTCACTCGCCCCAGGGCCAACCTCTAAAATTGCCTTATATCCGGAGATTGCAGCCACGCCCAGGGAGCCACGAGGGATAAGTGTGTCTTTCTCTATAGCTCCCTGGGAACCGCTTCTATTGGCCCTCAGAGCTTGGGGGTCTGGGATTTCGAGGCACCTTCAGCCTCAAAACCACCCTTTCTCACTCGCCCCAGGGCCGGCATCACATATTACCGTATGGCTGCCATTTGCTGCCACGCCCAAGGATCCACGAGGTAAAACTCTGGCTTGCTCTAAAGCTCTCTGGGAATCGCTTCTATTGGCCCTCAGACATTGGGGCTCCGGGCTTTCGAGGCACCTTCAGCCTCAAAGCCACCCTTTCTCACTTGCCCCAGGGCCGGCCTCAGAAATTACCGTATGGCCAGAGTTTCCCGCCACACCCAAGGAGCCACGAGGAAAAAGTGTGGCTTGTTCTAAAGCTCTCTGGGAACTACTTATATTACCCCACAGATCTTGGGGCTCCAGGCTTTCCTGGTGTCTTCAGCCTCAAAACCACCCTTACTCACTCGCTCCAGGGCCAGCCTCAGGAATTACCCTACATCCGGAGATTCCTGCCACGCCCAAGGAGCCTCGAGGGAAAACTGTGGCTTCCTCTAAAGCTCTCTGGGAAGCGCATCTATTGCCCCACAGACCTTGGGGCTCCGGGCTTCCGAGGCACCTTCAGCCTCAAAACCACCCTTTCTCATTCGCCCCTGGTCCAGCCTCCAAATTTCCATATGTCTGGAAAATGCTGCCACGCCCAAGGAGCCACAAGGGAAAACTGTGGCTTGTTCTAAAGTTCTCTGGGAACCGCTTGCATCGCCCAACACAGTTTGGTGCTCCAGGCTTTCGAGGCCCATTCATCCTCAAAGCAACCCTTTCTCACTGGCCCCAGGGCCAGCCTCAGGAATTACTGTATGTCCGGAGATTGCTGGCACGCCCAAGGAGCCACGAGGGAAAACTGTGGCTTGTTCTAAAGCTCTCTGGGAACCGCTTGCGTCGCCCAACACAGTTTGGTGCTCCAGGCTTTTGGGGTACCTTCAGCCTCAAAACAACCCTTTCTCATTCGCCCCTGGTCCAGCCTCCAAATTTACATATATCTGGAAAATGCTGCCACGCCCAAGGAGCCACGAGGGAAAAATCTGGCTTGTTCTAAAGCTCTCTGGGAACTGCTTGCATTGGCCCTTCAGACCTTGGGGCTCTGGGCTTTCCTGGTGTCTTCAGCCTCAAAACCACCCTTTCTCACTGGCCCCAGGGCCAGCCTCAGGAATTACAGCATGTCTGGAGTTTCCCGCCACACCCAAGGAGCCACGAGGAAAAACTCTGGCTTGCTCTAAAGCTCTCTGGGAAGCGCATCTATTGCCCCACAGAACTTGGGGCTCCGGGCTTCCGAGGCACCTTCAGCCTCAAAACCACCCTTTCTCATTCGCCCCTCGGCCAGCCACTAAAATTGCCTTATATCCGGAGATTGCAGCCACACCCAGGGAGCCACGAGGGAAAACTGTGTCTTTCTCTATAGCTCCCTGGGAACCGCTTCTATTGGCCCTCAGAGCTTGGGGGTCTGGGATTTCGAGGCACCTTCAGCCTCAAAACCACCCTTTCTCACTCGCCCCAGGGCCGGCATCACATATTACCGTATGGCTGCCATTTGCTGCCACGCCCAAGGATCCACGAGGTAAAACTCTGGCTTGCTCTAAAGCTCTCTGGGAACCGCTTCTATTGGCCCTCAGACCTTGGGGCTCCGGGCTTTCGAGGCACCTTCAGCCTCAAAGCCACCCTTTCTCACTTGCCCCAGGGCCGGCCTCACAAATTACCGTATGGCCAGAGTTTCCCGCCACACCCAAGGAGCCACGAGGTAAAACTCTGGCTTGCTCTAAAGCTCTCTGGGAAGCGCTTCTATTGGCCCTCAGACATTGGGGCTCCGGGCTTTCGAGGCACCTTCAGCCTCAAAGCCACCCTTTCTCACTTGCCCCAGGGCCGGCCTCAGAAATTACCGTATGGCCAGAGTTTCCCGCCACACCCAAGGAGCCACGAGGAAAAAGTGTGGCTTGTTCTAAAGCTCCCTGGGAACTACTTATATTACCCCACAGATCTTGGGGCTCCAGGCTTTCCTGGTGTCTTCAGCCTCAAAACCACCCTTACTCACTCGCTGCAGGGCCAGCCTCAGGAATTACCCTACATCCGGAGATTCCTGCCACGCCCAAGGAGCCTCGAGGGAAAACTGTGGCTTCCTCTAAAGCTCTCTGGGAAGCGCATCTATTGCCCCACAGACCTTGGGGCTCCGGGCTTCCGAGGCACCTTCAGCCTCAAAACCACCCTTTCTCATTCGCCCCTGGTCCAGCCTCCAAATTTCCATATGTCTGGAAAATGCTGCCACGCCCAAGGAGCCACAAGGGAAAACTGTGGCTTGTTCTAAAGTTCTCTGGGAACCGCTTGCATCGCCCAACACAGTTTGGTGCTCCAGGCTTTCGAGGCCCGTTCATCCTCAAAGCAACCCTTTCTCACTGGCCCCAGGGCCAGCCTCAGGAATTACTGTATGTCCGGAGATTGCTGACACGCCCAAGGAGCCACGAGGGAAAACTGTGGCTTGTTCTAAAGCTCTCTGGGAACTGCTTGCGTCGCCCAACACAGTTTGGTGCTCCAGCCTTTTGGGGTACCTTCAGCCTCAAAACCACCCTTTCTCATTCGCCCCTGGTCCAGCCTCCAAATTTACATATATCTGGAAAATGTTGCCACGCCCAAGGAGCCACGAGGAAAAAGTGTGGCTTGTTCTAAAGCTCTCTGGGAACTACTTATATTACCCCACAGATCTTGGGGCTCCAGGCTTTCCTGGTGTCTTCAGCCTCAAAACCACCCTTTCTCACTGGCCCCAGGGCCAGCCTCAGGAATTACAGCATGTCTGGAGTTTCCCGCCACACCCAAGGAGCCATGAGGAAAAAGTGTGGCTTGTTCTAAAGCTCTCTGGGAAGCGCATCTATTGCCCCACAGACCTTGGGGCTCCGGGCTTCCGAGGCACCTTCAGCCTCAAAACCACCCTTTCTCATTCGCCCCTCGGCCAGCCACTAAAATTGCCTTATATCCGGAGATTGCAGCCACACCCAGGGAGCCACGAGGGATAAGTGTGTCTTTCTCTATAGCTCCCTGGGAACCGCTTCTATTGGCCCTCAGAGCTTGGGGGTCTGGGATTTCAAGGCACCTTCAGCCTCAAAGACACCCTTTCTCACTCGCCCCAGGGCCGGCCTCAGAAATTACCGTATGGCTGCCATTTGCTGCCACGCCCAAGGATCCACGAGGAAAAAGTGTGGCTTGCTCTAAAGCAATCTGGGAACCGCTTCTATTGGCCCTCAGACATTGGGGCTCCAGGCTTTCGAGGCACCTTCAGCCTCAAAGCCACCCTTTCTCACTTGCCCCAGGGCCGGCCTCAGAAATTACCGTATGGCCAGAGTTTCCCGCCACACCCAAGGAGCCACGAGGAAAGTGTGGCTTGTTCTAAAGCTCTCTGGGAACTACTTATATTACCCCACAGATCTTGGGGCTCCAGGCTTTCCTGGTGTCTTCAGCCTCAAAACTAGCCTTACTCACTCGCTCCAGGGCCAGCCTCAGGAATTACCCTACATCCGGAGATTCCTGCCACGCCCAAGGAGCCTCGAGGGAAAACTGTGGCTTCCTCTAAAGCTCTCTGGGAAGCGCATCTATTGCCCCACAGACCTTGGGGCTCCGGGCTTCCGAGGCACCTTCAGCCTCAAAACCACCCTTTCTCATTCGCCCCTCAGCCAGCCTCCAAATTTCCATATGTCTGGAAAATGCTGCCACGCCCAAGGAGCCACAGGGGAAAACTGTGGCTTGTTCTAAAGCTCTGTGGGAACCGCTTGCATCGCCCAACACAGTTTGGTGCTCCAGGCTTTCGAGGCCCGTTCATCCTCAAAGCAACCCTTTCTCACTGGCCCCAGGGCCAGCCTCAGGAATTACTGTATGTCCGGAGATTGCTGGCACGCCCAAGGAGCCACGAGGGAAAACTGTGGCTTGTTCTAAAGCTCTCTGGGAACCGCTTGCGTCGCCCAACACAGTTTGGTGCTCCAGCCTTTTGGGGCACCTTCAGCCTCAAAACCACCCTTTCTCATTCGCCCCTGGTCCAGCCTCCAAATTTACATATATCTGGAAAATGCTGCCACGCCCAAGGAGCCACGAGGGAAAAATCTGGCTTGTTCTAAAGCTCTCTGGGAACTGCTTGCATTGGCCCTTCAGACCTTGGGGCTCTGGGCTTTCCTGGTGTCTTCAGCCTCAAAACCACCCTTTCTCACTGGCCCCAGGGCCAGCCTCAGGAATTACAGCATGTCTGGAGTTTCCCGCCACACCCAAGGAGCCACGAGGAAAAAGTGTGGCTTGTTCTAAAGCTCTCTGGGAAGCGCATCTATTGCCCCACAGACCTTGGGGCTCCGGGCTTCCGAGGCACCTTCAGCCTCAAAACCACCCTTTCTCATTCGCCCCTCGGCCAGCCACTAAAATTGCCTTATATCCGGAGATTGCAGCCACACCCAGGGAGCCACGAGGGAAAACTGTGTCTTTCTCTATAGCTCCCTGGGAACCGCTTCTCTTGGCCCTCAGAGCTTGGGGGTCTGGGATTTCAAGGCACTTTCAGCCTCAAAGCCACCCTTTCTCACTCGCCCCAGGGCCGTCATCACATATTACCGTATGGCTGCCATTTGCTGCCACGCCCAAGGATCCACGAGGTAAAACTCTGGCTTGCTCTAAAGCTCTCTGCGAACCGCTTCTATTGGCCCTCAGACATTGGGGCTCCGGGCTTTCGAGGCACCTTCAGCCTCAAAGCCACCCTTTCTCACTCGCCCCAGGGCCAACCTCTAAAATTGCCTTATATCCGGAGATTGCAGCCACGCCCAGGGAGCCACGAGGGATAAGTGTGTCTTTCTCTATAGCTCCCTGGGAACCGCTTCTATTGGCCCTCAGAGCTTGGGGGTCTGGGATTTCGAGGCACCTTCAGCCTCAAAACCACCCTTTCTCACTCGCCCCAGGGCCGGCATCACATATTACCGTATGGCTGCCATTTGCTGCCACGCCCAAGGATCCACGAGGTAAAACTCTGGCTTGCTCTAAAGCTCTCTGGGAAGCGCTTCTATTGGCCCTCAGACATTGGGGCTCCGGGCTTTCGAGGCACCTTCAGCCTCAAAGCCACCCTTTCTCACTTGCCCCAGGGCCGGCCTCAGAAATTACCGTATGGCCAGAGTTTCCCGCCACACCCAAGGAGCCACGAGGAAAAAGTGTGGCTTGTTCTAAAGCTCTCTGGGAACTACTTATATTACCCCACAGATCTTGGGGCTCCAGGCTTTCCTGGTGTCTTCAGCCTCAAAACCAGCCCTTACTCACTCGCTCCAGGGCCAGCCTCAGGAATTACCCTACATCCGGAGATTCCTGCCACGCCCAAGGAGCCTCGAGGGAAAACTGTGGCTTCCTCTAAAGCTCTCTGGGAAGCGCATCTATTGCCCCACAGACCTTGGGGCTCCGGGCTTCCGAGGCACCTTCAGCCTCAAAACCACCCTTTCTCATTCGCCCCTGGTCCAGCCTCCAAATTTCCATATGTCTGGAAAATGCTGCCACGCCCAAGGAGCCACAAGGGAAAACTGTGGCTTGTTCTAAAGCTCTGTGGGAACCGCTTGCATCGCCCAACACAGTTTGGTGCTCCAGGCTTTCGAGGCCCGTTCATCCTCAAAGCAACCCTTTCTCACTGGCCCCAGGGCCAGCCTCAGGAATTACTGTATGTCCGGAGATTGCTGGCACGCCCAAGGAGCCACGAGGGAAAACTGTGGCTTGTTCTAAAGCTCTCTGGGAACCGCTTGCGTCGCCCAACACAGTTTGGTGCTCCAGCCTTTTGGGGTACCTTCAGCCTCAAAACCACCCTTTCTCATTCGCCCCTGGTCCAGCCTCCAAATTTACATATATCTGGAAAATGCTGCCACGCCCAAGGAGCCACGAGGGAAAAATCTGGCTTGTTCTAAAGCTCTCTGGGAACTGCTTGCATTGGCCCTTCAGACCTTGGGGCTCTGGGCTTTCCTGGTGTCTTCAGCCTCAAAACCACCCTTTCTCACTGGCCCCAGGGCCAGCCTCAGGAATTACAGCATGTCTGGAGTTTCCCGCCACACCCAAGGAGCCACGAGGAAAAACTCTGGCTTGCTCTAAAGCTCTCTGGGAAGCGCATCTATTGCCCCACAGAACTTGGGGCTCCGGGCTTCCGAGGCACCTTCAGCCTCAAAACCACCCTTTCTCATTCGCCCCTCGGCCAGCCACTAAAATTGCCTTATATCCGGAGATTGCAGCCACACCCAGGGAGCCACGAGGGAAAACTGTGTCTTTCTCTATAGCTCCCTGGGAACCGCTTCTATTGGCCCTCAGAGCTTGGGGGTCTGGGATTTCGAGGCACCTTCAGCCTCAAAACCACCCTTTCTCACTCGCCCCAGGGCCGGCATCACATATTACCGTATGGCTGCCATTTGCTGCCACGCCCAAGGATCCACGAGGTAAAACTCTGGCTTGCTCTAAAGCTCTCTGGGAACCGCTTCTATTGGCCCTCAGACCTTGGGGCTCCGGGCTTTCGAGGCACCTTCAGCCTCAAAGCCACCCTTTCTCACTTGCCCCAGGGCCGGCCTCACAAATTACCGTATGGCCAGAGTTTCCCGCCACACCCAAGGAGCCACGAGGTAAAACTCTGGCTTGCTCTAAAGCTCTCTGGGAAGCGCTTCTATTGGCCCTCAGACATTGGGGCTCCGGGCTTTCGAGGCACCTTCAGCCTCAAAGCCACCCTTTCTCACTTGCCCCAGGGCCGGCCTCAGAAATTACCGTATGGCCAGAGTTTCCCGCCACACCCAAGGAGCCACGAGGAAAAAGTGTGGCTTGTTCTAAAGCTCCCTGGGAACTACTTATATTACCCCACAGATCTTGGGGCTCCAGGCTTTCCTGGTGTCTTCAGCCTCAAAACCAGCCTTACTCACTCGCTCCAGGGCCAGCCTCAGGAATTACCCTACATCCGGAGATTCCTGCCACGCCCAAGGAGCCTCGAGGGAAAACTGTGGCTTCCTCTAAAGCTCTCTGGGAAGCGCATCTATTGCCCCACAGACCTTGGGGCTCCGGGCTTCCGAGGCACCTTCAGCCTCAAAACCACCCTTTCTCATTCGCCCCTGGTCCAGCCTCCAAATTTCCATATGTCTGGAAAATGCTGCCACGCCCAAGGAGCCACAAGGGAAAACTGTGGCTTGTTCTAAAGTTCTCTGGGAACCGCTTGCATCGCCCAACACAGTTTGGTGCTCCAGGCTTTCGAGGCCCGTTCATCCTCAAAGCAACCCTTTCTCACTGGCCCCAGGGCCAGCCTCAGGAATTACTGTATGTCCGGAGATTGCTGACACGCCCAAGGAGCCACGAGGGAAAACTGTGGCTTGTTCTAAAGCTCTCTGGGAACTGCTTGCGTCGCCCAACACAGTTTGGTGCTCCAGCCTTTTGGGGTACCTTCAGCCTCAAAACCACCCTTTCTCATTCGCCCCTGGTCCAGCCTCCAAATTTACATATATCTGGAAAATGTTGCCACGCCCAAGGAGCCACGAGGAAAAAGTGTGGCTTGTTCTAAAGCTATCTGGGAACTACTTATATTACCCCACAGATCTTGGGGCTCCAGGCTTTCCTGGTGTCTTCAGCCTCAAAACCACCCTTTCTCACTGGCCCCAGGGCCAGCCTCAGGAATTACAGCATGTCTGGAGTTTCCCGCCACACCCAAGGAGCCACGAGGAAAAAGTGTGGCTTGTTCTAAAGCTCTCTGGGAAGCGCATCTATTGCCCCACAGACCTTGGGGCTCCGGGCTTCCGAGGCACCTTCAGCCTCAAAACCACCCTTTCTCATTCGCCCCTCGGCCAGCCACTAAATTGCCTTATATCCGGAGATTGCAGCCACACCCAGGGAGCCACGAGGGATAAGTGTGTCTTTCTCTATAGCTCCCTGGGAACCGCTTCTATTGGCCCTCAGAGCTTGGGGGTCTGGGATTTCGAGGCACCTTCAGCCTCAAAGACACCCTTTCTCACTCGCCCCAGGGCCGGCCTCAGAAATTACCGTATGGCTGCCATTTGCTGCCACGCCCAAGGATCCACGAGGAAAAAGTGTGGCTTGCTCTAAAGCAATCTGGGAACCGCTTCTATTGGCCCTCAGACATTGGGGCTCCAGGCTTTCGAGGCACCTTCAGCCTCAAAGCCACCCTTTCTCACTTGCCCCAGGGCCGGCCTCAGAAATTACCGTATGGCCAGAGTTTCCCGCCACACCCAAGGAGCCACGAGGAAAGTGTGGCTTGTTCTAAAGCTCTCTGGGAACTACTTATATTACCCCACAGATCTTGGGGCTCCAGGCTTTCCTGGTGTCTTCAGCCTCAAAACCAGCCTTACTCACTCGCTCCAGGGCCAGCCTCAGGAATTACCCTACATCCGGAGATTCCTGCCACGCCCAAGGAGCCTCGAGGGAAAACTGTGGCTTCCTCTAAAGCTCTCTGGGAAGCGCATCTATTGCCCCACAGACCTTGGGCTCCGGGCTTCCGAGGCACCTTCAGCCTCAAAACCACCCTTTCTCATTCGCCCCTGGTCCAGCCTCCAAATTTCCATATGTCTGGAAAATGCTGCCACGCCCAAGGAGCCACAGGGGAAAACTGTGGCTTGTTCTAAAGCTCTGTGGGAACCGCTTGCATCGCCCAACACAGTTTGGTGCTCCAGGCTTTCGAGGCACCTTCAGCCTCAAAGCCACCCTTTCTCACTGGCCCCAGGGCCAGCCTCAGGAATTACCGTATGTCCGGAGACTGCTGCCACGCCCAAGGAGCCACAAGGGAAAACTGTGGCTTGTTCTAAAGCTCTCTGGGAACCGCTTGCACGGCCCAACACAGTTTGGTGCTCCAGCCTTTTGGGGTACCTTCAGCCTCAAAACCACCCTTTCTCATTCGCCCCTGGTCCAGCCTCCAAATTTACATATATCTGGAAAATGCTGCCACGCCCAAGGAGCCACGAGGGAAAAATCTGGCTTGTTCTAAAGCTCTCTGGGAACTGCTTGCATTGGCCCTTCAGACCTTGGGGCTCTGGGCTTTCCTGGTGTCTTCAGCCTCAAAACCACCCTTTCTCACTGGCCCCAGGGCCAGCCTCAGGAATTACAGCATGTCTGGAGTTTCCCGCCACACCCAAGGAGCCACGAGGAAAAAGTGTGGCTTGTTCTAAAGCTCTCTGGGAAGCGCATCTATTGCCCCACAGACCTTGGGGCTCCGGGCTTCCGAGGCACCTTCAGCCTCAAAACCACCCTTTCTCATTCGCCCCTCGGCCAGCCACTAAAATTGCCTTATATCCGGAGATTGCAGCCACACCCAGGGAGCCACGAGGGAAAACTGTGTCTTTCTCTATAGCTCCCTGGGAACCGCTTCTCTTGGCCCTCAGAGCTTGGGGCTCTGGGATTTCAAGGCACTTTCAGCCTCAAAGCCACCCTTTCTCACTCGCCCCAGGGCCGTCATCACATATTACCGTATGGCTGCCATTTGCTGCCACGCCCAAGGATCCACGAGGTAAAACTCTGGCTTGCTCTAAAGCTCTCTGGGAAGCGCTTCTATTGGCCCTCAGACATTGGGGCTCCGGGCTTTCGAGGCACCTTCAGCCTCAAAGCCACCCTTTCTCACTCGCCCCAGGGCCAACCTCTAAAATTGCCTTATATCCGGAGATTGCAGCCACGCCCAGGGAGCCACGAGGGATAAGTGTGTCTTTCTCTATAGCTCCCTGGGAACCGCTTCTATTGGCCCTCAGAGCTTGGGGGTCTGGGATTTCGAGGCACCTTCAGCCTCAAAACCACCCTTTCTCACTCGCCCCAGGGCCGGCATCACATATTACCGTATGGCTGCCATTTGCTGCCACGCCCAAGGATCCACGAGGTAAAACTCTGGCTTGCTCTAAAGCTCTCTGGGAAGCGCTTCTATTGGCCCTCAGACATTGGGGCTCCGGGCTTTCGAGGCACCTTCAGCCTCAAAGCCACCCTTTCTCACTTGCCCCAGGGCCGGCCTCAGAAATTACCGTATGGCCAGAGTTTCCCGCCACACCCAAGGAGCCACGAGGAAAAAGTGTGGCTTGTTCTAAAGCTCTCTGGGAACTACTTATATTACCCCACAGATCTTGGGGCTCCAGGCTTTCCTGGTGTCTTCAGCCTCAAAACCACCCTTACTCACTCGCTCCAGGGCCAGCCTCAGGAATTACCCTACATCCGGAGATTCCTGCCACGCCCAAGGAGCCTCGAGGGGAAAACTGTGGCTTCCTCTAAAGCTCTCTGGGAAGCGCATCTATTGCCCCACAGACCTTGGGGCTCCGGGCTTCCGAGGCACCTTCAGCCTCAAAACCACCCTTTCTCATTCGTCCCTGGTCCAGCCTCCAAATTTCCATATGTCTGGAAAATGCTGCCACGCCCAAGGAGCCACAAGGGAAAACTGTGGCTTGTTCTAAAGTTCTCTGGGAACCGCTTGCATCGCCCAACACAGTTTGGTGCTCCAGGATTTCGAGGCCCATTCATCCTCAAAGCAACCCTTTCTCACTGGCCCCAGGGCCAGCCTCAGGAATTACTGTATGTCCGGAGATTGCTGGCACGCCCAAGGAGCCACGAGGGAAAACTGTGGCTTGTTCTAAAGCTCTCTGGGAACCGCTTGCGTCGCCCAACACAGTTTGGTGCTCCAGCCTTTTGGGGTACCTTCAGCCTCAAAACAACCCTTTCTCATTCGCCCCTGGTCCAGCCTCCAAATTTACATATATCTGGAAAATGCTGCCACGCCCAAGGAGCCACGAGGGAAAAATCTGGCTTGTTCTAAAGCTCTCTGGGAACTGCTTGCATTGGCCCTTCAGACCTTGGGGCTCTGGGCTTTCCTGGTGTCTTCAGCCTCAAAACCACCCTTTCTCACTGGCCCCAGGGCCAGCCTCAGGAATTACAGCATGTCTGGAGTTTCCCGCCACACCCAAGGAGCCACGAGGAAAAACTCTGGCTTGCTCTAAAGCTCTCTGGGAAGCGCATCTATTGCCCCACAGAACTTGGGGCTCCGGGCTTCTGAGGCACCTTCAGCCTCAAAACCACCCTTTCTCATTCGCCCCTCGGCCAGCCACTAAAATTGCCTTATATCCGGAGATTGCAGCCACACCCAGGGAGCCACGAGGGAAAACTGTGTCTTTCTCTATAGCTCCCTGGGAACCGCTTCTATTGGCCCTCAGAGCTTGGGGGTCTGGGATTTCGAGGCACCTTCAGCCTCAAACCACCCTTTCTCACTCGCCCCAGGGCCGGCATCACATATTACCGTATGGCTGCCATTTGCTGCCACGCCCAAGGATCCACGAGGTAAAACTCTGGCTTGCTCTAAAGCTCTCTGGGAACCGCTTCTATTGGCCCTCAGACCTTGGGGCTCCGGGCTTTCGAGGCACCTTCAGCCTCAAAGCCACCCTTTCTCACTTGCCCCAGGGCCGGCCTCACAAATTACCGTATGGCCAGAGTTTCCCGCCACACCCAAGGAGCCACGAGGTAAAACTCTGGCTTGCTCTAAAGCTCTCTGGGAAGCGCTTCTATTGGCCCTCAGACATTGGGGCTCCGGGCTTTCGAGGCACCTTCAGCCTCAAAGCCACCCTTTCTCACTTGCCCCAGGGCCGGCCTCAGAAATTACCGTATGGCCAGAGTTTCCCGCCACACCCAAGGAGCCACGAGGAAAAAGTGTGGCTTGTTCTAAAGCTCCCTGGGAACTACTTATATTACCCCACAGATCTTGGGGCTCCAGGCTTTCCTGGTGTCTTCAGCCTCAAAACCACCCTTACTCACTCGCTCCAGGGCCAGCCTCAGGAATTACCCTACATCCGGAGATTCCTGCCACGCCCAAGGAGCCTCGAGGGAAAACTGTGGCTTCCTCTAAAGCTCTCTGGGAAGCGCATCTATTGCCCCACAGACCTTGGGGCTCCGGGCTTCCGAGGCACCTTCAGCCTCAAAACCACCCTTTCTCATTCGCCCCTGGTCCAGCCTCCAAATTTCCATATGTCTGGAAAATGCTGCCACGCCCAAGGAGCCACAAGGGAAAACTGTGGCTTGTTCTAAAGTTCTCTGGGAACCGCTTGCATCGCCCAACACAGTTTGGTGCTCCAGGCTTTCGAGGCCCGTTCATCCTCAAAGCAACCCTTTCTCACTGGCCCCAGGGCCAGCCTCAGGAATTACTGTATGTCCGGAGATTGCTGGACACGCCCAAGGAGCCACGAGGGAAAACTGTGGCTTGTTCTAAAGCTCTCTGGGAACTGCTTGCGTCGCCCAACACAGTTTGGTGCTCCAGCCTTTTGGGGTACCTTCAGCCTCAAAACCACCCTTTCTCATTCGCCCCTGGTCCAGCCTCCAAATTTACATATATCTGGAAAATGCTGCCACGCCCAAGGAGCCACGAGGAAAAAGTGTGGCTTGTTCTAAAGCTCTCTGGGAACTACTTATATTACCCCACAGATCTTGGGGCTCCAGGCTTTCCTGGTGTCTTCAGCCTCAAAACCACCCTTTCTCACTTGCCCCAGGGCCAGCCTCAGGAATTACAGCATGTCTGGAGTTTCCCGCCACACCCAAGGAGCCATGAGGAAAAAGTGTGGCTTGTTCTAAAGCTCTCTGGGAAGCGCATCTATTGCCCCACAGACCTTGGGGCTCCGGGCTTCCGAGGCACCTTCAGCCTCAAAACCACCCTTTCTCATTCGCCCCTCGGCCAGCCACTAAAATTGCCTTATATCCGGAGATTGCAGCCACACCCAGGGAGCCACGAGGGATAAGTGTGTCTTTCTCTATAGCTCCCTGGGAACCGCTTCTATTGGCCCTCAGAGCTTGGGGGTCTGGGATTTCGAGGCACCTTCAGCCTCAAAGACACCCTTTCTCACTCGCCCCAGGGCCGGCCTCAGAAATTACCGTATGGCTGCCATTTGCTGCCACGCCCAAGGATCCACGAGGAAAAAGTGTGGCTTGCTCTAAAGCAATCTGGGAACCGCTTCTATTGGCCTTCAGACATTGGGGCTCCAGGCTTTCGAGGCACCTTCAGCCTCAAAGCCACCCTTTCTCACTTGCCCCAGGGCCGGCCTCAGAAATTACCGTATGGCCAGAGTTTCCCGCCACACCCAAGGAGCCACGAGGAAAAGTGTGGCTTGTTCTAAAGCTCTCTGGGAACTACTTATATTACCCCACAGATCTTGGGGCTCCAGGCTTTCCTGGTGTCTTCAGCCTCAAAACCTAGCCTTACTCACTCGCTCCAGGGCCAGCCTCAGGAATTACCCTACATCCGGAGATTCCTGCCACGCCCAAGGAGCCTCGAGGGAAAACTGTGGCTTCCTCTAAAGCTCTCTGGGAAGCGCATCTATTGCCCCACAGACCTTGGGGCTCCGGGCTTCCGAGGCACCTTCAGCCTCAAAACCACCCTTTCTCATTCGCCCCTGGTCCAGCCTCCAAATTTCCATATGTCTGGAAAATGCTGCCACGCCCAAGGAGCCACAAGGGAAAACTGTGGCTTGTTCTAAAGCTCTGTGGGAACCGCTTGCATCGCCCAACACAGTTTGGTGCTCCAGGCTTTCGAGGCCCGTTCATCCTCAAAGCAACCCTTTCTCACTGGCCCCAGGGCCAGCCTCAGGAATTACTGTATGTCCGGAGATTGCTGGCACGCCCAAGGAGCCACGAGGGAAAACTGTGGCTTGTTCTAAAGCTCTCTGGGAACCGCTTGCGTCGCCCAACACAGTTTGGTGCTCCAGCCTTTTGGGGTACCTTCAGCCTCAAAACCACCCTTTCTCATTCGCCCCTGGTCCAGCCTCCAAATTTACATATATCTGGAAAATGCTGCCACGCCCAAGGAGCCACGAGGGAAAAATCTGGCTTGTTCTAAAGCTCTCTGGGAACTGCTTGCATTGGCCCTTCAGACCTTGGGGCTCTGGGCTTTCCTGGTGTCTTCAGCCTCAAAACCACCCTTTCTCACTGGCCCCAGGGCCAGCCTCAGGAATTACAGCATGTCTGGAGTTTCCCGCCACACCCAAGGAGCCACGAGGAAAAAGTGTGGCTTGTTCTAAAGCTCTCTGGGAAGCGCATCTATTGCCCCACAGACCTTGGGGCTCCGGGCTTCCGAGGCACCTTCAGCCTCAAAACCACCCTTTCTCATTCGCCCCTCGGCCAGCCACTAAAATTGCCTTATATCCGGAGATTGCAGCCACACCCAGGGAGCCACGAGGGAAAACTGTGTCTTTCTCTATAGCTCCCTGGGAACCGCTTCTCTTGGCCCTCAGAGCTTGGGGGTCTGGGATTTCAAGGCACTTTCAGCCTCAAAGCCACCCTTTCTCACTCGCCCCAGGGCCGTCATCACATATTACCGTATGGCTGCCATTTGCTGCCACGCCCAAGGATCCACGAGGTAAAAGTCTGGCTTGCTCTAAAGCTCTCTGGGAAGCGCTTCTATTGGCCCTCAGACATTGGGGCTCCGGCTTTCGAGGCACCTTCAGCCTCAAAGCCACCCTTTCTCACTCGCCCCAGGGCCAACCTCTAAAATTGCCTTATATCCGGAGATTGCAGCCACGCCCAGGGAGCCACGAGGGATAAGTGTGTCTTTCTCTATAGCTCCCTGGGAACCGCTTCTATTGGCCCTCAGAGCTTGGGGGTCTGGGATTTCGAGGCACCTTCAGCCTCAAAACCACCCTTTCTCACTCGCCCCAGGGCCGGCATCACATATTACCGTATGGCTGCCATTTGCTGCCACGCCCAAGGATCCACGAGGTAAAACTCTGGCTTGCTCTAAAGCTCTCTGGGAAGCGCTTCTATTGGCCCTCAGACATTGGGGCTCCGGGCTTTCGAGGCACCTTCAGCCTCAAAGCCACCCTTTCTCACTTGCCCCAGGGCCGGCCTCAGAAATTACCGTATGGCCAGAGTTTCCCGCCACACCCAAGGAGCCACGAGGAAAAAGTGTGGCTTGTTCTAAAGCTCTCTGGGAACTACTTATATTACCCCACAGATCTTGGGGCTCCAGGCTTTCCTGGTGTCTTCAGCCTCAAAACCAGCCTTACTCACTCGCTCCAGGGCCAGCCTCAGGAATTACCCTACATCCGGAGATTCCTGCCACGCCCAAGGAGCCTCGAGGGAAAACTGTGGCTTCCTCTAAAGCTCTCTGGGAAGCGCATCTATTGCCCCACAGACCTTGGGGCTCCGGGCTTCCGAGGCACCTTCAGCCTCAAAACCACCCTTTCTCATTCGCCCCTGGTCCAGCCTCCAAATTTCCATATGTCTGGAAAATGCTGCCACGCCCAAGGAGCCACAAGGGAAAACTGTGGCTTGTTCTAAAGTTCTCTGGGAACCGCTTGCATCGCCCAACACAGTTTGGTGCTCCAGGCTTTCGAGGCCCGTTCATCCTCAAAGCAACCCTTTCTCACTGGCCCCAGGGCCAGCCTCAGGAATTACTGTATGTCCGGAGATTGCTGGCACGCCCAAGGAGCCACGAGGGAAAACTGTGGCTTGTTCTAAAGCTCTCTGGGAACCGCTTGCGTCGCCCAACACAGTTTGGTGCTCCAGCCTTTTGGGGTACCTTCAGCCTCAAAACCACCCTTTCTCATTCGCCCCTGGTCCAGCCTCCAAATTTACATATATCTGGAAAATGCTGCCACGCCCAAGGAGCCACGAGGGAAAAATCTGGCTTGTTCTAAAGCTCTCTGGGAACTGCTTGCATTGGCCCTTCAGACCTTGGGGCTCTGGGCTTTCCTGGTGTCTTCAGCCTCAAACCACCCTTTCTCACTGGCCCCAGGGCCAGCCTCAGGAATTACAGCATGTCTGGAGTTTCCCGCCACACCCAAGGAGCCACGAGGAAAAACTCTGGCTTGCTCTAAAGCTCTCTGGGAAGCGCATCTATTGCCCCACAGAACTTGGGGCTCCGGGCTTCCGAGGCACCTTCAGCCTCAAAACCACCCTTTCTCATTCGCCCCTCGGCCAGCCACTAAAATTGCCTTATATCCGGAGATTGCAGCCACACCCAGGGAGCCACGAGGGAAAACTGTGTCTTTCTCTATAGCTCCCTGGGAACCGCTTCTATTGGCCCTCAGAGCTTGGGGGTCTGGGATTTCGAGGCACCTTCAGCCTCAAAACCACCCTTTCTCACTCGCCCCAGGGCCGGCATCACATATTACCGTATGGCTGCCATTTGCTGCCACGCCCAAGGATCCACGAGGTAAAACTCTGGCTTGCTCTAAAGCTCTCTGGGAACCGCTTCTATTGGCCCTCAGACCTTGGGGCTCCGGGCTTTCGAGGCACCTTCAGCCTCAAAGCCACCCTTTCTCACTTGCCCCAGGGCCGGCCTCACAAATTACCGTATGGCCAGAGTTTCCCGCCACACCCAAGGAGCCACGAGGTAAAACTCTGGCTTGCTCTAAAGCTCTCTGGGAACCGCTTCTATTGGCCCTCAGACCTTGGGGCTCCGGGCTTTCGAGGCACCTTCAGCCTCAAAGCCACCCTTTCTCACTCGCCCCAGGGCCAACCTCTAAAATTGCCTTATATCCGGAGATTGCAGCCACGCCCAGGGAGCCACGAGGAAAAAGTGTGGCTTGTTCTAAAGCTCTCTGGGAACCTTATATTACCCCACAGATCTTGGGG
>CANTUZ010000027.1:1275433-1424208 GCA_947846985.1 Fratercula arctica | reverse complement strand
TTCAGCCTCAAAACCAGCCTTTCTCACTTATTCCACGTTTGGCCTCAGAAATAGCAAACGTCCCAAGATGGCTGCCACGCCCAAGCAGCCACGAGGGGAAACCATGGCTTCTTTTAAAGCTCTCTGGGAACCGCTTCCATCGTCCATCAGAGCTTGGCTCTCCGTGCTTTCCTGGCGCCTTCAGCCTCAAAACCAGCCTTTCTCACTTATTCCACGTTTGGCCTTCAAAAATAGCAAACGTCCCAAGATTGCTGCCACGCCCAAGCAGCCACGAGGGGAAACCATGGCTTCTTTTAAAGCTCTCTGGGAACCGCTTCCATCGTCCATCAGAGCTTGGCTCTCCGTGCCTTCCTGGCGCCTTCAGCCTCAAAACCAGCCTTTCTCACTATCCACGGTTGGCCTTCAAAAAGACCAAACGTCCAAGATGGCTGCCACGCCCAAGCAGCCACGAGGGAAACCATGGCTTCTTTTAAAGCTCTCTGGGAACCGCTTCCATCGTCCATCAGAGCTTGGCTCTCCGTGCTTTCCTGGCGCCTTCAGCCTCAAAACCAGCCTTTCTCACTTATTCCACGTTTGGCCTCAGAAATAGCAAACATCCCAAGATGGCTGCCACGCCCAAGCAGCCACGAGGGGAAACCATGGCTTCTTTTAAAGCTCTCTGGGAACCGCTTCCATCGTCCATCAGAGCTTGGCTCTCCGTGCTTTCCTGGCACCTTCAGCCTCAAAACCAGCCTTTCTCATTCGCACCAGGGCAGGCCTTCAAAATGACCATATGTCCGGAGATGGCTGCCACGCCCAAGCAGCCACGAGTGGAAACCATGGCTTCTTTTAAAGCTCTCTGGGAACCGCTTCCATCGTCCATCAGAGCTTGGCTCTCCGTGCTTTCCTGGCGCCTTCAGCCTCAAAACCAGCCTTTCTCACTTATTCCACGTTTGGCCTCAGAAATAGCAAACGTCCCAAGATGGCTGCCACGCCCAAGCAGCCACGAGGGGAAACCATGGCTTCTTTTAAAGCTCTCTGGGAACCGCTTCCATCGTCCATCAGAGCTTGGCTCTCCGTGCTTTCCTGGCGCCTTCAGCCTCAAAACCAGCCTTTCTCACTTATTCCAGGGCCCCCTTCAAAAATAGCAAACGTCCCAAGATTGCTGCCACGCCCAAGCAGCCACGAGGGGAAACCATGGCTTCTTTTAAAGCTCTCTGGGAACCGCTTCCATCGTCCATCAGAGCTTGGCTCTCCGTGCTTTCCTGGCGCCTTCAGCCTCAAAACCAGCCTTTCTCACTTATTCCACGTTTGGCCTCAAAAATAGCAAACGTCCCAAGATTGCTGCCACGCCCAAGCAGCCACGAGGGGAATACCATGGCTTCTTTTAAAGCTCTCTGGGAACCGCTTCCATCGTCCATCAGAGCTTGGCTCTCCGTGCTTTCCTGGCACCTTCAGCTTCAAAACCAGCCTTTCTCATTCGCACCAGGGCAGGCCTTCAAAATGACCATATGTCTGGAGATGGCTACCACGCCCAAGCAGCCACCAGGGAAAACCATGGCTTCTTTTAAAGCTCTCTGGGAACCGCTTCCATCGTCCATCAGAGCTTGGCTCTCCGTGCCTTCCTGGCGCCTTCAGCCTCAAAACCAGCCTTTCTCACTTATTCAACGTTTGGCCTTAAAAATACCAAAGGTCCCAAGATTGCTTCCACGCCCAAGCAGCCACGAGGGGAAACCATGGCTTCTTTTAAAGCTCTCTGGGAACCGCTTCCATCGTCCATCAGAGCTTGGCTCTCCGTGCTTTCCTGGCGCCTTCAGCCTCAAAACCAGCCTTTCTCACTTATTCCACGTTTGGCCTTCAAAAATAGCAAACGTCCCAAGATTGCTGCCACGCCCAAGCAGCCACGAGGGGAAACCATGGCTTCTTTTAAAGCTCTCTGGGAACCGCTTCCATCGTCCATCAGAGCTTGGCTCTCCGTGCTTTCCTGGCGCCTTCAGCCTCAAAACCAGCCTTTCTCACTTATTCCACGTTTGGCCTTAAAAATACCAAACGTCCCAAGATTGCTGCCACGCCCAAGCAGCCACGAGGGGAAACCATGGCTTCTTTTAAAGCTCTCTGGGAACCGCTTCCATCGTCCATCAGAGCTTGGCTCTCCGTGCTTTCCTGGCACCTTCAGCCTCAAAACCAGCCTTTCTCATTCGCACCAGGGCAGCCTTCAAAATGACCATATGTCCCGAGATTGCTGCCACGCCCAAGCAGCCACCAGGGAAAACCCTGGCTTCTTTTAAAGCTCTCTGGGAACCGCTTCCATCGTCCATCAGAGCTTGGCTCTCCGTGCCTTCCTGGCGCCTTCAGCCTCAAAACCAGCCTTTCTCACTTATTCAACGTTTGGCCTTAAAAATACCAAACGTCCCAAGATTGCTTCCACGCCCAAGCAGCCACGAGGGGAAACCATGGCTTCTTTTAAAGCTCTCTGGGAACCGCTTCCATCGTCCATCAGAGCTTGGCTCTCCGTGCTTTCCTGGCGCCTTCAGCCTCAAAACCAGCCTTTCTCACTTATTCCACGTTTGGCCTCAGAAATAGCAAAGATCCCAAGATGGCTGCCACGCCCAAGCAGCCACGAGGGGAAACCATGGCTTCTTTTAAAGCTCTCTGGGAACCGCTTCCATCGTCCATCAGAGCTTGGCTCTCCGTGCTTTCCTGGCGCCTTCAGCCTCAAAACCAGCCTTTCTCACTTATTCCACGTTTGGCCTTCAAAAATAGCAAACGTCCCAAGATTGCTGCCACGCCCAAGCAGCCACGAGGGGAAACCATGGCTTCTTTTAAAGCTCTCTGGGAACCGCTTCCATCGTCCATCAGAGCTTGGCTCTCCGTGCCTTCCTGGCACCTTCAGCCTCAAAACCAGCCTTTCTCACTATTCACAGGGCAGCCTCAAAAAGACCAAACGTCTCAAGATGGCTGCCACGCCCAAGCAGCCACGAGGGAAAACCATGGCTTCTTTTAAAGCTCTCTGGGAACCGCTTCCATCGTCCATCAGAGCTTGGCTCTCCGTGCTTTCCTGGCGCCTTCAGCCTCAAAACCAGCCTTTCTCACTTATTCCACGTTTGGCCTCAGAAATAGCAAACGTCCCAAGATGGCTGCCACGCCCAAGCAGCCACGAGGGGAATACCATGGCTTGTTTTAAAGCTCTCTGGGAACCGCTTCCATCGTCCATCAGAGCTTGGCTCTCCGTGCTTTCCTGGCGCCTTCAGCCTCAAAACCAGCCTTTCTCATTCGCACCAGGGCAGGCCTCAAAAATTACCAAACGTCCCAAGATTGCTGCCACGCCCAAGCAGCCACCAGGGGAAACCATGGCTTCTTTTAAAGCTCTCTGGGAACCGCTTCCATCGTCCATCAGAGCTTGGCTCTCCGTGCTTTCCTGGCGCCTTCAGCCTCAAAACCAGCCTTTCTCACTTATTCCACGTTGGCCTCAAAAATAGCAAACATCCCAAGATGGCTGCCACGCCCAAGCAGCCACGAGGGGAATACCATGGCTTGTTTTAAAGCTCTCTGGGAACCGCTTCCATCGTCCATCAGAGCTTGGCTCTCCGTGCTTCCTGGCGCCTTCAGCCTCAAAACCAGCCTTTCTCACTTATTCCAGGGCCCCCTTCAAAAATAGCAAACGTCCCAAGATTGCTGCCACGCCCAAGCAGCCACGAGGGGAAACCATGGCTTCTTTTAAAGCTCTCTGGGAACCGCTTCCATCGTCCATCAGAGCTTGGCTCTCCGTGCTTTCCTGGCGCCTTCAGCCTCAAAACCAGCCTTTCTCACTTATTCCACGTTTGGCTTCAAAAATAGCAAACGTCCCAAGATTGCTGCCACGCCCAAGCAGCCACGAGGGGAAACCATGGCTTCTTTTAAAGCTCTCTGGGAACCGCTTCCATCGTCCATCAGAGCTTGGCTCTCCGTGCTTTCCTGGCGCCTTCAGCCTCAAAACCAGCCTTTCTCACTTATTCCACGTTTGGCCTTCAAAAATACCAAACGTCCCAAGATTGCTGCCACGCCCAAGCAGCCATGAGGGAAAACCGTGGCTTCTTTTAAAGCTCTCTGGGAACCGCTTCCATCGTCCATCAGAGCTTGGCTCTCCGTGCTTTCCTGGCGCCTTCAGCCTCAAAACCAGCCTTTCTCACTTATTCCAGGGCAGGCCTTCAAAATGACCAAACGTCCCAAGATGGCTGCCACGCCCAAGCAGCCACGAGGGAAAACATGGCTTCTTTTAAAGCTCTCTGGGAACCGCTTCCATCGTCCATCAGAGCTTGGCTCTCCGTGCTTCCTGGCGCCTTCAGCCTCAAAACCAGCCTTTCTCACTTATTCCACGTTTGGCCTCAAAAATAGCAAACGTCCCAAGATTGCTGCCACGCCCAAGCAGCCACGAGGGGAAACCATGGCTTCTTTTAAAGCTCTCTGGGAACCGCTTCCATCGTCCATCAGAGCTTGGCTCTCCGTGCTTTCCTGGCGCCTTCAGCCTCAAAACCAGCCTTTCTCACTTATTCCACGTTTGGCCTTCAAAAATAGCAAACGTCCCAAGATTGCTGCCACGCCCAAGCAGCCACGAGGGGAAACCATGGCTTCTTTTAAAGCTCTCTGGGAACCGCTTCCATCGTCCATCAGAGCTTGGCTCTCCGTGCTTTCCTGGCGCCTTCAGCCTCAAAACCAGCCTTTCTCACTTATTCCACGTTTGGCCTTCAAAAATACCAAACGTCCCAAGATTGCTGCCACGCCCAAGCAGCCACGAGGGAGAACAGTGGCTTCTTTTAAAGCTCTCTGGGAACCGCTTCCATCGTCCATCAGAGCTTGGCTCTCCGTGCTTTCCTGGCGCCTTCAGCCTCAAAACCAGCCTTTCTCATTATTCCAGGGCAGGCCTTCAAAATGACCATACGTCTGAAGATGGCTGCCACGCCCAAGCAGCCACGAGGAAATACCATGGCTTCTTTTAAAGCTCTCTGGGAACCGCTTCCATCGTCCATCAGAGCTTGGCTCTCCGTGCTTCCTGGCGCCTTCAGCCTCAAAACCAGCCTTTCTCACTTATTCCACGTTTGGCCTCAAAATAGCAAACGTCCCAAGATGGCTGCCACGCCCAAGCAGCCACGAGGGGAAACCATGGCTTCTTTTAAAGCTCTCTGGGAACCGCTTCCATCGTCCATCAGAGCTTGGCTCTCCGTGCTTTCCTGGCGCCTTCAGCCTCAAAACCAGCCTTTCTCACTTATTCCACGTTTGGCCTCAAAAATAGCAAACGTCCCAAGATTGCTGCCACGCCCAAGCAGCCACGAGGGGAAACCATGGCTTCTTTTAAAGCTCTCTGGGAACCGCTTCCATCGTCCATCAGAGCTTGGCTCTCCGTGCTTTCCTGGCGCCTTCAGCCTCAAAACCAGCCTTTCTCATTTCTTCCACGTTTGGCTTCAAAAATAGCAAACGTCCCAAGATTGCTGCCACGCCCAAGCAGCCACGAGGGAGAACCATGGCTTCTTTTAAAGCTCTCTGGGAACCGCTTCCATCGTCCATCAGAGCTTGGCTCTCCGTGCTTTCCTGGCGCCTTCAGCCTCAAAACCAGCCTTTCTCACTTATTCCACGTTTGCCTTCAAAAATAGCAAACGTCCCAAGATTGCTGCCACGCCCAAGCAGCCACGAGGGGAAACCATGGCTTCTTTTAAAGCTCTCTGGGAACCGCTTCCATCGTCCATCAGAGCTTGGCTCTCCGTGCTTTCCTGGCGCCTTCAGCCTCAAAACCAGCCTTTCTCACTTATTCCACGTTTGGCCTCAAAAATAGCAAACGTCCCAAGATGGCTGCCACGCCCAAGCAGCCACGGGGGAATACCATGGCTTGTTTTAAAGCTCTCTGGGAACCGCTTCCATCGTCCATCAGAGCTTGGCTCTCCGTGCTTCCTGGCGCCTTCAGCCTCAAAACCAGCCTTTCTCACTTATTCCAGGGCCCCCTTCAAAAATAGCAAACGTCCCAAGATTGCTGCCACGCCCAAGCAGCCACGAGGGGAAACCATGGCTTCTTTTAAAGCTCTCTGGGAACCGCTTCCATCGTCCATCAGAGCTTGGCTCTCCGTGCTTTCCTGGCACCTTCAGCTTCAAAACCAGCCTTTCTCATTCGCACCGGGCAGGCCTCAAAATGACCATACGTCCGAAGATGGCTGCCACGCCCAAGCAGCCACGAGGGGAAACCATGGCTTCTTTTAAAGCTCTCTGGGAACCGCTTCCATCGTCCATCAGAGCTTGGCTCTCCGTGCTTTCCTGGCGCCTTCAGCCTCAAAACCAGCCTTTCTCACTTATTCCACGTTTGGCCTCAAAAATAGCAAACGTCCCAAGATGGCTGCCACGCCCAAGCAGCCACGAGGGGAAACCATGGCTTGTTTTAAAGCTCTCTGGGAACCGCTTCCATCGTCCATCAGAGCTTGGCTCTCCGTGCTTTCCTGGCGCCTTCAGCCTCAAAAACAACACTTTGCCACTCAGCCATGGCCAGTCTCAAAAATAGCAAACGTCCCAAGATTGCTGCCACGCCCAAGCAGCCACGAGGGGAAACCATGGCTTCTTTTAAAGCTCTCTGGGAACCGCTTCCATCGTCCATCAGAGCTTGGCTCTCCGTGCTTTCCTGGCGCCTTCAGCCTCAAAACCAGCCTTTCTCACTTATTCCACGTTTGGCCTCAGAAATAGCAAACGTCCCAAGATGGCTGCCACGCCCAAGCAGCCATGGGGGAATACCATGGCTTCTTTTAAAGCTCTCTGGGAACCGCTTCCATCGTCCATCAGAGCTTGGCTCTCCGTGCCTCCCTGGCGCCTTCAGCTTCAAAACCAGCCTTTCTCATTCGCACCAGGGCAGGCCTTCAAAATGACCATATGTCTGGAGATGGCTGCCACGCCCAAGCAGGCACCAGGGGAAACCTGGGCTTCTTTTAAAGCTCTCTGGGAACCGCTTCCATCGTCCATCAGAGCTTGGCTCTCCGTGCCTTCCTGGCGCCTTCAGCCTCAAAACCAGCCTTTCTCACTTATTCAACGTTTGGCCTTAAAAATACCAAAGGTCCCAAGATTGCTGCCACGCCCAAGCAGCCACGAGGGGAAACCATGGCTTCTTTTAAAGCTCTCTGGGAACCGCTTCCATCGTCCATCAGAGCTTGGCTCTCCGTGCTTTCCTGGCGCCTTCAGCCTCAAAACCAGCCTTTCTCACTTATTCCACGTTTGGCCTCAAAAATAGCAAACGTCCCAAGATGGCTGCCACGCCCAAGCAGCCACGAGGGGAAACCATGGCTTCTTTTAAAGCTCTCTGGGAACCGCTTCCATCGTCCATCAGAGCTTGGCTCTCCGTGCTTTCCTGGCGCCTTCAGCCTCAAAACCAGCCTTTCTCACTTATTCCACGTTTGGCCTTCAAAAATACCAAACGTCCCAAGATTGCTGCCACGCCCAAGCAGCCACGAGGGGAAACCATGGCTTCTTTTAAAGCTCTCTGGGAACCGCTTCCATCGTCCATCAGAGCTTGGCTCTCCGTGCCTTCCTGGCGCCTTCAGCCTCAAAACCAGCCTTTCTCATACGCACCAGGGCAGGCCTCCAAAACGACCATACGTCTCAAGATGGCTGCCACGCCCAAGCAGCCACGAGGGAAAACCATGGCTTCTTTTAAAGCTCTCTGGGAACCGCTTCCATCGTCCATCAGAGCTTGGCTCTCCGTGCTTTCCTGGCGCCTTCAGCCTCAAAACCAGCCTTTCTCACTTATTCCACGTTTGGCCTCAAAAATAGCAAACGTCCCAAGATGGCTGCCACGCCCAAGCAGCCACGAGGGGAAACCATGGCTTCTTTTAAAGCTCTCTGGGAACCGCTTCCATCGTCCATCAGAGCTTGGCTCTCCGTGCTTTCCTGGCACCTTCAGCCTCAAAACCAGCCTTTCTCACTTATTCCATGTTTCGCCTCAAAAATAGCAAACGTCCCAAGATGGCTGCCACGCCCAAGCAGCCACGAGGGGAAACCATGGCTTCTTTTAAAGCTCTCTGGGAACCGCTTCCATCGTCCATCAGAGCTTGGCTCTCCGTGCTTTCCTGGCGCCTTCAGCCTCAAAACCAGCCTTTCTCACTTATTCCACGTTTGGCCTCAGAAATAGCAAACGTCCCAAGATGGCTGCCACGCCCAAGCAGCCACGAGGGGAAACCTTGGCTTCTTTTAAAGCTCTCTGGGAACCGCTTCCATCGTCCATCAGAGCTTGGAGCTCCAGGCTTGCCTGGCGCCTTCAGCCTCAAAACCAGCCTTTCTCACTTATTCCAGGGCCCCCTTCTAAAATAGCAAACGTCCCAAGATTGCTGCCACGCCCAAGCAGCCACGAGGGGAAACCATGGCTTCTTTTAAAGCTCTCTGGGAACCGCTTCCATCGTCCATCAGAGCTTGGCTCTCCGTGCCTTCCTGGCGCCTTCAGCCTCAAAACCAGCCTTTCTCACTTATTCCACGTTGGCCTTCAAAAATACCAAACGTCCAAGATTGCTTCCACGCCCAAGCAGCCACGAGGGGAAACCATGGCTTCTTTTAAAGCTCTCTGGGAACCGCTTCCATCGTCCATCAGAGCTTGGCTCTCCGTGCTTCCTGGCGCCTTCAGCCTCAAAACCAGCCTTTCTCACTTATTCCACGTTTGGCCTTCAAAAATAGCAAACGTCCCAAGATTGCTGCCACGCCCAAGCAGCCACGAGGGGAAACCATGGCTTCTTTTAAAGCTCTCTGGGAACCGCTTCCATCGTCCATCAGAGCTTGGCTCTCCGTGCTTTCCTGGCGCCTTCAGCCTCAAAACCAGCCTTTCTCACTTATTCCACGTTCGCCTTCAAAAATAGCAAACGTCCCAAGATTGCTGCCACGCCCAAGCAGCCACGAGGGGAAACCATGGCTTCTTTTAAAGCTCTCTGGGAACCGCTTCCATCGTCCATCAGAGCTTGGCTCTCCGTGCTTTCCTGGCGCCTTCAGCCTCAAAACCAGCCTTTCTCACTTATCCAGGGCAGGCCTTCAAAATGACCAAATGTCCGGAGATGGCTGCCACGCCCAAGCAGCCACGAGGGAAAACCTGGCTTCTTTTAAAGCTCTCTGGGAACCGCTTCCATCGTCCATCAGAGCTTGGCTCTCCGTGCCTTCCTGGCGCCTTCAGCCTCAAAACCAGCCTTTCTCACTTATTCCACGTTTGGCCTTAAAAATACCAAACGTCCCAAGATTGCTGCCACGCCCAAGCAGCCACGAGGGGAAACCATGGCTTCTTTTAAAGCTCTCTGGGAACCGCTTCCATCGTCCATCAGAGCTTGGCTCTCCGTGCTTTCCTGGCGCCTTCAGCCTCAAAACCAGCCTTTCTCACTTATTCCAGGTCCCCCTTCAAAAATAGCAAACGTCCCAAGATTGCTGCCACGCCCAAGCAGCCACGAGGGGAAACCATGGCTTCTTTTAAAGCTCTCTGGGAACCGCTTCCATCGTCCATCAGAGCTTGGCTCTCCGTGCTTCCTGGCGCCTTCAGCCTCAAAACCAGCCTTTCTCACTTATTCCACGTTGGCCTTCAAAATAGCAAACGTCCCAAGATTGCTGCCACGCCCAAGCAGCCACGAGGGGAAACCATGGCTTCTTTTAAAGCTCTCTGGGAACCGCTTCCATCGTCCATCAGAGCTTGGCTCTCCGTGCTTTCCTGGCGCCTTCAGCCTCAAAACCAGCCTTTCTCACTTATTCCACGTTTGGCTTCAAAAATAGCAAACGTCCCAAGATTGCTGCCACGCCCAAGCAGCCACGAGGGAAACCATGGCTTCTTTTAAAGCTCTCTGGGAACCGCTTCCATCGTCCATCAGAGCTTGGCTCTCCGTGCTTCCTGGCGCCTTCAGCCTCAAAACCAGCCTTTCTCACTTATTCCAGTTGGCCTTCAAAAATAGCAAACGTCCCAAGATTGCTGCCACGCCCAAGCAGCCACGAGGGGAAACCATGGCTTCTTTTAAAGCTCTCTGGGAACCGCTTCCATCGTCCATCAGAGCTTGGCTCTCCGTGCTTCCTGGCGCCTTCAGCCTCAAAACCAGCCTTTCTCACTTATTCCAGGGCCCCTTCAAAAATAGCAAACGTCCCAAGATTGCTGCCACGCCCAAGCAGCCACGAGGGGAAACCATGGCTTCTTTTAAAGCTCTCTGGGAACCGCTTCCATCGTCCATCAGAGCTTGGCTCTCCGTGCTTTCCTGGCGCCTTCAGCCTCAAAACCAGCCTTTCTCACTTATTCCAGTTCGGCCTTCAAAAATAGCAAACGTCCCAAGATTGCTGCCACGCCCAAGCAGCCACGAGGGGAAACCATGGCTTCTTTTAAAGCTCTCTGGGAACCGCTTCCATCGTCCATCAGAGCTTGGCTCTCCGTGCTTTCCTGGCGCCTTCAGCCTCAAAACCAGCCTTTCTCACTATCGCACGGGCAGGCCTTCAAAATGACCAAATGTCCCGAGATGGCTGCCACGCCCAAGCAGCCACGAGGGAAAACCGTGGCTTCTTTTAAAGCTCTCTGGGAACCGCTTCCATCGTCCATCAGAGCTTGGCTCTCCGTGCTTTCCTGGCGCCTTCAGCCTCAAAACCAGCCTTTCTCACTTATTCCACGTTGGCCTCAAAATAGCAAACGTCCCAAGATGGCTGCCACGCCCAAGCAGCCACGAGGGGAAACCATGGCTTCTTTTAAAGCTCTCTGGGAACCGCTTCCATCGTCCATCAGAGCTTGGCTCTCCGTGCTTTCCTGGCGCCTTCAGCCTCAAAACCAGCCTTTCTCACTTATTCCACGTTGGCCTCAAAAATAGCAAACGTCCCAAGATGGCTGCCACGCCCAAGCAGCCACGAGGGGAAAACCATGGCTTGTTTTAAAGCTCTCTGGGAACCGCTTCCATCGTCCATCAGAGCTTGGCTCTCCGTGCTTTCCTGGCGCCTTCAGCCTCAAAACCAGCCTTTCTCACTTATTCCACGTTTGCCTTCAAAAATAGCAAACGTCCCAAGATTGCTGCCACGCCCAAGCAGCCACGAGGGGAATACCATGGCTTCTTTTAAAGCTCTCTGGGAACCGCTTCCATCGTCCATCAGAGCTTGGCTCTCCGTGCCTTCCTGGCGCCTTCAGCTTCAAAACCAGCCTTTCTCACTTCATCCAGGGCAGGCCTTCAAAATGACCATATGTCTCGAGATGGCTGCCACGCCCAAGCAGGCACCAGGGAAAACCATGGCTTCTTTTAAAGCTCTCTGGGAACCGCTTCCATCGTCCATCAGAGCTTGGCTCTCCGTGCTTTCCTGGCGCCTTCAGCCTCAAAACCAGCCTTTCTCACTTATTCCACGTTTGGCCTCAAAAATAGCAAACGTCCCAAGATTGCTGCCACGCCCAAGCAGCCACGAGGGGAAACCATGGCTTCTTTTAAAGCTCTCTGGGAACCGCTTCCATCGTCCATCAGAGCTTGGCTCTCCGTGCTTTCCTGGCGCCTTCAGCCTCAAAACCAGCCTTTCTCACTTATTCCACGTTGGCCTCAAAAATAGCAAACGTCCCAAGATTGCTGCCACGCCCAAGCAGCCACGAGGGGAAACCATGGCTTCTTTTAAAGCTCTCTGGGAACCGCTTCCATCGTCCATCAGAGCTTGGCTCTCCGTGCTTTCCTGGCGCCTTCAGCCTCAAAACCAGCCTTTCTCACTTATTCCACGTTGGCCTCAGAAATAGCAAACGTCCCAAGATGGCTGCCACGCCCAAGCAGCCACGAGGGGAAACCATGGCTTCTTTTAAAGCTCTCTGGGAACCGCTTCCATCGTCCATCAGAGCTTGGCTCTCCGTGCCTTCCTGGCGCCTTCAGCCTCAAAACCAGCCTTTCTCACTTATTCCAGGGCGGCCTTCAAAAATACCAAACGTCCCAAGATGGCTGCCACGCCCAAGCAGCCACGAGGGAAAACCATGGCTTCTTTTAAAGCTCTCTGGGAACCGCTTCCATCGTCCATCAGAGCTTGGCTCTCCGTGCCTTCCTGGCGCCTTCAGCCTCAAAACCAGCCTTTCTCACTTATTCCACGTTTGGCCTGAAACACATCAAACATCCCAAGATTGCTGCCACGCCCAAGCAGCCACGAGGGGAAACCATGGCTTCTTTTAAAGCTCTCTGGGAACCGCTTCCATCGTCCATCAGAGCTTGGCTCTCCGTGCCTTCCTGGCGCCTTCAGCCTCAAAACCAGCCTTTCTCATTCGCGCCAGGGCAGGCCTTCAAAATGACCATACGTCTCAAGATGGCTGCCACGCCCAAGCAGCCACGAGGGGAAAACATGGGCTTCTTTTAAAGCTCTCTGGGAACCGCTTCCATCGTCCATCAGAGCTTGGCTCTCCGTGCTTTCCTGGCGCCTTCAGCCTCAAAACCAGCCTTTCTCACTTATTCCAGTTGGCCTTCAAAAATAGCAAACATCCCAAGATTGCTGCCACACCCAAGCAGCCACGAGGGGAAACCATGGCTTCTTTTAAAGCTCTCTGGGAACCGCTTCCATCGTCCATCAGAGCTTGGCTCTCCGTGCTTTCCTGGCGCCTTCAGCCTCAAAACCAGCCTTTCTCACTTATTCCAGCTTGGCCTCAAAAATAGCAAACGTCCCAAGATTGCTGCCACGCCCAAGCAGCCACGAGGGGAAACCATGGCTTCTTTTAAAGCTCTCTGGGAACCGCTTCCATCGTCCATCAGAGCTTGGCTCTCCGTGCCTTCCTGGCGCCTTCAGCCTCAAAACCAGCCTTTCTCACTTATTCCACGTTTGGCCTTCAAAAATACAAACGTCCCAAGATTGCTGCCACGCCCAAGCAGCCACGAGGGGAAACCATGGCTTCTTTTAAAGCTCTCTGGGAACCGCTTCCATCGTCCATCAGAGCTTGGCTCTCCGTGCTTCCTGGCGCCTTCAGCCTCAAAACCAGCCTTTCTCACTTATTCCACGTTTGGCCTCAAAAATAGCAAACGTCCCAAGATTGCTGCCACGCCCAAGCAGCCACGAGGGGAAACCATGGCTTCTTTTAAAGCTCTCTGGGAACCGCTTCCATCGTCCATCAGAGCTTGGCTCTCCGTGCTTTCCTGGCGCCTTCAGCCTCAAAACCAGCCTTTCTCACTTATTCCACGTTTGGCCTTCAAAAATAGCAAACGTCCCAAGATTGCTGCCACGCCCAAGCAGCCACGAGGGGAAACCTTGGCTTCTTTTAAAGCTCTCTGGGAACCGCTTCCATCGTCCATCAGAGCTTGGCTCTCCGTGCTTCCTGGCGCCTTCAGCCTCAAAACCAGCCTTTCTCTTTCGCACCAGGGCAGGCCTTCAAAATGACCAAACGTCCGGAGATGGCTGCCACGCCCAAGCAGCCACGAGGGGAAACCATGGCTTCTTTTAAAGCTCTCTGGGAACCGCTTCCATCGTCCATCAGAGCTTGGCTCTCCGTGCTTTCCTGGCGCCTTCAGCCTCAAAACCAGCCTTTCTCACTTATTCCAGGGCGCCCTTCAAAATACCAAACGTCCCAAGATGGCTGCCACGCCCAATCAGCCACGAGGGGAAAACCATGGCTTCTTTTAAAGCTCTCTGGGAACCGCTTCCATCGTCCATCAGAGCTTGGCTCTCCGTGCTTTCCTGGCGCCTTCAGCCTCAAAACCAGCCTTTCTCACTTATTCCACGTTGGCCTCAAAAATAGCAAACGTCCCAAGATTGCTGCCACGCCCAAGCAGCCACGAGGGGAAACCATGGCTTCTTTTAAAGCTCTCTGGGAACCGCTTCCATCGTCCATCAGAGCTTGGCTCTCCGTGCTTTCCTGGCGCCTTCAGCCTCAAAACCAGCCTTTCTCACTTATTCCAGTTTGGCCTCAAAAATAGCAAACGTCCCAAGATTGCTGCCACGCCCAAGCAGCCACGAGGGGAAACCATGGCTTCTTTTAAAGCTCTCTGGGAACCGCTTCCATCGTCCATCAGAGCTTGGCTCTCCGTGCTTTCCTGGCGCCTTCAGCCTCAAAACCAGCCTTTCTCACTTATTCCACGTTTGGCCTCAAAAATAGCAAACGTCCCAAGATTGCTGCCACGCCCAAGCAGCCACGAGGGGAAACCATGGCTTCTTTTAAAGCTCTCTGGGAACCGCTTCCATCGTCCATCAGAGCTTGGCTCTCCGTGCCTTCCTGGCGCCTTCAGCCTCAAAACCAGCCTTTCTCACTTCTTCCAGGGCAGGCCTTCAAAATGACCAAATGTCCCAAGATGGCTGCCACGCCCAAGCAGCCACGAGGGGAAACCATGGCTTCTTTTAAAGCTCTCTGGGAACCGCTTCCATCGTCCATCAGAGCTTGGCTCTCCGTGCCTTCCTGGCGCCTTCAGCCTCAAAACCAGCCTTTCTCACTTATTCCAGGGCCCCCTTCAAAAATAGCAAACGTCCCAAGATTGCTGCCACGCCCAAGCAGCCACGAGGGGAAACCATGGCTTGTTTTAAAGCTCTCTGGGAACCGCTTCCATCGTCCATCAGAGCTTGGCTCTCCGTGCTTGCCTGGCCCTTCAGCCTCAAAACCAGCCTTTCTCACTTATTCCAGGGCCCCCTTCAAAAATAGCAAACGTCCCAAGATTGCTGCCACGCCCAAGCAGCCACGAGGGGAAACCATGGCTTCTTTTAAAGCTCTCTGGGAACCGCTTCCATCGTCCATCAGAGCTTGGCTCTCCGTGCTTTCCTGGCGCCTTCAGCCTCAAAACCAGCCTTTCTCACTTATTCCACGTTTGGCCTCAAAAATAGCAAACGTCCCAAGATTGCTGCCACGCCCAAGCAGCCACGAGGGGAAACCATGGCTTCTTTTAAAGCTCTCTGGGAACCGCTTCCATCGTCCATCAGAGCTTGGCTCTCCGTGCTTTCCTGGCGCCTTCAGCCTCAAAACCAGCCTTTCTCACTTATTCCAGGGCGGCCTCAAAATAGCAAACGTCCCAAGATGGCTGCCACGCCCAAGCAGCCACGAGGGGAAACCATGGCTTCTTTTAAAGCTCTCTGGGAACCGCTTCCATCGTCCATCAGAGCTTGGCTCTCCGTGCTTTCCTGGCGCCTTCAGCCTCAAAACCAGCCTTTCTCACTTATTCCACGTTTGGCCTTCAAAAATAGCAAACGTCCCAAGATGGCTGCCACGCCCAAGCAGCCACGAGGGGAAACCATGGCTTCTTTTAAAGCTCTCTGGGAACCGCTTCCATCGTCCATCAGAGCTTGGCTCTCCGTGCCTTCCTGGCGCCTTCAGCCTCAAAACCAGCCTTTCTCACTTATTCCACGTTTGGCCTCAAAAATACAAACGTCCCAAGATGGCTGCCACGCCCAAGCAGCCACGAGGGGAAACCATGGCTTCTTTTAAAGCTCTCTGGGAACCGCTTCCATCGTCCATCAGAGCTTGGCTCTCCGTGCTTCCTGGCGCCTTCAGCCTCAAAACCAGCCTTTCTCACTTATTCCACGTTTGGCCTCAAAAATAGCAAACGTCCCAAGATTGCTGCCACGCCCAAGCAGCCACGAGGGGAAACCATGGCTTCTTTTAAAGCTCTCTGGGAACCGCTTCCATCGTCCATCAGAGCTTGGCTCTCCGTGCTTTCCTGGCGCCTTCAGCCTCAAAACCAGCCTTTCTCACTTATTCCACGTTTGGCCTCAAAAATAGCAAACGTCCAAGATGGCTGCCACGCCCAAGCAGCCACGAGAGAAAACCATGGCTTCTTTTAAAGCTCTCTGGGAACCGCTTCCATCGTCCATCAGAGCTTGGCTCTCCGTGCTTTCCTGGCGCCTTCAGCCTCAAAACCAGCCTTTCTCACTTATTCCAGTTTGGCCTTCAAAAATACAAACGTCCCAAGATGGCTGCCACGCCCAAGCAGCCACGAGGGGAAACCATGGCTTCTTTTAAAGCTCTCTGGGAACCGCTTCCATCGTCCATCAGAGCTTGGCTCTCCGTGCTTTCCTGGCGCCTTCAGCCTCAAAACCAGCCTTTCTCACTTATTCCAGGGCGGCCTCAAAATAGCAAACGTCCCAAGATTGCTGCCACGCCCAAGCAGCCACGAGGGGAAACCATGGCTTCTTTTAAAGCTCTCTGGGAACCGCTTCCATCGTCCATCAGAGCTTGGCTCTCCGTGCTTTCCTGGCGCCTTCAGCCTCAAAACCAGCCTTTCTCACTTATTCCACGTTTGGCCTCAAAAATAGCAAACGTCCCAAGATGGCTGCCACGCCCAAGCAGCCACGAGGGGAAACCATGGCTTCTTTTAAAGCTCTCTGGGAACCGCTTCCATCGTCCATCAGAGCTTGGCTCTCCGTGCCTTCCTGGCGCCTTCAGCCTCAAAACCAGCCTTTCTCACTTATTCCAGTTGGCCTCAAAAATAGCAAACGTCCCAAGATTGCTGCCACGCCCAAGCAGCCACGAGGGGAAACCATGGCTTCTTTTAAAGCTCTCTGGGAACCGCTTCCATCGTCCATCAGAGCTTGGCTCTCCGTGCTTTCCTGGCGCCTTCAGCCTCAAAACCAGCCTTTCTCACTTATTCCAGTTGGCCTTCAAAAATACAAACGTCCCAAGATGGCTGCCACGCCCAAGCAGCCACGAGGGGAAACCATGGCTTCTTTTAAAGCTCTCTGGGAACCGCTTCCATCGTCCATCAGAGCTTGGCTCTCCGTGCTTTCCTGGCGCCTTCAGCCTCAAAACCAGCCTTTCTCACTTATTCCACGTTTGGCCTCAGAAATAGCAAACGTCCCAAGATGGCTGCCACGCCCAAGCAGCCACGGGGGAATACCATGGCTTGTTTTAAAGCTCTCTGGGAACCGCTTCCATCGTCCATCAGAGCTTGGAGATCCAGGCTTGCCTGGCACCTTCAGCCTCAAAACGAGCCTTTCTCACTTATTCCAGGGCCCCCTTCAAAAATAGCAAACGTCCCAAGATTGCTGCCACGCCCAAGCAGCCACGAGGGGAAACCATGGCTTCTTTTAAAGCTCTCTGGGAACCGCTTCCATCGTCCATCAGAGCTTGGCTCTCCGTGCTTTCCTGGCGCCTTCAGCTTCAAAACCAGCCTTTCTCATTCGCACCAGGGCAGGCCTTCAAAATGACCATATGTCTGGAGATGGCTGCCACGCCCAAGCAGGCACCAGGGAAAACTGGGGCTTCTTTTAAAGCTCTCTGGGAACCGCTTCCATCGTCCATCAGAGCTTGGCTCTCCGTGCTTTCCTGGCGCCTTCAGCCTCAAAACCAGCCTTTCTCACTTATTCCACGTTTGGCCTCAAAAATAGCAAACGTCCCAAGATTGCTGCCACGCCCAAGCAGCCACGAGGGAAAACCATGGCTTCTTTTAAAGCTCTCTGGGAACCGCTTCCATCGTCCATCAGAGCTTGGCTCTCCGTGCTTCCTGGCGCCTTCAGCCTCAAAACCAGCCTTTCTCACTTATTCCATTTTGGCCTCAAAAATAGCAAACGTCCCAAGATGGCTGCCACGCCCAAGCAGCCACGAGGGGAAACCATGGCTTCTTTTAAAGCTCTCTGGGAACCGCTTCCATCGTCCATCAGAGCTTGGCTCTCCGTGCTTTCCTGGCGCCTTCAGCCTCAAAACCAGCCTTTCTCACTTATTCCACGGGCGGCCTCAAAATACCAAACGTCCCAAGATGGCTGCCACGCCCAAGCAGCCACGAGGGGAAACCATGGCTTGTTTTAAAGCTCTCTGGGAACCGCTTCCATCGTCCATCAGAGCTTGGCTCTCCGTGCTTCCTGGCGCCTTCAGCCTCAAAACCAGCCTTTCTCACTTATTCCACGTTTGGCCTGAAACACATCAAACATCCCAAGATTGCTGCCACGCCCAAGCAGCCACGAGGGGAAACCATGGCTTCTTTTAAAGCTCTCTGGGAACCGCTTCCATCGTCCATCAGAGCTTGGCTCTCCGTGCCTTCCTGGCGCCTTCAGCCTCAAAACCAGCCTTTCTCATTCGCGCCAGGGCAGGCCTTCAAAATGACCATATGTCTGGAGATGGCTGCCACGCCCAAGCAGGCACCAGGGAAAACTGGGGCTTCTTTTAAAGCTCTCTGGGAACCGCTTCCATCGTCCATCAGAGCTTGGCTCTCCGTGCCTTCCTGGCGCCTTCAGCCTCAAAACCAGCCTTTCTCACTTATTCCAGGGCCCCCTTCAAAAATAGCAAACGTCCCAAGATTGCTGCCACGCCCAAGCAGCCACGAGGGGAATACCATGGCTTGTTTTAAAGCTCTCTGGGAACCGCTTCCATCGCCCATCAGAGCTTGGCGATCCAGGCTTGCCTGGCGCCTTCAGCCTCAAAACGAGCCTTTCTCACTTATTCCAGGGCCCCCTTCAAAAATAGCAAACGTCCCAAGATTGCTGCCACGCCCAAGCAGCCACGAGGGGAAACCATGGCTTCTTTTAAAGCTCTCTGGGAACCGCTTCCATCGTCCATCAGAGCTTGGCTCTCCGTGCTTTCCTGGCGCCTTCAGCCTCAAAACCAGCCTTTCTCACTTATTCCACGTTTGGCCTCAAAAACATCAAACGTCCCAAGATGGCTGCCACGCCCAAGCAGCCACGAGGGGAAACCATGGCTTCTTTTAAAGCTCTCTGGGAACCGCTTCCATCGTCCATCAGAGCTTGGCTCTCCGTGCTTTCCTGGCGCCTTCAGCCTCAAAACCAGCCTTTCTCATTCGCACCAGGGCAGGCCTCAAAAATTACCAAATGTCCGGAGATGGCTGCCACGCCCAAGCAGCCACGAGGGGAAACCATGGCTTGTTTTAAAGCTCTCTGGGAACCGCTTCCATCGCCCATCAGAGCTTGGCTCTCCGTGCTTCCTGGCGCCTTCAGCCTCAAAACCAGCCTTTCTCACTTATTCCACGTTTGGCCTCAGAAATAGCAAACGTCCCAAGATGGCTGCCACGCCCAAGCAGCCATGGGGGAATACCATGGCTTGTTTTAAAGCTCTCTGGGAACCGCTTCCATCGTCCATCAGAGCTTGGCTCTCCGTGCCTTCCTGGCGCCTTCAGCCTCAAAACCAGCCTTTCTCACTTATTCCAGTTTGGCCTTCAAAAATACAAACGTCCCAAGATGGCTGCCACGCCCAAGCAGCCACGAGGGGAAACCATGGCTTCTTTTAAAGCTCTCTGGGAACCGCTTCCATCGTCCATCAGAGCTTGGCTCTCCGTGCCTTCCTGGCGCCTTCAGCCTCAAAACCAGCCTTTCTCACTTATTCCACGTTTGGCCTTCAAAATAGCAAACGTCCCAAGATTGCTTCCACGCCCAAGCAGCCACGAGGGGAAACCATGGCTTCTTTTAAAGCTCTCTGGGAACCGCTTCCATCGTCCATCAGAGCTTGGCTCTCCGTGCTTCCTGGCGCCTTCAGCCTCAAAACCAGCCTTTCTCACTTATTCCACGTTTGGCCTCAAAAACATCAAACATCCCAAGATGGCTGCCACGCCCAAGCAGCCACGAGGGGAAACCATGGCTTCTTTTAAAGCTCTCTGGGAACCGCTTCCATCGTCCATCAGAGCTTGGCTCTCCGTGCTTTCCTGGCGCCTTCAGCCTCAAAACCAGCCTTTCTCACTTATTCCACGTTTGGCCTCAAAAATAGCAAACGTCCCAAGATGGCTGCCACGCCCAAGCAGCCATGGGGGAATACCATGGCTTGTTTTAAAGCTCTCTGGGAACCGCTTCCATCGCCCACCAGAGCTTGGAGATCCAGGCTTGCCTGCCACATTCAGCCTCAAAACGAGCCCTTCTCACTTATTCCAGGGCCCCCTTCAAAAATAGCAAACGTCCCAAGATTGCTGCCACGCCCAAGCAGCCACGAGGGGAAACCATGGCTTCTTTTAAAGCTCTCTGGGAACCGCTTCCATCGTCCATCAGAGCTTGGCTCTCCGTGCCTTCCTGGCGCCTTCAGCTTCAAAACCAGCCTTTCTCATTCGCACCAGGGCAGGCCTTCAAAATGACCATATGTCTGGAGATGGCTACCACGCCCAAGCAGGCACCAGGGAAAACTGGGGCTTCTTTTAAAGCTCTCTGGGAACCGCTTCCATCGTCCATCAGAGCTTGGCTCTCCGTGCCTTCCTGGCGCCTTCAGCCTCAAAACCAGCCTTTCTCACTTATTCCATGTTTGGCCTCAGAAATAGCAAACGTCCCAAGATTGCTGCCACGCCCAAGCAGCCACGAGGGGAAACCATGGCTTCTTTTAAAGCTCTCTGGGAACCGCTTCCATCGTCCATCAGAGCTTGGCTCTCCGTGCTTTCCTGGCGCCTTCAGCCTCAAAACCAGCCTTTCTCACTTATTCCACGTTTGGCCTCAGAAATAGCAAACGTCCCAAGATTGCTGCCACGCCCAAGCAGCCACGAGGGGAAACCATGGCTTCTTTTAAAGCTCTCTGGGAACCGCTTCCATCGTCCATCAGAGCTTGGCTCTCCGTGCCTTCCTGGCGCCTTCAGCCTCAAAACCAGCCTTTCTCACTTATTCCATGTTTGGCCTCAAAAATAGCAAACGTCCCAAGATGGCTGCCACGCCCAAGCAGCCACGAGGGGAAACCATGGCTTGTTTTAAAGCTCTCTGGGAACCGCTTCCATCGTCCATCAGAGCTTGGCTCTCCGTGCTTTCCTGGCGCCTTCAGCCTCAAAACCAGCCTTTCTCATTCGCACCAGGGCAGGCCTCAAAATGACCAAACGTCCGAAGATGGCTGCCACGCCCAAGCAGCCACGAGGGGAAACCATGGCTTCTTTTAAAGCTCTCTGGGAACCGCTTCCATCGTCCATCAGAGCTTGGCTCTCCGTGCTTTCCTGGCGCCTTCAGCCTCAAAACCAGCCTTTCTCACTTATTCCACGTTTGGCCTCAGAAATAGCAAACGTCCCAAGATTGCTGCCACGCCCAAGCAGCCACGAGGGGAAACCATGGCTTCTTTTAAAGCTCTCTGGGAACCGCTTCCATCGTCCATCAGAGCTTGGCTCTCCGTGCTTTCCTGGCGCCTTCAGCCTCAAAACCAGCCTTTCTCACTTATTCCACGTTGGCCTTCAAAATAGCAAACGTCCCAAGATTGCTGCCACGCCCAAGCAGCCACGAGGGAAACCATGGCTTCTTTTAAAGCTCTCTGGGAACCGCTTCCATCGTCCATCAGAGCTTGGCTCTCCGTGCTTTCCTGGCGCCTTCAGCTTCAAAACCAGCCTTTCTCATTCGCACCAGGGCAGGCCTTCAAAATGACCATATGTCCGGAGATGGCTACCACGCCCAAGCAGGCACGAGGGAAAACTGGGGCTTCTTTTAAAGCTCTCTGGGAACCGCTTCCATCGTCCATCAGAGCTTGGCTCTCCGTGCCTTCCTGGCGCCTTCAGCCTCAAAACCAGCCTTTCTCACTTATTCCACGTTTGGCCTCAAAAATAGCAAACGTCCCAAGATTGCTGCCACGCCCAAGCAGCCACGAGGGGAAACCATGGCTTCTTTTAAAGCTCTCTGGGAACCGCTTCCATCGTCCATCAGAGCTTGGCTCTCCGTGCCTTCCTGGCGCCTTCAGCCTCAAAACCAGCCTTTCTCACTTATTCCAGTTTGGCCTCAAAAATAGCAAACGTCCCAAGATGGCTGCCACGCCCAAGCAGCCACGAGGGGAAACCATGGCTTCTTTTAAAGCTCTCTGGGAACCGCTTCCATCGTCCATCAGAGCTTGGCTCTCCGTGCTTTCCTGGCGCCTTCAGCCTCAAAACCAGCCTTTCTCATTTCTTCCACGTTTGGCTTCAAAAATAGCAAACGTCCCAAGATTGCTGCCACGCCCAAGCAGCCACGAGGGAATACCATGGCTTCTTTTAAAGCTCTCTGGGAACCGCTTCCATCGTCCATCAGAGCTTGGCTCTCCGTGCTTTCCTGGCGCCTTCAGCCTCAAAACCAGCCTTTCTCACTTATTCCACGTTTGGCCTTTAAAAATAGCAAACGTCCCAAGATTGCTGCCACGCCCAAGCAGCCACGAGGGGAAACCATGGCTTCTTTTAAAGCTCTCTGGGAACCGCTTCCATCGTCCATCAGAGCTTGGCTCTCCGTGCCTTCCTGGCGCCTTCAGCTTCAAAACCAGCCTTTCTCATTCGCACCAGGGCAGGCCTTCAAAATGACCATATGTCTGGAGATGGCTACCACGCCCAAGCAGGCACCAGGGAAAACTGGGGCTTCTTTTAAAGCTCTCTGGGAACCGCTTCCATCGTCCATCAGAGCTTGGCTCTCCGTGCCTTCCTGGCGCCTTCAGCCTCAAAACCAGCCTTTCTCACTTATTCCAGGGCCCCCTTCAAAAATAGCAAACGTCCCAAGATTGCTGCCACGCCCAAGCAGCCACGAGGGGAATACCATGGCTTGTTTTAAAGCTCTCTGGGAACCGCTTCCATCGCCCACCAGAGCTTGGAGATCCAGGCTTGCCTGCCACATTCAGCCTCAAAACGAGCCCTTCTCACTTATTCCAGGGCCCCCTTCAAAAATAGCAAACGTCCCAAGATTGCTGCCACGCCCAAGCAGCCACGAGGGAAACCATGGCTTCTTTTAAAGCTCTCTGGGAACCGCTTCCATCGTCCATCAGAGCTTGGCTCTCCGTGCTTTCCTGGCGCCTTCAGCCTCAAAACCAGCCTTTCTCACTTATTCCACGTTTGGCCTCAAAAATACAAACGTCCCAAGATGGCTGCCACGCCCAAGCAGCCACGAGGGGAAACCATGGCTTCTTTTAAAGCTCTCTGGGAACCGCTTCCATCGTCCATCAGAGCTTGGCTCTCCGTGCTTTCCTGGCGCCTTCAGCTTCAAAACCAGCCTTTCTCATTCGCACCAGGGCAGGCCTTCAAAATGACCATATGTCTGGAGATGGCTGCCACGCCCAAGCAGCCACGAGGGGAAACCATGGCTTCTTTTAAAGCTCTCTGGGAACCGCTTCCATCGTCCATCAGAGCTTGGCTCTCCGTGCTTTCCTGGCGCCTTCAGCCTCAAAACCAGCCTTTCTCACTTATTCCACGTTTGGCCTCAAAAATAACAGAAATCCCAAGATGGCTGCCACGCCCAAGCAGCCATGGGGGAAAACCATGGCTTGTTTTAAAGCTCTCTGGGAACCGCTTCCATCGTCCATCAGAGCTTGGCTCTCCGTGCCTTCCTGGCGCCTTCAGCCTCAAAACCAGCCTTTCTCACTTATTCAACGTTTGGCCTCAAAAATAGCAAACGTCCCAAGATGGCTGCCACGCCCAAGCAGCCACGAGGGGAAACCATGGCTTCTTTTAAAGCTCTCTGGGAACCGCTTCCATCGTCCATCAGAGCTTGGCTCTCCGTGCCTTCCTGGCGCCTTCAGCCTCAAAACCAGCCTTTCTCACTTATTCCACGTTTGGCCTTCAAAAATAGCAAACGTCCCAAGATTGCTGCCACGCCCAAGCAGCCACGAGGGGAAACCATGGCTTCTTTTAAAGCTCTCTGGGAACCGCTTCCATCGTCCATCAGAGCTTGGCTCTCCGTGCTTTCCTGGCGCCTTCAGCCTCAAAACCAGCCTTTCTCACTTATTCCACGTTTGGCCTCAAAAATACAAACGTCCCAAGATGGCTGCCACGCCCAAGCAGCCACGAGGGGAAACCATGGCTTCTTTTAAAGCTCTCTGGGAACCGCTTCCATCGTCCATCAGAGCTTGGCTCTCCGTGCCTTCCTGGCGCCTTCAGCCTCAAAACCAGCCTTTCTCACTTATTCCACGTTTGGCCTCAGAAATAGCAAACGTCCCAAGATGGCTGCCACGCCCAAGCAGCCACGAGGGGAATACCATGGCTTGTTTTAAAGCTCTCTGGGAACCGCTTCCATCGCCCATCAGAGCTTGGCTCTCCGTGCTTGCCTGCCACATTCAGCCTCAAAACGAGCCTTTCTCACTTATTCCAGAGCCCCCTTCAAAAATAGCAAACGTCCCAAGATTGCTGCCACGCCCAAGCAGCCACGAGGGGAAACCATGGCTTCTTTTAAAGCTCTCTGGGAACCGCTTCCATCGTCCATCAGAGCTTGGCTCTCCGTGCCTTCCTGGCGCCTTCAGCTTCAAAACCAGCCTTTCTCATTCGCACCAGGGCAGGCCTTCAAAATGACATATGTCTGGAGATGGCTACCACGCCCAAGCAGGCACCAGGGAAAACTGGGGCTTCTTTTAAAGCTCTCTGGGAACCGCTTCCATCGTCCATCAGAGCTTGGCTCTCCGTGCTTTCCTGGCGCCTTCAGCCTCAAAACCAGCCTTTCTCACTTATTCCAGTTTGGCCTCAAAATAGCAAACGTCCCAAGATTGCTGCCACGCCCAAGCAGCCACGAGGGGAAACCATGGCTTCTTTTAAAGCTCTCTGGGAACCGCTTCCATCGTCCATCAGAGCTTGGCTCTCCGTGCTTCCTGGCGCCTTCAGCCTCAAAACCAGCCTTTCTCACTTATTCCACGTTTGGCCTCAGAAATAGCAAACGTCCCAAGATTGCTGCCACGCCCAAGCAGCCACGAGGGGAAACCATGGCTTCTTTTAAAGCTCTCTGGGAACCGCTTCCATCGTCCATCAGAGCTTGGCTCTCCGTGCTTTCCTGGCGCCTTCAGCCTCAAAACCAGCCTTTCTCACTTATTCCAGTTTGGCCTCAGAAATAGCAAACGTCCCAAGATGGCTGCCACGCCCAAGCAGCCACGAGGGAAAACCATGGCTTGTTTTAAAGCTCTCTGGGAACCGCTTCCATCGTCCATCAGAGCTTGGCTCTCCGTGCTTCCTGGCGCCTTCAGCTTCAAAACCAGCCTTTCTCATTCGCACCAGGGCAGGCCTCCAAAATGACCATATGTCCGGAGATGGCTGCCACGCCCAAGCAGCCACGAGGGGAAACCATGGCTTGTTTTAAAGCTCTCTGGGAACCGCTTCCATCGTCCATCAGAGCTTGGCTCTCCGTGCTTTCCTGGCGCCTTCAGCCTCAAAACCAGCCTTTCTCACTTATTCCACGTTTGGCCTCAGAAATAGCAAACATCCCAAGATTGCTGCCACGCCCAAGCAGCCACGAGGGGAAACCATGGCTTCTTTTAAAGCTCTCTGGGAACCGCTTCCATCGTCCATCAGAGCTTGGCTCTCCGTGCTTTCCTGGCGCCTTCAGCCTCAAAACCAGCCTTTCTCACTTATTCCAGAGCCCCCTTCAAAAATACCAAACGTCCCAAGATTGCTGCCACGCCCAAGCAGCCATGAGGGAAAACCGTGGCTTCTTTTAAAGCTCTCTGGGAACCGCTTCCATCGTCCATCAGAGCTTGGCTCTCCGTGCTTTCCTGGCGCCTTCAGCTTCAAAACCAGCCTTTCTCATTCGCACCAGGGCAGGCCTTCAAAATGACCAAATGTCCGGAGATGGCTGCCACGCCCAAGCAGCCACCAGGGGAAACCATGGCTTCTTTTAAAGCTCTCTGGGAACCGCTTCCATCGTCCATCAGAGCTTGGCTCTCCGTGCCTTCCTGGCGCCTTCAGCCTCAAAACCAGCCTTTCTCACTTATTCCACGTTTGGCCTGAAACACATCAAACATCCCAAGATGGCTGCCACGCCCAAGCAGCCACGAGGGGAAACCATGGCTTCTTTTAAAGCTCTCTGGGAACCGCTTCCATCGTCCATCAGAGCTTGGCTCTCCGTGCTTTCCTGGCGCCTTCAGCCTCAAAACCAGCCTTTCTCACTTATTCCACGTTTGGCCTTAAAAATAGCAAACGTCCCAAGATTGCTGCCACGCCCAAGCAGCCACGAGGGGAAACCATGGCTTCTTTTAAAGCTCTCTGGGAACCGCTTCCATCGTCCATCAGAGCTTGGCTCTCCGTGCCTTCCTGGCGCCTTCAGCCTCAAAACCAGCCTTTCTCACTTATTCCAGGGCGGCCTTCAAAATAGCAAACGTCCCAAGATGGCTGCCACGCCCAAGCAGCCACGAGGGAAAACCTGGGCTTCTTTTAAAGCTCTCTGGGAACCGCTTCCATCGTCCATCAGAGCTTGGCTCTCCGTGCCTTCCTGGCGCCTTCAGCCTCAAAACCAGCCTTTCTCACTTATTCCAGGGCCCCCTTCAAAAATAGCAAACGTCCCAAGATGGCTGCCACGCCCAAGCAGCCACGAGGGGAAACCATGGCTTCTTTTAAAGCTCTCTGGGAACCGCTTCCATCGTCCATCAGAGCTTGGCTCTCCGTGCTTTCCTGGCGCCTTCAGCCTCAAAACCAGCCTTTCTCACTTATTCCACGTTTGGCCTTCAAAAATAGCAAACGTCCCAAGATTGCTGCCACGCCCAAGCAGCCACGAGGGGAAACCATGGCTTCTTTTAAAGCTCTCTGGGAACCGCTTCCATCGTCCATCAGAGCTTGGCTCTCCGTGCTTTCCTGGCGCCTTCAGCCTCAAAACCAGCCTTTCTCACTTATTCCAGGGCACGCCTTCAAAATGACCAAACGTCCGGAGATGGCTGCCACGCCCAAGCAGCCACGAGGGAAAACCATGGCTTCTTTTAAAGCTCTCTGGGAACCGCTTCCATCGTCCATCAGAGCTTGGCTCTCCGTGCTTTCCTGGCGCCTTCAGCCTCAAAACCAGCCTTTCTCACTTATTCCACGTTTGGCCTCAAAAATAGCAAACGTCCCAAGATGGCTGCCACGCCCAAGCAGCCACGAGGGGAAACCATGGCTTCTTTTAAAGCTCTCTGGGAACCGCTTCCATCGTCCATCAGAGCTTGGCTCTCCGTGCTTTCCTGGCGCCTTCAGCCTCAAAACCAGCCTTTCTCACTTATTCCAGTTGGCCTCAAAAATACAAACATCCCAAGATGGCTGCCACGCCCAAGCAGCCACGAGGGGAAACCATGGCTTCTTTTAAAGCTCTCTGGGAACCGCTTCCATCGTCCATCAGAGCTTGGCTCTCCGTGCTTTCCTGGCGCCTTCAGCCTCAAAACCAGCCTTTCTCACTTATCCAGGGCGGCCTCAAAATGACCAAACGTCCCAAGATGGCTGCCACGCCCAAGCAGCCACGAGGGGAAACCATGGCTTGTTTTAAAGCTCTCTGGGAACCGCTTCCATCGTCCATCAGAGCTTGGCTCTCCGTGCTTTCCTGGCGCCTTCAGCCTCAAAACCAGCCTTTCTCACTTATTCCACGTTTGGCATCAGAAATAGCAAACATCCCAAGATGGCTGCCACGCCCAAGCAGCCACGAGGGGAATACCATGGCTTCTTTTAAAGCTCTCTGGGAACCGCTTCCATCGTCCATCAGAGCTTGGCTCTCCGTGCCTTCCTGGCGCCTTCAGCCTCAAAACCAGCCTTTCTCACTTATTCCAGGGCCCCCTTCAAAAATAGCAAACGTCCCAAGATGGCTGCCACGCCCAAGCAGCCACGAGGGGAAACCATGGCTTCTTTTAAAGCTCTCTGGGAACCGCTTCCATCGTCCATCAGAGCTTGGCTCTCCGTGCTTTCCTGGCGCCTTCAGCCTCAAAACCAGCCTTTCTCACTTATTCCACGTTTGGCCTCAAAATAGCAAACGTCCCAAGATTGCTGCCACGCCCAAGCAGCCACGAGGGGAAACCATGGCTTCTTTTAAAGCTCTCTGGGAACCGCTTCCATCGTCCATCAGAGCTTGGCTCTCCGTGCTTTCCTGGCGCCTTCAGCCTCAAAACCAGCCTTTCTCACTTATTCCACGTTTGGCCTCAGAAATAGCAACGTGCCAAGATGGCTCGCCACGCCCAAGCAGCCATGGAGGAATATCATGGCTTGTTTTTTAAAGCGTCTCTGGAACCGCTTCCCTCGTTCATCAGAGCTTGGCTCTCCATGCTTTCCTGGCGCCTTCAGCCTCAAAACCAGCCTTTCTCACTTCTTCATGTTTGGCCTCAAAAACATCAACATCCCAAGAGGCTGCCATGCCCAAGCAGCCACGAGGGGAAACCATGGCTTGTTTTAAAGCCTCTCTGGGAACCGCTTCCATCGTCCATCAGAGCTTGGCTCTCTATGCTTTCCTGGCACCTTCAGCCTCAAAACCAGCCTTTCTCATTCGCACCAGGGCAGGCCTCCAAAATGACCATATGTCTGGAGATGGCTGCAACGCCCAAGCAGCCACGAGGGGAAACCATGGGTTGTTTTAAAAGCTCTCTGGGAACCGACTTCCATCGTCCCATCAGAGCTTGGCTCTCCATGCTTTCTGGTGCCTTCAGCCTCAAACCAGCCTTTCTCACTTATTCCACGTTTGGCCTCAGAAATAGCAACATCCCAAGATGGCTGCCACGCCCAAGCAGCCATGGAGGAATACCATGGCTTGTTTTAAAGCTCTCTGGGAACCGCTTCCATCGTCCATCAGAGCTTGGCTCTCCGTGCCTCCTGGCGCCTTCAGCCTCAAAACCAGCCTTTCTCACTTATTCCATGTTTGGCCTCAAAACATCAAACTTCCAAGATGGCTGCCATGCCCAAGCAGCCACGAGGGGAAACCATGGCTTGTTTTAAAGCTCTCTGGGAACCGCTTCCAGCGTCCATCAGAGCTTGGCTCTCCGTGCCTTCCTGGCGCCTTCAGCCTCAAAACCAGCCTTTCTCACTTATTCAACGTTTGTCCTTAAAAATAGCAAACGTCCCAAGATTGCTTCCACGCCCAAGCAGCCACGAGGGGAAACCATGGGCTTCTTTTAAAGCTCTCTGGGAACCGCTTCCATCGTCCATCAGAGCTTGGCTCTTCCGTGCTTTCTGGTGCCTTCAGCCACAAAAACCAACCTTTCTCACTTATTCCACGTTTGGCCTCAGAAATAGCAAACATCCCAAGATGGCTGCCACGACCAAGCAGGCCATGGGGGAATACCATGGCTTGTTTAAAGCTCTCTGGGAACCGCTTCCATCGCCCACCAGAGCTTGGAGATCCAGGCTTGCCTGCCACATTCAGCCTCAAAAAGAGCCCTTCTCACTTATTCCAGGGCCCCCTTCAAAAATAGCAAACGTCCCAAGATTGCTGCCACGCCCAAGCAGCCACGCGTGGAAACCATGGCTTCTTTTAAAGCTCTCTGGGAACCGCTTCCAGCGTCCATCAGAGCTTGGCCCTCCGTGCTTTCCTGGCACCTTCAGCTTCAAAACCCGCCTTTCTCATTCGCACCAGGGCAGGCCTTCAAAATGACTATATGTCTGGAGATGGCTGCCACGCCCAAGCAGGCACCAGGGAAAACTGGGGCTTCTTTTCAAGCTCTCTGGAAACCGCTTCCATCGTCCATCAGAGCTTGGCTCTCCATGCTTTCCTGGTGCCTTCAGCCTCAAAACCAGCCTTTCTCACTTATTCCACGTTTGGCCTCAGAAATAGCAAACGTCCCAAGATTGCTTCCACGCCCAAGCAGCCACGAGGGGAAACCATGGCTTCTTTTAAAGCTCTCTGGGAACCGCTTCCATCGCCCACCAGAGCTTGGCTCTCCGTGCTTTCCTGGCGCCTTCAGCCTCAAAACCAGCCTTTCTCACTTATTCCATGTTTGGCCTCAAACATCCCAAGATGGCTGCCATGCCCAAGCAGCCACGAGGGGAAACCATGGCTTGTTTTAAAGCTCTCTGGGAACCGCTTCCATCGTCCATCAGAGCTTGGCTCTCCGTGCTTTCCTGGCACCTTCAGCTTCAAAACTAGCCTTTCTCATTCGCACCAGGGCAGGCCTCCAAAATGACCATATGTCTGGAGATGGCTGCAACGCCCAAGCAGCCACGAGGGGAAACCATGGATTGTTTTAAAGCTCTCTGGGAACCGCTTCCATCGTCCATCAGAGCTTGGCTCTCCGTGCTTTCCTGGCACCTTAAGCTTCAAAACCAGCCTTTCTCATTCGCACCAGGGCAGGCCTTCAAAATGACCATATGTCTGGAGATGGCTACCACGCCCAAGCAGGCACCAGGGAAAACTGGGGCTTCTTTTTAAAGCTCTCTGGGAACCGCTTCCATCGTCCATCAGAGCTTGGCTCTCCGTGCCTTCCTGGCGCCTTCAGCCTCAAAACCAGCCTTTCTCACTTATTCCACGTTTGGCCGCAGAAATAGCAAACGTCCCAAGATGGCTGCCACGCCCAAGCAGCCATGGGGGAATACCATGGCTTGTTTGAAAGCTCTCTGGGAACCGCTTCCATCGTCCATCAGAGCTTGGCTCTCCATGCTTTCCTGGCGCCTTCAGCCTCAAAACCTGCCTTTCTCACTCATTCAACGTTTCTCCTTAAAAATAGCAAACGTCCCAAGATTGCTTGCACGCCCAAGCAGCCACGAGGGAAAACCATGGCTTCTTTTAAAGCTCTCTGGGAACCGCTTCCATCGCCCACCAGAGCTTGGCTCTCCGTGCCTTCCTGGTGCCTTCAGCCTCAAAACCAACCTTTCTCACTTATTCCATGTTTGGCCTCAAAAACATCAAACATCCCAAGATGGCTGCCATGCCCAAGCAGCCACGAGGGGAAACCATGGCTTCTTTTAAAGCTCTCTGGGAACCGCTTCCATCGTCCATCAGAGCTTGGCTCTCCGTGCTTTCCTGGTGCCTTCAGCCACAAAACCAACCTTTCTCACTTATTCCACGTTTGGCCTCAGAAATAGCAAACGTGCCAAGATGGCTGCCACGCCCAAGCAGCCATGGGGGAATACCACGGCTTGTTTTAAAGCTCTCTGGGAACCGCTTCCATCGCCCACCAGAGCTTGGAGATCCAGGCTTGCCTGCCACATTCAGCCTCAAAACGAGCCCTTCTCACTTATTCCAGGGCCCCCTTCAAAAATAGCAAACGTCCCAAGATTGCTTCCACGCCCAAGCAGCCACGCGTGGAAACCATGGCTTCTTTTAAAGCTCTCTGGGAACCGCTTCCATTGTCCATCAGAGCTTGGCCCTCCGTGCTCTCCTGGCACCTTCAGCTTCAAAACCAGCCTTTCTCATTCGCACCAGGGCAGGCCTTCAAAATGACTATATGTCTGGAGATGGCTGCCACGCCCAAGCAGGCACCAGGGAAAACTGGGGCTTCTTTTAAAGCTCTCTGGAAACCGCTTCCATCGTCCATCAGAGCTTGGCTCTCCATGCTTTCCTGGTGCCTTCAGCCTCAAAACCAGCCTTTCTCACTTATTCCATGTTTGGGCTCAAATAGAGCAGACGTCCCAAGATGGCTGCCACGCCCAAGCAGCCACGAGGGAAAACCATGGCTTCTTTTAAAGCTCTCTGGGAACCGCTTCCATCGCCCACCAGAGCTTGGCTCTCCGTGCTTTCCTGGTGCCTTCAGCCTCAAAACCAACCTTTCTCACTTATTCCATGTTTGGCCTCAAAAACATCAAACATCCCAAGATGGCTGCCATGCCCAAGCAGCCACGAGTGGAAACCATGGCTTGTTTTAAAGCTCTCTGGGAACCGCTTCCATCGCCCATCAGAGCTTGGCTCTCCGTGCTTTACTGGTGCCTTCAGCCACAAAACCAGCCTTTCTCACTTATTCCACGTTTGGGCTCAGAAATAGCAAACGTCCCAAGATGGCTGCCACGCCCAAGCAGCCATGGGGGAAAACCATGGCTTCTTTTAAAGCTCTCTGGGAACCGCTTTCATCGTCCATCAGAGTTTGGCCCTCCGTGCCTTCCTGGCGCCTTCAGCTTCAAAACCAGCCTTTCTCATTCACACCAGGGCAGGCCTTCAAAATTACCATATGTCTGGAGATGGCTGCCACGCCCAAGCAGGCACCAGGGAAAACTGGGGCTTCTTTTAAAGCTCTCTGGGAACCGCTTCCATCGTCCATCAGAGCTTGGCTCTCCGTGCCTTCCTGGCGCCTTCAGCCTCAAACCAGCCTTTCTCACTTATTCAACGTTTGTCCTTAAAAATACCAAACTTCCAAGATTGCTTCCACGCCCAAGCAGCCACGAGGGGAAACCATGGCTTCTTTTAAAGCTCTCTGGGAACCGCTTTCATCGTCCGTCAGAGCTTGGCTCTCCGTGCCTTCCTGGCACCTTCAGCTTCAAAACCAGCCTTTCTCATTCGCACCAGGACAGGCCTCCAAAATGACCATATGTCTGGAGATGGCTGCCACGCCCAAGCAGGCACCAGGGAAAACTGGGGCTTCTTTTAAAGCTCTCTGGAAACCGCTTCCATCATCCATCAGAGCTTGGCTCTCCGTGCTTTCCTGGTGCCTTCAGCCTCAAAACCAGCCTTTCTCACTTATTCCATGTTTGGGCTCAAATAGAGCAGACGTCCCAAGATTTCTGCCACGCCCAAGCAGCCACGAGGGAAAACCATGGCTTCTTTTAAAGCTCTCTGGGAACCGCTTCCATCGTCCATCAGAGCTTGGCTCTCCGTGCTTTCCTGGCGCCTTCAGCCTCAAAACCAGCCTTTCTCACTTATTCAACGTTTGTCCTTAAAAATACCAAACTTTCCAAGATTGCTTCCACGCCCAAGCAGCCACGAGGGGAAACCATGGCTTCTTTTAAAGCTCTCTGGGAACCGCTTTCATCGTCCGTCAGAGCTTGGCTCTCCGTGCCTTCCTGTCACCTTCAGCTTCAAAACCAGCCTTTCTCATTCGCACCAGGGCAGGCCTCCAAAATGACCATATGTCTGGAGATGGCTGCAACGCCCAAGCAGCCACGAGGGGAAACCATGGATTGTTTTAAAGCTCTCTGGGAACCACTTCCATCGCCCATCAGAGCTTGGCTCTCCGTGCTTTCCTGGCGCCTTCAGCCTCAAAACCAGACTTTCTCACTTATTCCACGTTTGGCCTCAAAAACATCAAACATCCCAAGATGGCTGCCATGCCCAAGCAGCCACGAGGGGAAACCATGGCTTCTTTTAAAGCTCTCTGGGAACCGCTTCCATCGTCCATCAGAGCTTGGCTCTCCGTGCTTTCCTGGTGCCTTCAGCCACAAAACCAACCTTTCTCACTTATTCCACGTTTGGCCTCAGAAATAGCAAACGTGCCAAGATGGCTGCCACGCCCAAGCAGCCATGGGGGAATACCATGGCTTGTTTTAAAGCTCTCTGGGAACCGCTTCCATCGCCCACCAGAGCTTGGAGATCCAGGCTTGCCTGCCACATTCAGCCTCAAAACGAGCCCTTCTCACTTATTCCAGGGCCCCCTTCAAAAATAGCAAACGTCCCAAGATTGCTGCCACGCCCAAGCAGCCACGCGTGGAAACCATGGCTTCTTTTAAAGCTCTCTGGGAACCGCTTCCATTGTCCATCAGAGCTTGGCCCTCCGTGCTTTCCTGGCACCTTCAGCTTCAAAACCAGCCTTTCTCATTCGCACCAGGGCAGGCCTTCAAAATGACTATATGTCTGGAGATGGCTGCCACGCCCAAGCAGGCACCAGGGAAAACTGGGGCTTCTTTTAAAGCTCTCTGGAAACCGCTTCCATCGTCCATCAGAGCTTGGCTCTCCATGCTTTCCTGGTGCCTTCAGCCTCAAAACCAGCCTTTCTCACTTATTCCATGTTTGGGCTCAAATAGAGCAGACGTCCCAAGATTGCTGCCACGCCCAAGCAGCCACGAGGGAAAACCATGGCTTCTTTTAAAGCTCTCTGGGAACCGCTTCCATCGCCCACCAGAGCTTGGCTCTCCGTGCTTTCCTGGTGCCTTCAGCCTCAAAACCAACCTTCTCACTTATTCCATGTTTGGCCTCAAAAACATCAAACATCCCAAGATGGCTGCCATGCCCAAGCAGCCACGAGTGGAAACCATGGCTTGTTTTAAAGCTCTCTGGGAACCGCTTCCATCGTCCATCAGAGCTTGGCTCTCCGTGCTTTCCTGGCACCTTCAGCTTCAAAACTAGCCTTTCTCATTCGCACCAGGGCAGGCCTCCAAAATGACCATATGTCTGGAGATGGCTGCAACGCCCAAGCAGCCACGAGGGAAACCATGGATTGTTTTAAAGCTCTCTGGGAACCACTTCCATCGTCCATCAGAGCTTGGCTCTCCGTGCTTTCCTGGCGCCTTCAGCCTCAAAACCAGCCTTTCTCACTTATTCCACGTTTGGCCTCAGAAATAGCAAACATCCCAAGATTGCTGCCACGCCCAAGCAGCCATGAGGGGAAACCATGGCTTCTTTTAAAGCTCTCTGGGAACCGCTTCCATTGTCCATCAGAGCTTGGCTCTCCGTGCCTTTCTGGCACCTTCAGCCTCAAAACCAACCTTTCTCACTTATTCCATGTTTGGCCTCAAAAACATCAAACATCCCAAGATGGCTGCCATGTCCCAAGCAGCCACGAGGGGAAACCATGGCTTCTTTTAAAGCTCTCTGGGAACCGCTTCCATCGTCCATCAGAGCTTGGCTCTCCGTGCTTTCCTGGCGCCTTCAGCCTCAAAACCAGCCTTTCTCACTTATTCCACGTTTGGCCTTAAAAATACCAAACGTCCCAAGATTGCTTCCACGCCCAAGCAGCCATGGAGGAATACCATGGCTTCTTTTAAAGCTCTCTGGGAACCGCTTCCATCGTCCATCAGAGCTTGGCTCTCCGTGCTTCCTGGCACCTTAAGCTTCAAAACCAGCCTTTCTCATTCGCACCAGGGCAGGCCTTCAAAATGACCATATGTCTGGAGATGGCTACCACGCCCAAGCAGGCACCAGGGAAAACTGGGGCTTCTTTTAAAGCTCTCTGGGAACCGCTTTCATCGTCCATCAGAGCTTGGCTCTCCGTGCCTTCCTGGCGCCTTCAGCCTCAAACCAGCCTTTCTCACTTATTCAACGTTTGGCCTTAAAAATACCAAAGTTTCCAAGATTGCTTCCACGCCCAAGCAGCCACGAGGGGAAACCATGGCTTCTTTTAAAGCTCTCTGGGAACCGCTTCCATCGTCCATCAGAGCTTGGCTCTCCGTGCTTTCCTGGCGCCTTCAGCCTCAAAACCAGCCTTTCTCACTTATTCCACGTTTGGCCTTAAAAATAGCAAACGTCCCAAGATTGCTTGCACGCCCAAGCAGCCACGAGGGGAATACCATGGCTTCTTTTAAAGCTCTCTGGGAACCGCTTTCATCGTCTGTCAGAGCTTGGCCCTCCGTGCCTTCCTGGCGCCTTCAGCTTCAAAACCAGCCTTTCTCATTCGCACCAGGGCAGGCCTTCAAAATGACCATATGTCTGGAGATGGCTACCACGCCCAAGCAGGCACCAGGGAAAACTGGGGCTTCTTTTAAAGCTCTCTGGGAACCGCTTCCATCGTCCATCAGAGCTTGGCTCTCCGTGCCTTCCTGGCGCCTTCAGCCTCAAACCAGCCTTTCTCACTTATTCCAGGGCCCCCTTCAAAAATAGCAAACGTCCCAAGATTGCTGCCACGCCCAAGCAGCCACGAGGGGAATACCATGGCTTGTTTTAAAGCTCTCTGGGAACCGCTTCCTTCGCCCACCAGAGCTTGGAGATCCAGGCTTGCCTGCCACATTCAGCCTCAAAACGAGCCCTTCTCACTTATTCCAGGGCCCCCTTCAAAAATAGCAAACGTCCCAAGATTGCTGCCACGCCCAAGCAGCCACGAGGGGAAACCATGGCTTCTTTTAAAGCTCTCTGGGAACCGCTTTCATCGTCCGTCACAGCTTGGCTCTCCGTGCTTTCCTGGTGCCTTCAGCCTCAAATCCAACCTTTCTCACTTATTCCACGTTTGGCCTCAAAAACATCAAACATCCCAAGATGGCTGCCATGCCCAAGCAGCCACGAGGGGAAACCATGGCTTGTTTTAAAGCTCTCTGGGAACTGCTTCCATCGTCCATCAGAGCTTGGCTCTCCGTGCTTTCCTGGCACCTTCAGCTTCAAAACCAGCCTTTCTCATTCGCACCAGGGCAGGCCTCCAAAATGACCATATGTCTGGAGATGGCTGCAACGCCCAAGCAGCCACGAGGGGAAACCATGGATTGTTTTAAAGCTCTCTGGGAACCACTTCCATCGCCCATCAGAGCTTGGCTCTCCGTGCTTTCCTGGTGCCTTCAGCCTCAAAACCAGCCTTTCTCACTTATTCCACGTTTGGCCTCAGAAATAGTAAACATCCCAAGATGGCTTCCACGCCCAAGCAGCCATGGGGGAATACCATGGCTTGTTTTAAAGCTCTCTGGGAACCGCTTCCATCGTCCATCAGAGCTTGGCTCTCCGTGCCTTCCTGGCGCCTTCAGCCTCAAAACCAGCCTTTCTCACTTATTCCATGTTTGGCCTCAAAAACATCAAACTTCCCAAGATGGCTGCCATGCCCAAGCAGCCACGAGGGGAAACCATGGCTTCTTTTAAAGCTCTCTGGGAACCGCTTCCATCGTCCATCAGAGCTTGGCTCTCCGTGCTTTCCTGGCGCCTTCAGCCTCAAAACCAGCCTTTCTCACTTATTCCACGTTTGGCCTCAGAAATAGCAAACGTCCCAAGATTGCTTCCACGCCCAAGCAGCCACGAGGGGAAACCATGGCTTCATTTAAAGCTCTCTGGGAACCGCTTTCATCGTCCATCAGAGCTTGGCTCTCCGTGCTTTCCTGGTGCCTTCAGCCTCAAATCCAACCTTTCTCACTTATTCCACGTTTGGCCTCAGAAATAGCAAACGTGCCAAGATGGCTGCCACGCCCAAGCAGCCATGGAGGAATATCATGGCTTGTTTTAAAGCTCTCTGGGAACCGCTTCCATCGTCCATCAGAGCTTGGCTCTCCGTGCTTTCCTGGCGCCTTCAGCCTCAAAACCAGCCTTTCTCACTTCTTCCATGTTTGGCCTCAAAAACATCAAACATCCCAAGATGGCTGCCATGCCCAAGCAGCCACGAGGGGAAACCATGGCTTGTTTTAAAGCTCTCTGGGAACCGCTTCCATCGTCCATCAGAGCTTGGCTCTCCGTGCTTTCCTGGTGCCTTCAGCCTCAAAACCAGCCTTTCTCACTTATTCCACGTTTGGCCTCAGAAATAGCAAACATCCCAAGATGGCTGCCACGCCCAAGCAGCCATGGGGGAATACCATGGCTTGTTTTAAAGCTCTCTGGGAACCGCTTCCATCGTCCATCAGAACTTGGCTCTCCGTGCTTTCCTGGCGCCTTCAGCCTCAAAACCAGCCTTTCTCACTTATTCCATGTTTGGCCTCAAAAACATCAAACTTCCCAAGATGGCTGCCATGCCCAAGCAGCCACGAGGGGAAACCATGGCTTGTTTTAAAGCTCTCTGGGAACCGCTTCCATCGTCCATCAGAGCTTGGCTCTCCGTGCCTTCCTGGCGCCTTCAGCCTCAAAACCAGCCTTTCTCACTTATTCAACGTTTGTCCTTCAAAAATAGCAAACGTCCCAAGATGGCTGCCACGCCCAAGCAGCCACGAGGGGAAACCATGGCTTCTTTTAAAGCTCTCTGGGAACCGCTTCCATCGTCCATCAGAGCTTGGCTCTCCGTGCTTTCCTGGCGCCTTCAGCCTCAAAACCAGCCTTTCTCACTTATTCCACGTTTGGCCTCAAAACATCAAACATCCCAAGATGGCTGCCATGCCCAAGCAGCCACGAGGGGAAACCATGGCTTCTTTTAAAGCTCTCTGGGAACCGCTTCCATCGTCCATCAGAGCTTGGCTCTCCGTGCTTTCCTGGTGCCTTCAGCCTACAAAACCAACCTTTCTCACTTATTCCACGTTTGGCCTCAGAAATAGCAAACGTGCCAAGATGGCTGCCACGCCCAAGCAGCCATGGGGGAATACCATGGCTTCTTTTAAAGCTCTCTGGGAACCGCTTCCATCGTCCATCAGAGCTTGGCTCTCCAGTGCTTTCCTGCGCCATTCAGCCTCAAAACCAGCCCTTTCTCACTTATTCCACGTTTGGCCTCAAAAATAGCAAACGTCCCAAGATTGCTGCCACGCCCAAGCAGCCACGAGTGGAAACCATGGCTTCTTTTAAAGCTCTCTGGGAACCGCTTCCATTGTCCATCAGAGCTTGGCTCTCCGTGCTTTCCTGGCACCTTCAGCCTTCAAACCAGCCTTTCTCACTTATTCACAGGTTCAGGCCTTCAAAATACATAACGTCCCAGAGATGGCTGCCACGCCCAAGCAGCCACGAGGGGAAACCATGGCTTCTTTTAAAGCTCTCTGGGAACCGCTTCCATCGTCCATCAGAGCTTGGCTCTCCGTGCTTTCCTGGCGCCTTCAGCCTCAAAACCAGCCTTTCTCACTTATTCCACGTTTGGCCTCAGAAATAGCAAACGTCCCAAGATTGCTTCCACGCCCAAGCAGCCACGAGGGGAAACCATGGCTTCTTTTAAAGCTCTCTGGGAACCGCTTCCATCGCCCATCAGAGCTTGGCTCTCCGTGCTTTCCTGGCGCCTTCAGCCTCAAAACCAGCCTTTCTCACTTATTCCACGTTTGGCCTCAGAAATAGTAAACATCCCAAGATGGCTGCCACGCCCAAGCAGCCATGGGGGAATACCATGGCTTGTTTTAAAGCTCTCTGGGAACCGCTTCCATCGTCCATCAGAACTTGGCTCTCCGTGCCTTCCTGGCGCCTTCAGCCTCAAAACCAGCCTTTCTCACTTATTCCATGTTTGGCCTCAAAAACATCAAACTTCCCAAGATGGCTGCCATGCCCAAGCAGCCACGAGGGGAAACCATGGCTTGTTTTAAAGCTCTCTGGGAACCGCTTCCATCGTCCATCAGAGCTTGGCTCTCCGTGCTTTCCTGGCACCTTCAGCTTCAAAACCAGCCTTTCTCATTCGCACCAGGGCAGGCCTCCAAAATGACCATATGTCTGGAGATGGCTGCAACGCCCAAGCAGCCACGAGGGGAATACCATGGCTTGTTTTAAAGCTCTCTGGGAACCGCTTCCATCGTCCATCAGAACTTGGCTCTCCGTGCCTTCCTGGCGCCTTCAGCCTCAAAACCAGCCTTTCTCACTTATTCCATGTTTGGCCTCAAAAACATCAAACTTCCCAAGATGGCTGCCATGCCCAAGCAGCCACGAGGGGAAACCATGGCTTCTTTTAAAGCTCTCTGGGAACCGCTTCCATCGTCCATCAGAGCTTGGCTCTCCGTGCCTTCCTGGCACCTTCAGCCTCAAACCAGCCTTTCTCACTTATTCCAAGGCCCCCTTCAAAAATAGCAAACGTCCCAAGATTGCTGCCACGCCCAAGCAGCCACGAGGGGAATACCATGGCTTGTTTTAAAGCTCTCTGGGAACCGCTTCCTTCGCCCACCAGAGCTTGGAGATCCAGGCTTGCCTGCCACATTCAGCCTCAAAACGAGCCCTTCTCACTTATTCCAGGGCCCCTTCAAAAATAGCAAACGTCCCAAGATTGCTGCCACGCCCAAGCAAAGCTCTCTGGGAACCGCTTCCATCGCCCACCAGAGCTTGGAGATCCAGGCTTGCCTGCCACATTCAGCCTCAAAACGAGCCCTTCTCACTTATTCCAGGGCCCCCTTCAAAAATAGCAAACGTCCCAAGATTGCTGCCACGCCCAAGCAGCCACGAGGGGAAACCATGGCTTCTTTTAAAGCTCTCTGGGAACCGCTTCCAGCGTCCATCAGAGCTTGGCCCTCCGTGCTTTCCTGGCACCTTCAGCTTCAAAACCCGCCTTTCTCATTCGCACCAGGGCACGCCTTCAAAATGACCATATGTCTGGAGATGGCTGCCACGCCCAAGCAGGCACCAGGGAAAACTGGGGCTTCTTTTAAAGCTCTCTGGAAACCGCTTCCATCGTCCATCAGAGCTTGGCTCTCCATGCTTTCCTCGTGCCTTCAGCCTCAAAACCAGCCTTTCTCACTTATTCCACGTTTGGCCTCAGAAATAGCAAACGTCCCAAGATTGCTTCCACGCCCAAGCAGCCACGAGGGGAAACCATGGCTTCTTTTAAAGCTCTCTGGGAACCGCTTTCATCGTCCGTCAGAGCTTGGCTCTCCGTGCTTTCCTGGTGCCTTCAGCCTCAAATTAAACCTTTCTCACTTATTCAACGTTTGGCCTCAGAAATAGCAAACGTGCCAAGATGGCTGCCACGCCCAAGCAGCCATGGAGGAATACCATGGCTTGTTTTAAAGCTCTCTGGGAACCGCTTCCATCGTCCATCAGAGCTTGGCTCTCCATGCTTTCCTGGCGCCTTCAGCCTCAAAACCAGCCTTTCTCACTTATTCCATGTTTGGGCTCAAATAGAGCAGACGTCCCAAGATTGCTGCCACGCCCAAGCAGCCACGAGGGAAAACCATGGCTTCTTTTAAAGCTCTCTGGGAACCGCTTCCATCGCCCACCAGAGCTTGGCTCTCCGTGCTTTCCTGGTGCCTTCAGCCTCAAAACCAACCTTTCTCACTTATTCCATGTTTGGCCTCAAAAACATCAAACATCCCAAGATGGCTGCCATGCCCAAGCAGCCACGAGTGGAAACCATGGCTTGTTTTAAAGCTCTCTGGGAACCGCTTCCATCGTCCATCAGAGCTTGGCTCTCCGTGCTTTCCTGGCACCTTCAGCTTCAAAACTAGCCTTTCTCATTCGCACCAGGGCAGGCCTCCAAAATGACCATATGTCTGGAGATGGCTGCAACGCCCAAGCAGCCACGAGGGGAAACCATGGATTGTTTTAAAGCTCTCTGGGAACCACTTCCATCGCCCATCAGAGCTTGGCTCTCCGTGCTTTCCTGGCGCCTTCAGCCTCAAAACCAGCCTTTCTCACTTATTCCACGTTTGGCCTCAGAAATAGCAAACATCCCAAGATTGCTTCCACGCCCAAGCAGCCATGAGGGGAAACCATGGCTTCTTTTAAAGCTCTCTGGGAACCGCTTCCATTGTCCATCAGAGCTTGGCTCTCCGTGCCTTTCTGGCACCTTCAGCCTCAAAACCAACCTTTCTCACTTATTCCATGTTTGGCCTCAAAAACATCAAACATCCCAAGATTGCTTCCACGCCCAAGCAGCCATGGAGGAATACCATGGCTTCTTTTAAAGCTCTCTGGGAACCGCTTCCATCGTCCATCAGAGCTTGGCTCTCCGTGCTTTCCTGGCACCTTAAGCTTCAAAACCAGCCTTTCTCATTCGCACCAGGGCAGGCCTTCAAAATGACTATATGTCTGGAGATGGCTGCCACGCCCAAGCAGGCACCAGGGAAAACTGGGGCTTCTTTTAAAGCTCTCTGGAAACCGCTTCCATCGTCCATCAGAGCTTGGCTCTCCATGCTTTCCTGGTGCCTTCAGCCTCAAAACCAGCCTTTCTCACTTATTCCATGTTTGGGCTCAAATAGAGCAGACGTCCCAAGATTGCTGCCACGCCCAAGCAGCCACGAGGGAAAACCATGGCTTCTTTTAAAGCTCTCTGGGAACCGCTTCCATCGTCCATCAGAGCTTGGCTCTCCGTGCTTTCCTGGTGCCTTCAGCCTCAAAACCAACCTTTCTCACTTATTCCATGTTTGGCCTCAAAAACATCAAACATCCCAAGATGGCTGCCATGCCCAAGCAGCCACGAGTGGAAACCATGGCTTGTTTTAAAGCTCTCTGGGAACCGCTTCCATCGTCCATCAGAGCTTGGCTCTCCGTGCTTTCCTGGCACCTTCAGCTTCAAAACTAGCCTTTCTCATTCGCACCAGGGCAGGCCTCCAAAATGACCATATGTCTGGAGATGGCTGCAACGCCCAAGCAGCCATGAGGGGAAACCATGGATTGTTTTAAAGCTCTCTGGGAACCACTTCCATCGTCCATCAGAGCTTGGCTCTCCGTGCTTTCCTGGCGCCTTCAGCCTCAAAACCAGCCTTTCTCACTTATTCCACGTTTGGCCTCAGAAATAGCAAACATCCCAAGATTGCTTCCACGCCCAAGCAGCCATGAGGGGAAACCATGGCTTCTTTTAAAGCTCTCTGGGAACCGCTTCCATTGTCCATCAGAGCTTGGCTCTCCGTGCCTTTCTGGCACCTTCAGCCTCAAAACCAACCTTTCTCACTTATTCCATGTTTGGCCTCAAAAACATCAAACATCCCAAGATGGCTGCCATGCCCAAGCAGCCACGAGGGGAAACCATGGCTTCTTTTAAAGCTCTCTGGGAACCGCTTCCATCGTCCATCAGAGCTTGGCTCTCCGTGCTTTCCTGGCGCCTTCAGCCTCAAAACCAGCCTTTCTCACTTATTCCACGTTTGGCCTTAAAAATACCAAACGTCCCAAGATTGCTTCCACGCCCAAGCAGCCATGGAGGAATACCATGGCTTCTTTTAAAGCTCTCTGGGAACCGCTTCCATCGTCCATCAGAGCTTGGCTCTCCGTGCTTTCCTGGCACCTTAAGCTTCAAAACCAGCCTTTCTCATTCGCACCAGGGCAGGCCTTCAAAATGACCATATGTCTGGAGATGGCTACCACGCCCAAGCAGGCACCAGGGAAAACTGGGGCTTCTTTTAAAGCTCTCTGGGAACCGCTTCCATCGTCCATCAGAGCTTGGCTCTCCGTGCCTTCCTGGCGCCTTCAGCCTCAAACCAGCCTTTCTCACTTATTCAACGTTTGTCCTTAAAAATACCAAAGTTTCCAAGATTGCTTCCACGCCCAAGCAGCCACGAGGGGAAACCATGGCTTCTTTTAAAGCTCTCTGGGAACCGCTTCCATCGTCCATCAGAGCTTGGCTCTCCGTGCTTTCCTGGCGCCTTCAGCCTCAAAACCAGCCTTTCTCACTTATTCCACGTTTGGCCTTAAAAATAGCAAACGTCCCAAGATTGCTTGCACGCCCAAGCAGCCATGGAGGAATACCATGGCTTCTTTTAAAGCTCTCTGGGAACCGCTTTCATCGTCTGTCAGAGCTTGGCCCTCCGTGCCTTCCTGGCGCCTTCAGCTTCAAAACCAGCCTTTCTCATTCGCACCAGGGCAGGCCTTCAAAATGACCATATGTCTGGAGATGGCTACCACGCCCAAGCAGGCACCAGGGAAAACTGGGGCTTCTTTTAAAGCTCTCTGGGAACCGCTTCCATCGTCCATCAGAGCTTGGCTCTCCGTGCCTTCCTGGCGCCTTCAGCCTCAAACCAGCCTTTCTCACTTATTCCAGGGCCCCCTTCAAAAATAGCAAACGTCCCAAGATTGCTGCCACGCCCAAGCAGCCACGAGGGGAATACCATGGCTTGTTTTAAAGCTCTCTGGGAACCGCTTCCTTCGCCCACCAGAGCTTGGAGATCCAGGCTTGCCTGCCACATTCAGCCTCAAAACGAGCCCTTCTCACTTATTCCAGGGCCCCCTTCAAAAATAGCAAACGTCCCAAGATTGCTGCCACGCCCAAGCAGCCACGAGGGGAATACCATGGCTTGTTTTAAAGCTCTCTGGGAACCGCTTCCATCGCCCACCAGAGCTTGGAGATCCAGGCTTGCCTGCCACATTCAGCCTCAAAACGAGCCCTTCTCACTTATTCCAGGGCCCCCTTCAAAAATAGCAAACGTCCCAAGATTGCTGCCACGCCCAAGCAGCCACGAGGGGAAACCATGGCTTCTTTTAAAGCTCTCTGGGAACCGCTTCCAGCGTCCATCAGAGCTTGGCCCTCCGTGCTTTCCTGGCACCTTCAGCTTCAAAACCCGCCTTTCTCATTCGCACCAGGGCACGCCTTCAAAATGACCATATGTCTGGAGATGGCTGCCACGCCCAAGCAGGCACCAGGGAAAACTGGGGCTTCTTTTAAAGCTCTCTGGAAACCGCTTCCATCGTCCATCAGAGCTTGGCTCTCCATGCTTTCCTCGTGCCTTCAGCCTCAAAACCAGCCTTTCTCACTTATTCCACGTTTGGCCTCAGAAATAGCAAACGTCCCAAGATTGCTGCCACGCCCAAGCAGCCACGAGGGGAAACCATGGCTTCTTTTAAAGCTCTCTGGGAACCGCTTTCATCGTCCATCAGAGCTTGGCTCTCCGTGCTTTCCTGGTGCCTTCAGCCTCAAATTAAACCTTTCTCACTTATTCAACGTTTGGCCTCAGAAATAGCAAACGTGCCAAGATGGCTGCCACGCCCAAGCAGCCATGGGGGGAATACCATGGCTTGTTTTAAAGCTCTCTGGGAACCGCTTCCATCGTCCATCAGAGCTTGGCTCTCCATGCTTTCCTGGCGCCTTCAGCCTCAAAACCAGCCTTTCTCACTTATTCCATGTTTGGGCTCAAATAGAGCAGACGTCCCAAGATTGCTGCCACGCCCAAGCAGCCACGAGGGGAATACCATGGCTTCTTTTAAAGCTCTCTGGGAACCGCTTCCATCGCCCACCAGAGCTTGGCTCTCCGTGCTTTCCTGGTGCCTTCAGCCTCAAAACCAACCTTTCTCACTTATTCCATGTTTGGCCTCAAAAACATCAAACATCCCAAGATGGCTGCCATGCCCAAGCAGCCACGAGTGGAAACCATGGCTTGTTTTAAAGCTCTCTGGGAACCGCTTCCATCGTCCATCAGAGCTTGGCTCTCCGTGCTTTCCTGGCACCTTCAGCTTCAAAACTAGCCTTTCTCATTCGCACCAGGGCAGGCCTCCAAAATGACCATATGTCTGGAGATGGCTGCAACGCCCAAGCAGCCACGAGGGGAAACCATGGATTGTTTTAAAGCTCTCTGGGAACCACTTCCATCGCCATCAGAGCTTGGCTCTCCGTGCTTTCCTGGCGCCTTCAGCCTCAAAACCAGCCTTTCTCACTTATTCCACGTTTGGCCTCAGAAATAGCAAACATCCCAAGATTGCTTCCACGCCCAAGCAGCCATGAGGGGAAACCATGGCTTCTTTTAAAGCTCTCTGGGAACCGCTTCCATTGTCCATCAGAGCTTGGCTCTCCGTGCCTTTCTGGCACCTTCAGCCTCAAAACCAACCTTTCTCACTTATTCCATGTTTGGCCTCAAAAACATCAAACATCCCAAGATTGCTTCCACGCCCAAGCAGCCATGGAGGAATACCATGGCTTGTTTTAAAGCTCTCTGGGAACCGCTTCCATCGTCCATCAGAGCTTGGCTCTCCGTGCTTTCCTGGCACCTTAAGCTTCAAAACCAGCCTTTCTCATTCGCACCAGGGCAGGCCTTCAAAATGACTATATGTCTGGAGATGGCTGCCACGCCCAAGCAGGCAGCAGGGAAAACTGGGGCTTCTTTTAAAGCTCTCTGGAAACCGCTTCCATCGTCCATCAGAGCTTGGCTCTCCATGCTTTCCTGGTGCCTTCAGCCTCAAAACCAGCCTTTCTCACTTATTCCATGTTTGGGCTCAAATAGAGCAGACGTCCCAAGATTGCTGCCACGCCCAAGCAGCCACGAGGGAAAACCATGGCTTCTTTTAAAGCTCTCTGGGAACCGCTTCCATCGTCCATCAGAGCTTGGCTCTCCGTGCTTTCCTGGCGCCTTCAGCCTCAAAACCAACCTTTCTCACTTATTCCACGTTTGGCCTCAAAAACATCAAACATCCCAAGATGGCTGCCATGCCCAAGCAGCCACGAGTGGAAACCATGGCTTGTTTTAAAGCTCTCTGGGAACCGCTTCCATCGTCCATCAGAGCTTGGCTCTCCGTGCTTTCCTGGCACCTTCAGCCTCAAAACCAGCCTTTCTCATTCGCACCAGGGCAGGCCTCAAAAATTACCGTATGTCTGGAGATTGCTGCCACACCCAAGCAGCCATGAGGGGAAACCTTGGCTTCTTTTAAAGCTCTCTGGGAACCACTTCCATCGTCCATCAGAGCTTGGCTCTCCGTGCTTTCCTGGCGCCTTCAGCCTCAAAACCAGCCTTTCTCACTTATTCCACGTTTGGTCTCAGAAATAGCAAACATCCCAAGATTGCTGCCACGCCCAAGCAGCCATGAGGGGAAACCTTGGCTTCTTTTAAAGCTCTCTGGGAACCGCTTCCATTGTCCATCAGAGCTTGGCTCTCCGTGCCTTTCTGGCACCTTCAGCCTCAAAACCAACCTTTCTCACTTATTCCATGTTTGGCCTCAAAACATCAAACATCCCAAGATGGCTGCCATGCCCAAGCAGCCACGAGGGGAAACCATGGCTTCTTTTAAAGCTCTCTGGGAACCGCTTCCATCGTCCATCAGAGCTTGGCTCTCCGTGCTTTCCTGGCGCCTTCAGCCTCAAAACCAGCCTTTCTCACTTATTCCACGTTTGGCCTTAAAAATACCAAACGTCCCAAGATTGCTTCCACGCCCAAGCAGCCATGGAGGAATACCATGGCTTCTTTTAAAGCTCTCTGGGAACCGCTTCCATCGTCCATCAGAGCTTGGCTCTCCGTGCTTTCCTGGCACCTTAAGCTTCAAAACCAGCCTTTCTCATTCGCACCAGGGCAGGCCTTCAAAATGACCATATGTCTGGAGATGGCTACCACGCCCAAGCAGGCACCAGGGAAAACTGGGGCTTCTTTTAAAGCTCTCTGGGAACCGCTTCCATCGTCCATCAGAGCTTGGCTCTCCGTGCCTTCCTGGCGCCTTCAGCCTCAAACCAGCCTTTCTCACTTATTCAACGTTTGGCCTTAAAAATACCAAAGTTTCCAAGATTGCTTCCACGCCCAAGCAGCCACGAGGGGAAACCATGGCTTCTTTTAAAGCTCTCTGGGAACCGCTTCCATCGTCCATCAGAGCTTGGCTCTCCGTGCTTTCCTGGCGCCTTCAGCCTCAAAACCAGCCTTTCTCACTTATTCCACGTTTGGCCTTAAAAATAGCAAACGTCCCAAGATTGCTTGCACGCCCAAGCAGCCACTGAGGGAATACCATGGCTTCTTTTAAAGCTCTCTGGGAACCGCTTTCATCGTCTGTCAGAGCTTGGCCCTCCGTGCCTTCCTGGCGCCTTCAGCTTCAAAACCAGCCTTTCTCATTCGCACCAGGGCAGGCCTTCAAAATGACCATATGTCTGGAGATGGCTACCACGCCCAAGCAGGCACCAGGGAAAACTGGGGCTTCTTTTAAAGCTCTCTGGGAAACCGCTTCCATCGTCCATCAGAGCTTGGCTCTCCGTGCCTTCCTGGCGCCTTCAGCCTCAAACCAGCCTTTCTCACTTATTCCAGGGCCCCCTTCAAAAATAGCAAACGTCCCAAGATTGCTGCCACGCCCAAGCAGCCACGAGGGGAATACCATGGCTTGTTTTAAAGCTCTCTGGGAACCGCTTCCTTCGCCCACCAGAGCTTGGAGATCCAGGCTTGCCTGCCACATTCAGCCTCAAAACGAGCCCTTCTCACTTATTCCAGGGCCCCCTTCAAAAATAGCAAACGTCCCAAGATTGCTGCCACGCCCAAGCAGCCACGAGGGGAATACCATGGCTTGTTTTAAAGCTCTCTGGGAACCGCTTCCATCGTCCATCAGAACTTGGCTCTCCGTGCTTTCCTGGCGCCTTCAGCCTCAAAACCAGCCCTTTCTCACTTATTCCACGTTTGGCCCTCAAAAATAGCAAACGTCCCAAGATGGCTGCCACTGCCCAAGCAGCCACGAGGGGAAACCATGGCTTCTTTTAAAGCTCTCTGGGAACCGCTTCCAGCGTCCATCAGAGCTTGGCTCTCCGTGCTTTCCTGGCACCTTCAGCTTCAAAACCAGCCTTTCTCATTCGCACCAGGGCACGCCTTCAAAATGACCATATGTCTGGAGATGGCTGCCACGCCCAAGCAGCCACGAGGGAAAACCGTGGCTTCTTTTAAAGCTCTCTGGGAACCGCTTCCATCGTCCATCAGAGCTTGGCTCTCCTGTGCTTTCCTCGTGCCTTCAGCCTCAAAACCAGCCTTTCTCACTTATTCCACGTTTGGCCTCAGAAATAGCAAACGTCCCAAGATTGCTGCCACGCCCAAGCAGCCACGAGGGGAAACCATGGCTTCTTTTAAAGCTCTCTGGGAACCGCTTCCATCGCCCACCAGAGCTTGGCTCTCCGTGCTTTCCTGGTGCCTTCAGCCTCAAAACCAACCTTTCTCACTTATTCCATGTTTGGCCTCAAAAACATCAAACATCCCAAGATGGCTGCCATGCCCAAGCAGCCACGAGTGGAAACCATGGCTTGTTTTAAAGCTCTCTGGGAACCGCTTCCATCGTCCATCAGAGCTTGGCTCTCCGTGCTTTCCTGGCACCTTCAGCTTCAAAACTAGCCTTTCTCATTCGCACCAGGGCAGGCCTCCAAAATGACCATATGTCTGGAGATGGCTGCAACGCCCAAGCAGCCACGAGGGGAAACCATGGATTGTTTTAAAGCTCTCTGGGAACCACTTCCATCGCCCATCAGAGCTTGGCTCTCCGTGCTTTCCTGGCGCCTTCAGCCTCAAAACCAGCCTTTCTCACTTATTCCACGTTTGGCCTCAGAAATAGCAAACATCCCAAGATTGCTTCCACGCCCAAGCAGCCATGAGGGGAAACCATGGCTTCTTTTAAAGCTCTCTGGGAACCGCTTCCATCGTCCATCAGAGCTTGGCTCTCCGTGCCTTTCTGGCACCTTCAGCCTCAAAACCAACCTTTCTCACTTATTCCATGTTTGGCCTCAAAAACATCAAACATCCCAAGATTGCTGCCACTGCCCAAGCAGCCATGGAGGAATACCATGGCTTCTTTTAAAGCTCTCTGGGAACCGCTTCCATCGTCCATCAGAGCTTGGCTCTCCGTGCTTTCCTGGCACCTTAAGCTTCAAAACCAGCCTTTCTCATTCGCACCAGGGCAGGCCTTCAAAATGACTATATGTCTGGAGATGGCTGCCACGCCCAAGCAGGCACCAGGGAAAACTGGGGCTTCTTTTAAAGCTCTCTGGAAACCGCTTCCATCGTCCATCAGAGCTTGGCTCTCCATGCTTTCCTGGTGCCTTCAGCCTCAAAACCAGCCTTTCTCACTTATTCCATGTTTGGGCTCAAAATAGAGCAGACGTCCCAAGATTGCTGCCACGCCCAAGCAGCCACGAGGGAAAACCATGGCTTCTTTTAAAGCTCTCTGGGAACCGCTTCCATCGTCCATCAGAGCTTGGCTCTCCGTGCTTTCCTGGTGCCTTCAGCCTCAAAACCAACCTTTCTCACTTATTCCATGTTTGGCCTCAAAAACATCAAACATCCCAAGATGGCTGCCATGCCCAAGCAGCCACGAGTGGAAACCATGGCTTCTTTTAAAGCTCTCTGGGAACCGCTTCCATCGTCCATCAGAGCTTGGCTCTCCGTGCTTTCCTGGCACCTTCAGCTTCAAAACTAGCCTTTCTCATTCGCACCAGGGCAGGCCTCCAAAATGACCATATGTCTGGAGATGGCTGCAACGCCCAAGCAGCCATGAGGGGAAACCATGGATTGTTTTAAAGCTCTCTGGGAACCACTTCCATCGTCCATCAGAGCTTGGCTCTCCGTGCTTTCCTGGCGCCTTCAGCCTCAAAACCAGCCTTTCTCACTTATTCCACGTTTGGCCTCAGAAATAGCAAACATCCCAAGATTGCTTCCACGCCCAAGCAGCCACGAGGGGAAACCATGGCTTCTTTTAAAGCTCTCTGGGAACCGCTTCCATTGTCCATCAGAGCTTGGCTCTCCGTGCCTTTCTGGCACCTTCAGCCTCAAAACCAACCTTTCTCACTTATTCCATGTTTGGCCTCAAAAACATCAAACATCCCAAGATGGCTGCCATGCCCAAGCAGCCACGAGGGGAAACCATGGCTTCTTTTAAAGCTCTCTGGGAACCGCTTCCATCGTCCATCAGAGCTTGGCTCTCCGTGCTTTCCTGGCGCCTTCAGCCTCAAAACCAGCCTTTCTCACTTATTCCACGTTTGGCCTTAAAATACCAAACGTCCCAAGATTGCTTCCACGCCCAAGCAGCCATGGAGGAATACCATGGCTTCTTTTAAAGCTCTCTGGGAACCGCTTTCATCGTCCATCAGAGCTTGGCTCTCCGTGCTTTCCTGGCACCTTAAGCTTCAAACCAGCCTTTCTCATTCGCACCAGGGCAGGCCTTCAAAATGACCATATGTCTGGAGATGGCTACCACGCCCAAGCAGGCACCAGGGAAAACTGGGGCTTCTTTTAAAGCTCTCTGGGAACCGCTTCCATCGTCCATCAGAGCTTGGCTCTCCGTGCCTTCCTGGCGCCTTCAGCCTCAAACCAGCCTTTCTCACTTATTCAACGTTTGGCCTTAAAATACCAAAGTTTCCAAGATTGCTTCCACGCCCAAGCAGCCACGAGGGGAAACCATGGCTTCTTTTAAAGCTCTCTGGGAAACCGCTTCCATCGTCCATCAGAGCTTGGCTCTCCGTGCTTTCCTGGCGCCTTCAGCCTCAAAACCAGCCTTTCTCACTTATTCCACGTTTGGCCTTAAAAATAGCAAACGTCCCAAGATTGCTTCCACGCCCAAGCAGCCATGGAGGAATACCATGGCTTCTTTTAAAGCTCTCTGGGAACCGCTTTCATCGTCTGTCAGAGCTTGGCCCTCCGTGCCTTCCTGGCGCCTTCAGCTTCAAAACCAGCCTTTCTCATTCGCACCAGGGCAGGCCTTCAAAATGACCATATGTCTGGAGATGGCTACCCACGCCCAAGCAGGCACCAGGGAAAACTGGGGCTTCTTTTAAAGCTCTCTGGGAACCGCTTCCATCGTCCATCAGAGCTTGGCTCTCCGTGCCTTCCTGGCGCCTTCAGCCTCAAACCAGCCTTTCTCACTTATTCCAGGGCCCCCCTTCAAAAATAGCAAACGTCCCAAGATTGCTGCCACGCCCAAGCAGCCACCAGGGGAAACCTTGGCTTCTTTAAAGCTCTCTGGGAACCGCTTCCATTGTCCATCACAGCTTGGAGATCCAGGCTTGCCTGCCACATTCAGCCTCAAAACGAGCCCTTCTCACTTATTCCAGGGCCCCCTTCAAAATAGCAAACGTCCCAAGATTGCTGCCACGCCCAAGCAGCCACGAGGGGAATACCATGGCTTGTTTTAAAGCTCTCTGGGAACGCTTCCATCGCCCACCAGAGCTTGGAGATCCAGGCTTGCCTGCCACATTCAGCCTCAAAACGAGCCCTTCTCACTTATTCCAGGGCCCCCTTCAAAAATAGCAAACGTCCCAAGATTGCTGCCACGCCCAAGCAGCCACGAGGGGGAAACCATGGCTTCTTTTAAAGCTCTCTGGGAACCGCTTCCATCGTCCATCAGAGCTTGGCCCTCCGTGCTTTCCTGGCACCTTCAGCTTCAAAACCCGGCCTTTCTCATTCGCACCAGGGCACGCCTTCAAAATGACCATATGTCTGGAGATGGCTGCCACGCCCAAGCAGGCACCAGGGAAAACTGGGGCTTCTTTTAAAGCTCTCTGGAAACCGCTTCCATCGTCCATCAGAGCTTGGCTCTCCATGCTTTCCTCGTGCCTTCAGCCTCAAAACCAGCCTTTCTCACTTATTCCACGTTTGGCCTCAGAAATAGCAAACGTCCCAAGATTGCTGCCACGCCCAAGCAGCCACGAGGGGAAACCATGGCTTCTTTTAAAGCTCTCTGGGAACCGCTTCCATCGTCCATCAGAGCTTGGCTCTCCATGCTTTCCTGGCGCCTTCAGCCTCAAAACCAGCCTTTCTCACTTATTCCATGTTTGGGCTCAAATAGAGCAGACGTCCCAAGATTGCTGCCACGCCCAGCAGCCACGAGGGGAAACCATGGCTTCTTTTAAAGCTCTCTGGGAACCGCTTCCATCGCCCACCAGAGCTTGGCTCTTCCGTGCTTTCCTGGTGCCTTCAGCCTCAAAACCAGCCTTTCTCACTTATTCCACGTTTGGCCTCAGAAATAGCAAACATCCCAAGATTGCTTCCACGCCCAAGCAGCCATGAGGGGAAACCTTGGCTTCTTTTAAAGCTCTCTGGGAACCGATTCCATCGTCCATCAGAGCTTGGCTCTCCGTGCTTTCTGGCACCTTCAGCCTCAAAACCAACTTTCTCACTTATTCCATGTTTGGCCTCAAAAACATCAAACATCCCAAGATTGCTTCCACGCCCAAGCAGCCATGGAGGAATACCATGGCTTGTTTTAAAGCTCTCTGGGAACCGCTTCCATCGTCCATCAGAGCTTGGCTCTCCGTGCTTTCCTGGCACCTTAAGCTTCAAAACCAGCCTTTCCATTCGCACCAGGCAGGCCTTCAAAATGACTATATGTCTGGAGATGGCTGCCACGCCCAAGCAGGCACCAGGGAAAACTGGGGCTTCTTTTAAAGCTCTCTGGGAACCGTTTCCATCGTCCATCAGAGCTTGGCTCTCCATGCTTTCCTGGTGCCTTCAGCCTCAAAACCAGCCTTTCTCACTTATTCCATGTTTGGGCTCAAATAGAGCAGACCGTCCCAAGATTGCTGCCACGCCCAAGCAGCCACGAGGGAGACCCATGGCTTCTTTTAAAGCTCTCTGGGAACCGCTTCCATCGTCCATCAGAGCTTGGCTCTCCGTGCCTTCCTGGCGCCTTCAGCCTCAAACCAGCCTTTCTCACTTATTCAACGTTTGGCCTTAAAAATACCAAAGTTTCCAAGATTGCTTCCAACCCAAGCAGCCACGAGGGGAAAACCATGGCTTCTTTTAAAGCTCTCTGGGAACCGCTTCCATCGTCCATCAGAGCTTGGCTCCCCGTGCTTTCCTGGCGCCCTTAGCCTCAAAACCAGCCTTTCTCACTTATTCCACGTTTGGCCTTAAAAATAGCAAACGTCCCAAGATTGCTTGCACGCCCAAGCAGCCATGGGAGGAATACCATGGCTTCTTTTAAAGCGCTCTGGGAACCGCTTTCATCGTCTGTCAGAGCTTGGCCCTCCGTGCCTTCCTGGCGCCTTCAGCTTCAAAACCAGCCTTTCTCATTCGCACCAGGGCAGGCCTTCAAAATGACCATATGTCTGGAGATGGCTACCACGCCCAAGCAGGGCACCAGGGAAAACTGGGGCTTCTTTTAAAGCTCTCTGGGAACCGCTTCCATCGTCCATCAGAGCTTGGCTCTCCGTGCCTTCCTGGCGCCTTCAGCCTCAAACCAGCCTTTCTCACTTATTCCAGGGGCCCCCCTTCAAAAATAGCAAACGTCCCAAGATTGCTGCCACGCCCAAGCAGCCACGAGGGGGAACCATGGCTTGTTTAAAGCTCTCTGGGAACCGCTTCCATCGCCCACCAGAGCTTGGAGATCCGGCTTGCCTGCCACATTCAGCCTCAAAACGAGCCCTTCTCACTTATTCCAGGGCCCCCTTCAAAAATAGCAAACGTCCCAAGATTGCTGCCACGCCCAAGCGAGGCCACGAGGGGAATACCATGGCTTGTTTTTAAAGCCTCTCTGGGAACGCTTCCATCGCCCAACCAGAGCTTGGAGATCCAGGCTTGCCTGCCACATTCAGCCTCAAAACGAGCCCTTCTCACTTATTCCAGGGCCCCCTTCAAAAATAGCAAACGTCCCAAGATTGCTGCCACGCCCAAGCCAGCCACGAGGGGAAACCATGGCTTGTTTAAAGCTCTCTGGGAACCGCTTCCAGCGTCCAATCAGAGCTTGGCCTCGTGCTTTCCTGGCACCTTCAGCTTCAAAAACCCGCCTTTTCATTCGCACCAGGGCACGCCTTCAAATGACCATATGTCTGGAGATGGCTGCCACGCCCAAGCAGGCACAGGGAAAACTGGGGCTTCTTTAAGGCTCTCTGGAAACCGCTTCCATCGTCCATCAGAGCTTGGCTCTCCATGCTTTCCTGGTGCCTTCAGCCTCAAAACCAGCCTTTCTCACTTATTCCACGTTTGGCCTCAGAAATAGCAAACGTTCCCAAGATTGCTGCCACGCCCAAGCAGCCACGAGGGGAAACCATGGTTCTTTTAAAGCTCTCTGGGGAACCGCTTCCATCGCCACCAGAGCTTGGCTCTCCGTGCTTTCCTGGTGCCTTCAGCCTCAAAACCAGCCTTTCTCACTTATTCCATGTTTGGCCTCAAAAACATCAAACATCCCAAGATGGCTACCATGGCCAAGCAGCCACGAGTGGAAACCATGGCTTGTTTTAAAGCTCTCTGGGAACCGCTTCCATCGTCCATCAGAGCTTGGCTCTCCGTGCTTTCCTGGCGCCTTCAGCCTCAAAACCAGCCTTTCTCATTCGCACCAGGGCAGGCCTCAAAAATTACCAAATGTCTGGAGATTGCTGCCACGCCCAAGCAGCCACGAGGGGAAACCATGGCTTGTTTTAAAGCTCTCTGGGAACCGCTTCCATCGTCCATCAGAGCTTGGCTCTCCGTGCTTTCCTGGCGCCTTCAGCCTCAAAACCAGCCTTTCTCACTTATTCCACGTTTGGCCTCAAAAATAGCAAACGTCCCAAGATTGCTGCCACGCCCAAGCAGCCACGAGGGGAAACCATGGCTTCTTTTAAAGCTCTCTGTGAACCGCTTCCATCGTCCATCAGAGCTTGGCTCTCCGTGCCTTCCTGGCGCCTTCAGCCTCAAAACCAGCCTTTCTCACTTATTCCAGGGCCCTCTTCAAAAATAGCAAACGTCCCAAGATTGCTGCCACGCCCAAGCAGCCACGAGGGGAAACCTTGGCTTCTTTTAAAGCTCTCTGGGAACCGCTTCCATCGTCCATCAGAGCTTGGCTCTCCGTGCTTCCTGGCGCCTTCAGCCTCAAAACCAGCCTTTCTCACTTATTCCAGGGCGGCCTTCAAAATAGCAAACGTCCCAAGATGGCTGCCACGCCCAAGCAGCCACGAGGGGAAACCATGGCTTCTTTTAAAGCTCTCTGGGAACCGCTTCCATCGTCCATCAGAGCTTGGCTCTCCGTGCTTCCTGGCGCCTTCAGCCTCAAAACCAGCCTTTCTCACTTATTCCAGTTGGCCCTCAAAAATAGCAAACGTCCCAAGATTGCTGCCACGCCCAAGCAGCCACGAGGGGAAACCTTGGCTTCTTTTAAAGCTCTCTGGGAACCGCTTCCATCGTCCATCAGAGCTTGGCTCTCCGTGCTTCCTGGCGCCTTCAGCCTCAAAACCAGCCTTTCTCACTTATTCCAGTTTGGCCTCAAAAATAGCAAACGTCCCAAGATGGCTGCCACGCCCAAGCAGCCACGAGGGGAAACCGTGGCTTCTTTTAAAGCTCTCTGGGAACCGCTTCCATCGTCCATCAGAGCTTGGCTCTCCGTGCTTTCCTGGCGCCTTCAGCCTCAAAACCAGCCTTTCTCACTTATTCCAGGGCGCACTTCTAAAATAGCAAACGTCCCAACACTGCTGCCACGCCCAAGCAGCCACGAGGGGAAACCATGGCTTCTTTTAAAGCTCTCTGGGAACCGCTTCCATCGTCCATCAGAGCTTGGCTCTCCGTGCTTTCCTGGCGCCTTCAGCCTCAAAACCAGCCTTTCTCACTTATTCCACGTTTGGCCTCAAAAATAGCAAACGTCCCAAGATTGCTGCCACGCCCAAGCAGCCACGAGGGGAAACCATGGCTTCTTTTAAAGCTCTCTGGGAACCGCTTCCATCGTCCATCAGAGCTTGGCTCTCCGTGCCTTCCTGGCGCCTTCAGCCTCAAAACCAGCCTTTCTCACTTATTCCACGTTTGGCCTCAAAAACATCAAACGTCCCAAGATTGCTGCCACGCCCAAGCAGCCACGAGGGGAAACCATGGCTTCTTTTAAAGCTCTCTGGGAACCGCTTCCATCGTCCATCAGAGCTTGGCTCTCCGTGCTTTCCTGGCGCCTTCAGCCTCAAAACCAGCCTTTCTCACTTATTCCACGTCTCCCTTCAAAAATACCAAACGTCCCAAGATTGCTGCCACGCCCAAGCAGCCACGAGGGGAAACCATGGCTTCTTTTAAAGCTCTCTGGGAACCGCTTCCATCGTCCATCAGAGCTTGGCTCTCCGTGCTTTCCTGGCGCCTTCAGCCTCAAAACCAGCCTTTCTCATTATTCCAGGGCAGGCCTTCAAAATGACCAAACGTCGCAAGATGGCTGCCACGCCCAAGCAGCCACGAGGGAAAACTGGGGCTTCTTTTAAAGCTCTCTGGGAACCGCTTCCATCGTCCATCAGAGCTTGGCTCTCCGTGCCTTCCTGGCGCCTTCAGCCTCAAAACCAGCCTTTCTCACTTATTCCACGTTTGGCCTTCAAAAATACCAAACGTCCCAAGATTGCTGCCACGCCCAAGCAGCCACGAGGGGAAACCATGGCTTCTTTTAAAGCTCTCTGGGAACCGCTTCCATCGTCCATCAGAGCTTGGCTCTCCGTGCTTTCCTGGCGCCTTCAGCCTCAAAACCAGCCTTTCTCACTTATTCCACGTTTGGCTTCAAAAATAGCAAACGTCCCAAGATTGCTGCCACGCCCAAGCAGCCACGAGGGAAACCATGGCTTCTTTTAAAGCTCTCTGGGAACCGCTTCCATCGTCCATCAGAGCTTGGCTCTCCGTGCCTTCCTGGCGCCTTCAGCCTCAAAACCAGCCTTTCTCACTTATCCAGGGCGGCCTTCAAAATGACCAAACGTCCGAAGATGGCTGCCACGCCCAAGCAGCCACGAGGGAAAACCATGGCTTCTTTTAAAGCTCTCTGGGAACCGCTTCCATCGTCCATCAGAGCTTGGCTCTCCGTGCCTTCCTGGCGCCTTCAGCCTCAAAACCAGCCTTTCTCACTTATTCCAGGGCCCCCTTCAAAAATAGCAAACGTCCCAAGATTGCTGCCACGCCCAAGCAGCCACGAGGGGAAACCATGGCTTCTTTTAAAGCTCTCTGGGAACCGCTTCCATCGTCCATCAGAGCTTGGCTCTCCGTGCTTTCCTGGCGCCTTCAGCCTCAAAACCAGCCTTTCTCACTTATTCCAGGGCCCCTTCAAAAATAGCAAACGTCCCAAGATTGCTGCCACGCCCAAGCAGCCACGAGGGGAAACCATGGCTTCTTTTAAAGCTCTCTGGGAACCGCTTCCATCGTCCATCAGAGCTTGGCTCTCCGTGCTTTCCTGGCGCCTTCAGCCTCAAAACCAGCCTTTCTCACTTATTCCAGGACCCCCTTCAAAAATAGCAAACGTCCCAAGATGGCTGCCACGCCCAAGCAGCCACGAGGGGAAACCATGGCTTGTTTTAAAGCTCTCTGGGAACCGCTTCCATCGTCCATCAGAGCTTGGCTCTCCGTGCTTTCCTGGCGCCTTCAGCCTCAAAACCAGCCTTTCTCACTTATTCCACGTTGGCCCTCAAAAATAGCAAACGTCCCAAGATTGCTGCCACGCCCAAGCAGCCACGAGGGGAAACCATGGCTTCTTTTAAAGCTCTCTGGGAACCGCTTCCATCGTCCATCAGAGCTTGGCTCTCCGTGCTTTCCTGGCGCCTTCAGCCTCAAAACCAGCCTTTCTCACTTATTCCAGGGCCGCCTTCAAAAATAGCAAACGTCCCAAGATTGCTGCCACGCCCAAGCAGCCACGAGGGGAAACCATGGCTTCTTTTAAAGCTCTCTGGGAACCGCTTCCATCGTCCATCAGAGCTTGGCTCTCCGTGCTTTCCTGGCGCCTTCAGCCTCAAAACCAGCCTTTCTCACTTATTCCAGTTGGCCCTCAAAAATAGCAAACGTCCCAAGATTGCTGCCACGCCCAAGCAGCCACGAGGGGAAACCATGGCTTCTTTTAAAGCTCTCTGGGAACCGCTTCCATCGTCCATCAGAGCTTGGCTCTCCGTGCCTTCCTGGCGCCTTCAGCCTCAAAACCAGCCTTTCTCACTTATTCCAGGGCCTTCAAAAATAGCAAACGTCCCAAGATGGCTGCCACGCCCAAGCAGCCACGAGGGGAAACCATGGCTTCTTTTAAAGCTCTCTGGGAACCGCTTCCATCGTCCATCAGAGCTTGGCTCTCCGTGCCTTCCTGGCGCCTTCAGCCTCAAAACCAGCCTTTCTCACTTATTCCAGTGGCCCTTCAAAAATAGCAAACGTCCCAAGATTGCTGCCACGCCCAAGCAGCCACGAGGGGAAACCATGGCTTGTTTTAAAGCTCTCTGGGAACCGCTTCCATCGTCCATCAGAGCTTGGCTCTCCGTGCTTTCCTGGCGCCTTCAGCCTCAAAACCAGCCTTTCTCACTTATTCCACGTTGGCCTCAAAAATAGCAAACGTCCCAAGATTGCTGCCACGCCCAAGCAGCCACGAGGGGAAACCATGGCTTCTTTTAAAGCTCTCTGGGAACCGCTTCCATCGTCCATCAGAGCTTGGCTCTCCGTGCTTTCCTGGCGCCTTCAGCCTCAAAACCAGCCTTTCTCACTTATTCCACGTTGGCCTCAGAAATAGCAAACGTCCCAAGATGGCTGCCACGCCCAAGCAGCCATGGGGGAAACCATGGCTTGTTTTAAAGCTCTCTGGGAACCGCTTCCATCGTCCATCAGAGCTTGGCTCTCCGGGCTTGCCTGGCGCCTTCAGCCTCAAAACCAGCCTTTCTCACTTATTCCAGGGCCCCCTTCAAAAATAGCAAACGTCCCAAGATTGCTGCCACGCCCAAGCAGCCACGAGGGAGAACCATGGCTTCTTTTAAAGCTCTCTGGGAACCGCTTCCATCGTCCATCAGAGCTTGGCTCTCCGTGCTTTCCTGGCGCCTTCAGCCTCAAAACCAGCCTTTCTCACTTATCCAGGGCGGCCTTCAAAATAGCAAACGTCCGAAGATGGCTGCCACGCCCAAGCAGCCACGAGGGAGAACCATGGCTTCTTTTAAAGCTCTCTGGGAACCGCTTCCATCGTCCATCAGAGCTTGGCTCTCCGTGCTTTCCTGGCGCCTTCAGCCTCAAAACCAGCCTTTCTCACTTATTCCATGACCCCCTTCTAAAATAGCAAACGTCCCAAGATTGCTGCCACGCCCAAGCAGCCACCAGGGGAAACCATGGCTTCTTTTAAAGCTCTCTGGGAACCGCTTCCATCGTCCATCAGAGCTTGGCTCTCCGTGCTTCCTGGCGCCTTCAGCCTCAAAACCAGCCTTTCTCACTTATTCCAGTTGGCCTTCAAAAATAGCAAACGTCCCAAGATTGCTGCCACGCCCAAGCAGCCACGAGGGGAAACCATGGCTTCTTTTAAAGCTCTCTGGGAACCGCTTCCATCGTCCATCAGAGCTTGGCTCTCCGTGCTTTCCTGGCGCCTTCAGCCTCAAAACCAGCCTTTCTCACTTATTCCAGGGCAGGCCTTCAAAATGACCAAACGTCCGAAGATGGCTGCCACGCCCAAGCAGCCACGAGGGAAAACCTGGGCTTCTTTTAAAGCTCTCTGGGAACCGCTTCCATCGTCCATCAGAGCTTGGCTCTCCGTGCTTTCCTGGCGCCTTCAGCCTCAAAACCAGCCTTTCTCACTTATTCCACGTTGGCCTTCAAAAATAGCAAACGTCCCAAGATTGCTGCCACGCCCAAGCAGCCACGAGGGGAAACCATGGCTTCTTTTAAAGCTCTCTGGGAACCGCTTCCATCGTCCATCAGAGCTTGGCTCTCCGTGCTTTCCTGGCGCCTTCAGCCTCAAAACCAGCCTTTCTCACTTATTCCAGTTTGCCCTTCAAAAATAGCAAACGTCCCAAGATTGCTGCCACGCCCAAGCAGCCACGAGGGGAAACCATGGCTTCTTTTAAAGCTCTCTGGGAACCGCTTCCATCGTCCATCAGAGCTTGGCTCTCCGTGCTTTCCTGGCGCCTTCAGCCTCAAAACCAGCCTTTCTCACTTATTCCACGTTTGGCCTTCAAAAATAGCAAACGTCCCAAGATTGCTGCCACGCCCAAGCAGCCATGGGGAAACCATGGCTTCTTTTAAAGCTCTCTGGGAACCGCTTCCATCGTCCATCAGAGCTTGGCTCTCCGTGCTTTCCTGGCGCCTTCAGCCTCAAAACCAGCCTTTCTCACTTATTCCAGGGCGCACTTCAAAAATAGCAAACGTCCCAAGATGGCTGCCACGCCCAAGCAGCCACGAGGGAAAACCATGGCTTCTTTTAAAGCTCTCTGGGAACCGCTTCCATCGTCCATCAGAGCTTGGCTCTCCGTGCCTTCCTGGCGCCTTCAGCCTCAAAACCAGCCTTTCTCACTTATTCCACGTTCGCCTCAAAAATAGCAAAGTCCCAAGATTGCTGCCACGCCCAAGCAGCCACGAGGGGAAACCATGGCTTCTTTTAAAGCTCTCTGGGAACCGCTTCCATCGTCCATCAGAGCTTGGCTCTCCGTGCTTTCCTGGCGCCTTCAGCCTCAAAACCAGCCTTTCTCACTTATTCCACGCTTGGCCTTAAAAAATAGCAAACGTCCCAAGATTGCTGCCACGCCCAAGCAGCCACGAGGGGAAACCATGGCTTCTTTTAAAGCTCTCTGGGAACCGCTTCCATCGTCCATCAGAGCTTGGCTCTCCGTGCCTTCCTGGCGCCTTCAGCTTCAAAACCAGCCTTTCTCATTCGCACCAGGGCAGGCCTTCAAAATGACCAAACGTCTGGAGATGGCTGCCACGCCCAAGCAGCCACGAGGGAAAACTGGGGCTTCTTTTAAAGCTCTCTGGGAACCGCTTCCATCGTCCATCAGAGCTTGGCTCTCCGTGCCTTCCTGGCGCCTTCAGCCTCAAAACCAGCCTTTCTCACTTATTCCAGGGCCCCCTTCAAAAATAGCAAACGTCCCAAGATTGCTGCCACGCCCAAGCAGCCACGAGGGGAATACCATGGCTTGTTTTAAAGCTCTCTGGGAACCGCTTCCATCGTCCATCAGAGCTTGGCTCTCCGTGCTTGCCTGGCGCCTTCAGCCTCAAAACGAGCCTTTCTCACTTATTCCAGGGCCCCCTTCAAAAATAGCAAACGTCCCAAGATTGCTGCCACGCCCAAGCAGCCACGAGGGGAAACCATGGCTTCTTTTAAAGCTCTCTGGGAACCGCTTCCATCGTCCATCAGAGCTTGGCTCTCCGTGCTTTCCTGGCGCCTTCAGCCTCAAAACCAGCCTTTCTCACTTATTCCACGTTTGCCTTCAAAAATAGCAAACGTCCCAAGATTGCTGCCACGCCCAAGCAGCCACGAGGGGAAACCATGGCTTGTTTTAAAGCTCTCTGGGAACCGCTTCCATCGTCCATCAGAGCTTGGCTCTCCGTGCTTTCCTGGCGCCTTCAGCTCAAAACCAGCCTTTCTCACTTATCCACGGGCGGCCTCAAAAATGACCAAAGTCCGAAGATGGCTGCCACGCCCAAGCAGCCACGAGGGAAACCATGGCTTCTTTTAAAGCTCTCTGGGAACCGCTTCCATCGTCCATCAGAGCTTGGCTCTCCGTGCTTCCTGGCGCCTTCAGCCTCAAAACCAGCCTTTCTCACTTATTCCACGTTGGCCTCAAAAATAGCAAACGTCCCAAGATGGCTGCCACGCCCAAGCAGCCACGAGGGGAAACCATGGCTTCTTTTAAAGCTCTCTGGGAACCGCTTCCATCGTCCATCAGAGCTTGGCTCTCCGTGCTTTCCTGGCGCCTTCAGCCTCAAAACCAGCCTTTCTCACTTATTCCACGTTGCCCTCAAAAATAGCAAACGTCCCAAGATGGCTGCCACGCCCAAGCAGCCACGAGGGGAAACCATGGCTTCTTTTAAAGCTCTCTGGGAACCGCTTCCATCGTCCATCAGAGCTTGGCTCTCCGTGCTTTCCTGGCGCCTTCAGCCTCAAAACCAGCCTTTCTCACTTATTCCACGTTTGGCCTCAAAAATAGCAAACGTCCCAAGATGGCTGCCACGCCCAAGCAGCCACGAGGGGAATACCATGGCTTCTTTTAAAGCTCTCTGGGAACCGCTTCCATCGCCCACCAGAGCTTGGAGCTCCAGGCTTGCCTGGCACCTTCAGCCTCAAAACCAGCCTTCTCACTTATTCCAGGGCCCCCTTCAAAAATAGCAAACGTCCCAAGATTGCTGCCACGCCCAAGCAGCCACGAGGGGAAACCATGGCTTCTTTTAAAGCTCTCTGGGAACCGCTTCCATCGTCCATCAGAGCTTGGCCCTCCGTGCTTTCCTGGCGCCTTCAGCTTCAAAACCAGCCTTTCTCATTCGCACCAGGGCAGGCCTTCAAAATGACCAAATGTCTGGAGATGGCTGCCACGCCCAAGCAGGCACGAGGGAAAACTGGGGCTTCTTTTAAAGCTCTCTGGGAACCGCTTCCATCGTCCATCAGAGCTTGGCTCTCCGTGCTTCCTGGCGCCTTCAGCCTCAAAACCAGCCTTTCTCACTTATTCCATGTTTGGCCTCAAAAAGAGCAAACGTCCCAAGATTGCTGCCACGCCCAAGCAGCCACGAGGGAAAACCATGGCTTCTTTTAAAGCTCTCTGGGAACCGCTTCCATCGTCCATCAGAGCTTGGCTCTCCGTGCTTTCCTGGCGCCTTCAGCCTCAAAACCAGCCTTTCTCACTTATTCCACGTTTGGCCTCAGAAATAGCAAACGTCCCAAGATTGCTGCCACGCCCAAGCAGCCACGAGGGGAAACCATGGCTTCTTTTAAAGCTCTCTGGGAACCGCTTCCATCGTCCATCAGAGCTTGGCTCTCCGTGCTTTCCTGGCGCCTTCAGCCTCAAAACCAGCCTTTCTCATTCGCGCCAGGGCAGGCCTTCAAAATGACCATATGTCTGAAGATGGCTGCCACGCCCAAGCAGGCACCAGGGAAAACTGGGGCTTCTTTTAAAGCTCTCTGGGAACCGCTTCCATCGTCCATCAGAGCTTGGCTCTCCGTGCTTTCCTGGCGCCTTCAGCCTCAAAACCAGCCTTTCTCACTTATTCCACGTTTGGCCTCAGAAATAGCAAACGTCCCAAGATTGCTTCCACGCCCAAGCAGCCACGAGGGGAAACCATGGCTTCTTTTAAAGCTCTCTGGGAACCGCTTCCATCGTCCGTCAGAGCTTGGCTCTCCGTGCTTTCCTGGCGCCTTCAGCCTCAAAACCAGCCTTTCTCACTTATTCCACGTTTGGCCTCAAAAATAGCAAACATCCCAAGATGGCTGCCACGCCCAAGCAGCCACGAGGGGAAACCATGGCTTCTTTTAAAGCTCTCTGGGAACCGCTTCCATCGTCCATCAGAGCTTGGCTCTCCGTGCTTTCCTGGCGCCTTCAGCTTCAAAACCAGCCTTTCTCATTCGCACCAGGGCAGGCCTCAAAATGACCATATGTCTGGAGATGGCTGCCACGCCCAAGCAGCCACGAGGGGAAACCATGGCTTGTTTTAAAGCTCTCTGGGAACCGCTTCCATCGTCCATCAGAGCTTGGCTCTCCGTGCTTTCCTGGCGCCTTCAGCCTCAAAACCAGCCTTTCTCACTTATTCCACGTTTGGCCTCAGAAATAGCAAACGTCCCAAGATTGCTTCCACGCCCAAGCAGCCACGAGGGGAAACCATGGCTTCTTTTAAAGCTCTCTGGGAACCGCTTCCATCGTCCATCAGAGCTTGGCTCTCCGTGCCTTCCTGGCGCCTTCAGCCTCAAAACCAGCCTTTCTCACTTATTCCATGTTTGGCCTCAAAAATAGCAAACGTCCCAAGATTGCTGCCACGCCCAAGCAGCCACGAGGGGAAACCATGGCTTGTTTTAAAGCTCTCTGGGAACCGCTTCCATCGTCCATCAGAGCTTGGCTCTCCGTGCTTTCCTGGCGCCTTCAGCCTCAAAACCAGCCTTTCTCACTTATTCCACGTTTGGCCTTCAAAAATAGCAAACGTCCCAAGATTGCTGCCACGCCCAAGCAGCCACGAGGGAATACCATGGCTTCTTTTAAAGCTCTCTGGGAACCGCTTCCATCGTCCATCAGAGCTTGGCTCTCCGTGCTTTCCTGGCACCTTCAGCTTCAAAACCAGCCTTTCTCATTCGCACCAGGGCAGGCCTTCAAAATGACCATATGTCTGGAGATGGCTGCCACGCCCAAGCAGGCACCAGGGGAAAACTGGGCTTCTTTTAAAGCTCTCTGGGAACCGCTTCCATCGTCCATCAGAGCTTGGCTCTCCGTGCCTTCCTGGCGCCTTCAGCCTCAAAACCAGCCTTTCTCACTTATTCAACGTTTGGCCTTCAAAAATACCAAACGTTCCAAGATTGCTGCCACGCCCAAGCAGCCACGAGGGGAAACCATGGCTTCTTTTAAAGCTCTCTGGGAACCGCTTCCATCGTCCATCAGAGCTTGGCTCTCCGTGCTTTCCTGGCGCCTTCAGCCTCAAAACCAGCCTTTCTCACTTATTCCACGTTTGGCCTTCAAAAATAGCAAACGTCCCAAGATTGCTGCCACGCCCAAGCAGCCACGAGGGGAATACCATGGCTTCTTTTAAAGCTCTCTGGGAACCGCTTCCATCGTCCGTCAGAGCTTGGCTCTCCGTGCCTTCCTGGCGCCTTCAGCCTCAAAACCAGCCTTTCTCATTCGCACCAGGGCAGGCCTTCAAAATGACCATACGTCTGGAGATGGCTACCACGCCCAAGCAGGCACGAGGGAAAACCATGGCTTCTTTTAAAGCTCTCTGGGAACCGCTTCCATCGTCCATCAGAGCTTGGCTCTCCGTGCCTTCCTGGCGCCTTCAGCCTCAAACCAGCCTTTCTCACTTATTCCAGGGCCCCCTTCAAAAATAGCAAACGTCCCAAGATTGCTGCCACGCCCAAGCAGCCACGAGGGGAATACCATGGCTTGTTTTAAAGCTCTCTGGGAACCGCTTCCATCGCCCATCAGAGCTTGGCTCTCCGTGCTTGCCTGCCACATTCAGCCTCAAAACGAGCCCTTCTCACTTATTCCAGGGCCCCCTTCAAAAATAGCAAACGTCCCAAGATTGCTGCCACGCCCAAGCAGCCACGAGGGGAAACCATGGCTTCTTTTAAAGCTCTCTGGGAACCGCTTCCATCGTCCATCAGAGCTTGGCTCTCCGTGCTTTCCTGGCGCCTTCAGCCTCAAAACCAGCCTTTCTCACTTATTCCACGTTTGGCCTCAAAAACATCAAACATCCCAAGATGGCTGCCACGCCCAAGCAGCCACGAGGGGAAACCATGGCTTGTTTTAAAGCTCTCTGGGAACCGCTTCCATCGTCCATCAGAGCTTGGCTCTCCGTGCTTTCCTGGCACCTTCAGCCTCAAAACCAGCCTTTCTCACTTATTCCAGGGCCCCCTTCAAAAATAGCAAACGTCCCAAGATTGCTGCCACGCCCAAGCAGCCACGAGGGGAAACCATGGCTTTTTTAAAGCTCTCTGGGAACCGCTTCCATCGTCCATCAGAGCTTGGCTCTCCGTGCTTTCCTGGCGCCTTCAGCCTCAAAACCAGCCTTTCTCACTTATTCCACGTTTGGCCTCAGAAATAGCAAACGTCCCAAGATGGCTGCCACGCCCAAGCAGCCACGAGGGGAATACCATGGCTTGTTTTAAAGCTCTCTGGGAACCGCTTCCATCGTCCATCAGAGCTTGGCTCTCCGTGCCTTCCTGGCGCCTTCAGCCTCAAAACCAGCCTTTCTCACTTATTCCATGTTTGGCCTCAAAAATAGCAAACGTCCCAAGATTGCTGCCACGCCCAAGCAGCCACGAGGGGAAACCATGGCTTCTTTTAAAGCTCTCTGGGAACCGCTTCCATCGTCCATCAGAGCTTGGCTCTCCGTGCTTTCCTGGCGCCTTCAGCCTCAAAACCAGCCTTTCTCACTTATTCCACGTTTGGCCTCAAAAGAGCAGACGTCCCAAGATTGCCTGCCACGCCAAGCAGCCACGAGGGAAAACATGGCTTCTTTTAAAGCTCTCTGGGAACCGCTTCCATCGCCCACCAGAGCTTGGCTCTCCGTGCTTTCCTGGTGCCTTCAGCCTCAAAACCAGCCTTTCTCACTTATTCCATGTTTGGTCTCAAAAAACATCAAACATCCCAAGATGGCTGCCATGCCCAAGCAGCCACAAGTGGAAACCATGGCTGGTTTAAAGCTCTCTGGGAACCGCTTCCATCGTCCATCAGAGCTTGGCTCTCCGTGCTTATCCTGGCACCTTCAGCTTCAAAACTAAGCCTTTCTCATTCGCACACAGGGCAGGCCTCCAAAATGACCATATGTCTGGAGATGGCTGCAACGCCCAAGGAGCCACGAGGGAAACCATGGATGGTTTTAAAGCTCTCTGGGAACCACTTCCAATCGTCCATCAGAGCTTGGCTCTCCGGTGCTTTCCTGGCGCCTTCAGCCTCAAAACAGCCTTTCTCACTTATGCCACAGTTTGCCTCAGAAATAGCAACATCCCAGATGCTTCCAACGCCCAAGCAGCCATGAGGGGAAACCATGGCTTTCTTTTAAAAGCTCTCTGGGAACCGCTTCCATTGTCCATCAGAGCTTGGCTCTCCGTGCCTTTCTGGCACCTTCAGCCTCAAAACCAACCTTTCTCACTTAATTCCATGTTTGGCCTCAAAAAACATCAAACATCCCAAGATGGCTGCCATGCCAAGCAGCCACGAGGGGAAAACCATGGCTTGTTTTAAAAGCTCTCTGGGAACCGCTTCCATCGTCCATCAGAGCTTGGCTCTCCGTGCTTTCCTGGCCTCCTTCAGCCTCAACAACCTAGCCTTTCTCACTTATTCCAACGTTTTGCCTTAAAAATACCAAACGTCCCAAGATTGCTTCCACGCCCAAGCAGCCATGAGGGGAATCCATGGCTTCTTTTAAAGCTCTCTGGGAACCGCTTCCATCGTCCATCAGAGCTTGGCTCTCCGTGCTTTCCTGGCACCTTCAGCCTCGAAAACAGCCTTTCTCATTCGCACCAGGGCAGGCCTCAAAAATGACCATATGTCTGGAGATTGCTGCCATGCCCAAGCAGCCACGAGGGAAAACTGGGGCTTCTTTTAAAGCTCTCTGGGACCGCTTCCATCGTCCATCAGAGCTTGGCTCTCCGTGCCTTCCTGGCGCCTTCAGCCTCAAACCAGCCTTTCTCACTTATTCCAGGGCCCCCTTCAAAATAGCACACGTCCGCACAGATGCCTGCCACGCCCAAGCAGCCACGAGGGAATACCATGGCTTGTTTTAAAGCTCTCTGGGAACCGCTTCCTTCGCCCACCAGAGCTTGGAGATCCAGGCTTGCCTGCCACATTCAGCCTCAAAACGAGCCCTTCTCACTTATTCCAGGGCCCCCTTCAAAAATAGCAAAACTTCCCAGATTGCTGCCACGCCCAAGCCGCCATGAGGGGAAACCAGGCTTCTTTTAAAGCTCTCTGGGAACCGCTTTCATCGTCCGTCAGAGCCTTGGCTCTCCGTGCTTTCCTGTGCTTCAGCCTCAAATCCAACCTTTCTCACTTATTCCACGTTTGGCCTACAAAACATCAAACATCCCAAGATGGCTGCCCATGCCCAAGCAGCCACGAGGGGAAACCATGGCTTGTTTTAAAGCTCTCTGGAACCGCTTCCATCGTCCATCAGAGCTTGGCTCTCCGTGCTTTGCTGGCACCTTCAGCCTCAAAACCAGCCTTTCTCATTCGCACCGGGGCAGGCCTCCAAAATGACCATATGTCTGGAGATGGCTGCAACGCCCAAGCAGCCACGAGGGGAAACCATGGATTGTTTTAAAGCTCTCTGGGAACCACTTCCATCGCCCATCAGAGCTTGGCTCTCCATGCTTTCCTGGCGCCTTCAGCCTCAAACCAGCCTTTCTCACTTATTCCACGTTTGGCTCAGAATATAGGAAACATCCCAAGATGGCTGCCACGCCCAAGCAGCCATGGGGGAATACCATGGCTTGTTTTAAAGCTCTCTGGGAACGCTTCCATCGTCCATCAGAGCTTGGCTCTCCGTGCCTTCTGGCGCCTTCAGCCTCAAAACCAGCCTTTCTCACTTATTCCATGTTTGGCCTCAAAAACATCAAACATCCCAAGATGGCTGCCATGCCCAAGCAGCCACGAGGGGAAACCAGGGCTTCTTTTAAAACCTCTCTGGGAACCGCTTCCATTGTCCACCAGAGCTTGGCTCTCCGTACTTTTCTGGCGCCTTCAGCCTCAAAACCAGCCTTTCTCACTTATTCCACGTTTGGCCTCAGAAAATAGCAAACGTCCCAGATTGCTTCCACGCCAAGCAGCCACGAGGGGAAACCATGGCTTCTTTTAAAGCTCTCTGGGAACCGCTTTCATCGTCCGTCAGAGCTTGGCTCTCCGTGCTTTCCTGTGCCTTCAGCCTCAAATCCAACCTTTCTCACTTATTCCACGTTTGGCCTCAGAAATAGCAAACGTGCCAAGATGGCTGCCACGCCCAAGCAGCCATGGGGGAATACCATGGCTTCTTTTAAAGGTCTCTGGGAACCGCTTCCATCGTCCATCAGAGCTTGGCTCTCCATGCTTTCCTGGCGCCTTCAGCCTCAAAACCAGCCTTTCTCACTTATTCCGTTTGGCCTCAAAAACATCAAAAATCCCAAGATGGCTGCCATGCCCAAGCAGCCACGAGGGGAAACCATGGCTTCTTTTAAAGCTCTCTGGGAACCGCTTCCATCGTCCATCAGAGCTTGGCTCTCCGTGCTTTCCTGGTGCCTTCAGCCTCAAATCCAACCTTTCTCACTTATTCCACGTTTGGCCTCAAAAACATCAAACATCCCAAGATGGCTGCCATGCCCAAGCAGCCACGAGGGGAAACCATGGCTTGTTTTAAAGCTCTCTGGGAACCGCTTCCATCGTCATCAGAGCTTGGCTCTCCGTGCTTTCCTGGCACCTTCAGCTTCAAAACCAGCCTTTCTCATTCGCACCGGGGCAGGCCTCCAAAATGACCATATGTCTGGAGATGGCTGCAACGCCCAAGCAGCCACGAGGGGAAACCATGGATTGTTTTAAAGCTCTCTGGGAACCACTTCCATCGCCCATCAGAGCTGGCTCTCCGTGCTTTCCTGGCGCCTTCAGCCTCAAAACCAGCCTTTCTCACTTATTCCACGTTTGGCCTCAGAAATAGCAAACGTCCCAAGATGGCTGCCACGCCCAAGCAGCCATGGGGGGAATACCATGGCTTGTTTTAAAGCTCTCTGGGAACCGCTTCCATTGTCCATCAGAGCTTGGCTCTCCATGCCTTCCTGGCGCCTTCAGCCTCAAAACCAGCCTTTCTCACTTATTCCATGTTTGGCCTCAAAAACATCAAACTTCCCAAGATGACTGCCATGCCCAAGCAGCCACGAGGGGAAACCATGGCTTCATTTAAAGCTCTCTGGGAACCGCTTTCATCGTCCGTCAGAGCTTGGCTCTCCGTGCTTTCCTGGCGCCTTCAGCCTCAAAACCAGCCTTTCTCACTTATTCCATGTTTGGGCTCAAATAGAGCAGACGTCCCAAGATTGCTGCCACGCCCAAGCAGCCACGAGGGAAAACCATGGCTTCTTTTAAAGCTCTCTGGGAACCGCTTCCATCGCCCACCAGAGCTTGGCTCTCCGTGCTTTCCTGGTGCCTTCAGCCTCAAAACCAACCTTTCTCACTTATTCCATGTTTGGTCTCAAAAACATCAAACATCCCAAGATGGCTGCCATGCCCAAGCAGCCACAAGTGGAAACCATGGCTTGTTTTAAAGCTCTCTGGGAACCGCTTCCATCGTCCATCAGAGCTTGGCTCTCCGTGCTTTCCTGGCACCTTCAGCTTCAAAACTAGCCTTTCTCATTCGCACCAGGGCAGGCCTCCAAAATGACCATATGTCTGGAGATGGCTGCAACGCCCAAGCAGCCACGAGGGGAAACCATGGATTGTTTTAAAGCTCTCTGGGAACCACTTCCATCGTCCATCAGAGCTTGGCTCTCCGTGCTTTCCTGGCGCCTTCAGCCTCAAAACCAGCCTTTCTCACTTATTCCACGTTTGGCCTCAGAAATAGCAAACATCCCAAGATTGCTTCCACGCCCAAGCAGCCATGAGGGGAAACCATGGCTTCTTTTAAAGCTCTCTGGGAACCGCTTCCATTGTCCATCAGAGCTTGGCTCTCCGTGCCTTTCTGGCACCTTCAGCCTCAAAACCAACCTTTCTCACTTATTCCATGTTTGGCCTCAAAAACATCAAACATCCCAAGATGGCTGCCATGCCCAAGCAGCCACGAGGGGAAACCATGGCTTGTTTTAAAGCTCTCTGGGAACCGCTTTCATCGTCCATCAGAGCTTGGCTCTCCGTGCTTTCCTGGCGCCTTCAGCCTCAAAACCAGCCTTTCTCACTTATTCCACGTTTGGCCTTAAAAATACCAAACGTCCCAAGATTGCTTCCACGCCCAAGCAGCCATGGAGGAATACCATGGCTTCTTTTAAAGCTCTCTGGGAACCGCTTCCATCGTCCATCAGAGCTTGGCTCTCCGTGCTTTCCTGGCACCTTAAGCTTCAAAACCAGCCTTTCTCATTCGCACCAGGGCAGGCCTTCAAAATGACCATATGTCTGGAGATGGCTACCACGCCCAAGCAGGCACCAGGGAAAACTGGGGCTTCTTTTAAAGCTCTCTGGGAACCGCTTCCATCGTCCATCAGAGCTTGGCTCTCCGTGCCTTCCTGGCGCCTTCAGCCTCAAACCAGCCTTTCTCACTTATTCCAGGGCCCCCTTCAAAAATAGCAAACGTCCCAAGATTGCTGCCACGCCCAAGCAGCCACGAGGGGAATACCATGGCTTGTTTTAAAGCTCTCTGGGAACCGCTTCCTTCGCCCACCAGAGCTTGGAGATCCAGGCTTGCCTGCCACATTCAGCCTCAAAACGAGCCCTTCTCACTTATTCCAGGGCCCCTTCAAAAATAGCAAACGTCCCAAGATTGCTGCCACGCCCAAGCAGCCACGAGGGGAAACCATGGCTTCTTTTAAAGCTCTCTGGGAACCGCTTTCATCGTCCGTCAGAGCTTGGCTCTCCGTGCTTTCCTGGTGCCTTCAGCCTCAAATCCAACCTTTCTCACTTATTCCACGTTTGGCCTCAAAAACATCAAACATCCCAAGATGGCTGCCATGCCCAAGCAGCCACGAGGGGAAACCATGGCTTGTTTTAAAGCTCTCTGGGAACCGCTTCCATCGTCCATCAGAGCTTGGCTCTCCGTGCTTTCCTGGCACCTTCAGCTTCAAAACCAGCCTTTCTCATTCGCACCGGGGCAGGCCTCCAAAATGACCATATGTCTGGAGATGGCTGCAACGCCCAAGCAGCCACGAGGGGAAACCATGGATTGTTTTAAAGCTCTCTGGGAACCACTTCCATCGCCCATCAGAGCTTGGCTCTCCATGCTTTCCTGGCGCCTTCAGCCTCAAAACCAGCCTTTCTCACTTATTCCACGTTTGGCCTCAGAAATAGGAAACATCCCAAGATGGCTGCCACGCCCAAGCAGCCATGGGGGAATACCATGGCTTGTTTTAAAGCTCTCTGGGAACCGCTTCCATTGTCCATCAGAGCTTGGCTCTCCGTGCCTTCCTGGCGCCTTCAGCCTCAAAACCAGCCTTTCTCACTTATTCCATGTTTGGCCTCAAAACATCAAACTTCCCAAGATGGCTGCCATGCCCAAGCAGCCACGAGGGGAAACCATGGCTTCTTTTAAAGCTCTCTGGGAACCGCTTCCATTGTCCACCAGAGCTTGGCTCTCCGTACTTTTCTGGCGCCTTCAGCCTCAAAACCAGCCTTTCTCACTTATTCCACGTTTGGCCTCAGAAATAGCAAACGTCCCAAGATTGCTTCCACGCCCAAGCAGCCACGAGGGGAAACCATGGCTTCTTTTAAAGCTCTCTGGGAACCGCTTTCATCGTCCGTCAGAGCTTGGCTCTCCGTGCTTTCCTGGTGCCTTCAGCCTCAAATCCAACCTTTCTCACTTATTCCACGTTTGGCCTCAGAAATAGCAAACGTGCCAAGATGGCTGCCACGCCCAAGCAGCCATGGGGGAATACCATGGCTTCTTTTAAAGGTCTCTGGGAACCGCTTCCATCGTCCATCAGAGCTTGGCTCTCCATGCTTTCCTGGCGCCTTCAGCCTCAAAACCAGCCTTTCTCACTTATTCCGTTTGGCCTCAAAAACATCAAAAATCCCAAGATGGCTGCCATGCCCAAGCAGCCACGAGGGGAAACCATGGCTTCTTTTAAAGCTCTCTGGGAACCGCTTCCATCGTCCATCAGAGCTTGGCTCTCCGTGCTTTCCTGGTGCCTTCAGCCCCAAAACCAACCTTTCTCACTTATTCCACGTTTGGGCTCAGAAATAGCAAATGTGCCAAGATGGCTGCCACGCCCAAGCAGCCATGGGGGAATACCATGGCTTGTTTTAAAGCTCTCTGGGAACCGCTTCCATCGCCCACCAGAGCTTGGAGATCCAGGCTTGCCTGCCACATTCAGCCTCAAAAACGAGCCCTTCTCACTTATTCCAGGGCCCCCTTCAAAAATAGCAAACGTCCCAAGATTGCTGCCACGCCCAAGCAGCCACGAGGGGAAACCATGGCTTCTTTTAAAGCTCTCTGGGAACCGCTTCCAGCGTCCATCAGAGCTTGGCCCTCCGTGCTTTCCTGGCACCTTCAGCTTCAAAACCAGCCTTTCTCATTCGCACCAGGGCAGGCCTTCAAAATGACCATATGTCTGGAGATGGCTGCCACGCCCAAGCAGGCACCAGGGAAACTGGGGCTTCTTTTAAAGCTCTCTGGAAACCGCTTCCATCGTCCGTCAGAGCTTGGCTCTCCATGCTTTCCTGGTGCCTTCAGCCTCAAAACCAGCCTTTCTCACTTATTCCACGTTTGGCCTCAGAAATAGCAAACGTCCCAAGATTGCTTCCACGCCCAAGCAGCCACGAGGGGAAACCATGGCTTCTTTTAAAGCTCTCTGGGAACCGCTTTCATCGTCCGTCAGAGCTTGGCTCTCCGTGCTTTCCTGGTGCCTTCAGCCTCAAAACCAACCTTTCTCACTTATTCCACGTTTGGCCTCAAAAACATCAAACATCCCAAGATGGCTGCCATGCCCAAGCAGCCACGAGGGGAAACCGTGGCTTCTTTTAAAGCTCTCTGGGAACCGCTTCCATCGTCCATCAGAGCTTGGCTCTCCGTGCTTTCCTGGCACCTTCAGCTTCAAAACCAGCCTTTCTCAATTCGCACCAGGGCAGGCCTCCAAAATGACCATATGTCTGGAGATGGCTGCAACGCCCAAGCAGCCACGAGGGGAAACCATGGATTGTTTTAAAGCTCTCTGGGAACCGCTTTCCATCGCCCATCAGAGCTTGGCTCTCCGTGCTTTCCTGGTGCCTTCAGCCTCAAACCAGCCTTTCTCACTTATTCCACGTTTGGCCTCAGAAATAGCAAACATCCCAAGATGGCTGCCACGCCCAAGCAGCCATGGGGGAATACCATGGCTTGTTTTAAAGCTCTCTGGGAACCGCTTCCATCGTCCATCAGAGCTTGGCTCTCCGTGCCTTCCTGGCGCCTTCAGCCTCAAAAGCAGCCTTTCTCACTTATTCCATGTTTGGGCTCAAATAGAGCAGACGTCCCAAGATTGCTGCCACGCCCAAGCAGCCACGAGGGAAAACCATGGCTTCTTTTAAAGCTCTCTGGGAACCGCTTTCATCGTCCGTCAGAGCTTGGCTCTCCGTGCTTTCGTGGTGCCTTCAGCCTCAAATCCAACCTTTCTCACTTATTCCACGTTTGGCCTCAAAAACATCAAACATCCCAAGATGGCTGCCATGCCCAAGCAGCCACGAGGGGAAACCATGGCTGCTTTTAAAGCTCTCTGGGAACCGCTTCCATCGTCCATCAGAGCTTGGCTCTCCGTGCTTTCCTGGCACCTTCAGCTTCAAAACCAGCCTTTCTCATTCGCACCAGGGGCAGGCCTCCAAAATGACCATATGTCTGGAGATGGCTGCAACGCCCAAGCAGCCACGAGGGGAAACCATGGATTGTTTTAAAGCTCTCTGGGAACCACTTCCATCGTCCATCAGAGCTTGGCTCTCCGTGCTTTCCTGGCGCCTTCAGCCTCAAAACCAGCCTTTCTCACTTATTCCACGTTTGGCCTCAGAAATAGCAAACATCCCAAGATTGCTTCCACGCCCAAGCAGCCATGAGGGGAAACCATGGCTTCTTTTAAAGCTCTCTGGGAACCGCTTCCATTGTCCATCAGAGCTTGGCTCTCCGTGCCTTTCTGGCACCTTCAGCCTCAAAACCAACCTTTCTCACTTATTCCAGTTTGGCCTCAAAAACATCAAACATCCCAAGATGGCTGCCACGCCCAAGCAGCCACGAGGGGAAACCATGGCTTGTTTTAAAGCTCTCTGGGAACCGCTTCCATCGTCCATCAGAGCTTGGCTCTCCGTGCTTTCCTGGCGCCTTCAGCCTCAAAACCAGCCTTTCTCACTTATTCCACGTTTGGCCTTAAAAATACCAAACGTCCCAAGATTGCTTCCACGCCCAAGCAGCCATGGAGGAATACCATGGCTTCTTTTAAAGCTCTCTGGGAACCGCTTCCATCGTCCATCAGAGCTTGGCTCTCCGTGCTTTCCTGGCACCTTCAGCTTCAAAACCAGCCTTTCTCATTCGCACAGGGCAGGCCTCAAAATGACCATATGTCTGGAGATGGCTGCCACGCCCAAGCAGCCACGAGGGAAAACCATGGCTTCTTTTAAAGCTCTCTGGGAACCGCTTCCATCGTCCATCAGAGCTTGGCTCTCCGTGCCTTCCTGGCGCCTTCAGCCTCAAACCAGCCTTTCTCACTTATTCCAGGGCCCCCCTTCAAAAATAGCAAACGTCCCAAGATTGCTGCCACACCCAAGCAGCCACGAGGGGAATACCATGGCTTGTTTTAAAGCTCTCTGGGAACCGCTTCCTTCGCCCACCAGAGCTTGGAGATCCAGGCTTGCCTGCCACATTCAGCCTCAAAACGAGCCCTTCTCACTTATTCCAGGGCCCCCTTCAAAAATAGCAAACGTCCCAAGATTGCTGCCACGCCCAAGCAGCCACGAGGGGAAACCATGGCTTCTTTTAAAGCTCTCTGGGAACCGCTTTCATCGTCCGTCAGAGCTTGGCTCTCCGTGCTTTCCTGGTGCCTTCAGCCTCAAATCCAACCTTTCTCACTTATTCCACGTTTGGCCTCAAAAACATCAAACATCCCAAGATGGCTGCCATGCCCAAGCAGCCACGAGGGGAAACCATGGCTTGTTTTAAAGCTCTCTGGGAACCGCTTCCATCGTCCATCAGAGCTTGGCTCTCCGTGCTTTCCTGGCACCTTCAGCTTCAAAACCAGCCTTTCTCATTCGCACCGGGGCAGGCCTCCAAATGACCATATGTCTGGAGATGGCTGCAACGCCCAAGCAGCCACGAGGGGAAACCATGGATTGTTTTAAAGCTCTCTGGGAACCACTTCCATCGCCCATCAGAGCTTGGCTCTCCATGCTTTCCTGGCGCCTTCAGCCTCAAAACCAGCCTTTCTCACTTATTCCACGTTTGGCCTCAGAAATAGGAAACATCCCAAGATGGCTGCCACGCCCAAGCAGCCATGGGGGAATACCATGGCTTGTTTTAAAGCTCTCTGGGAACCGCTTCCATTGTCCATCAGAGCTTGGCTCTCCGTGCCTTCCTGGCGCCTTCAGCCTCAAAACCAGCCTTTCTCACTTATTCCATGTTTGGCCTCAAAAACATCAAACTTCCCAAGATGGCTGCCATGCCCAAGCAGCCACGAGGGGAAACCATGGCTTCTTTTAAAGCTCTCTGGGAACCGCTTCCATTGTCCACCAGAGCTTGGCTCTCCGTACTTTTCTGGCGCCTTCAGCCTCAAAACCAGCCTTTCTCACTTATTCCACGTTTGGCCTCAGAAATAGCAAACGTCCCAAGATTGCTTCCACGCCCAAGCAGCCACGAGGGGAAACCATGGCTTCTTTTAAAGCTCTCTGGGAACCGCTTTCATCGTCCGTCAGAGCTTGGCTCTCCGTGCTTTCCTGGTGCCTTCAGCCTCAAATCCAACCTTTCTCACTTATTCCACGTTTGGCCTCAGAAATAGCAACGTGCCAAGATGGCTGCCACGCCCAAGCAGCCATGGGGGAATACCATGGCTTCTTTTAAAGGTCTCTGGGAACCGCTTCCATCGTCCATCAGAGCTTGGCTCTCCATGCTTTCCTGGCGCCTTCAGCCTCAAAACCAGCCTTTCTCACTTATTCCGTTTGGCCTCAAAACATCAAAAATCCCAAGATGGCTGCCATGCCCAAGCAGCCACGAGGGGAAACCATGGCTTCTTTTAAAGCTCTCTGGGAACCGCTTCCATCGTCCATCAGAGCTTGGCTCTCCGTGCTTCCTGGTGCCTTCAGCCACAAAACCAACCTTTCTCACTTATTCCACGTTTGGGCTCAGAAATAGCAAATGTGCCAAGATGGCTGCCACGCCCAAGCAGCCATGGGGGAATACCATGGCTTGTTTTAAAGCTCTCTGGGAACCGCTTCCATCGCCCACCAGAGCTTGGAGATCCAGGCTTGCCTGCCACATTCAGCCTCAAAACGAGCCCTTCTCACTTATTCCAGGGCCCCCTTCAAAAATAGCAAACGTCCCAAGATTGCTGCCACGCCCAAGCAGCCACGAGGGGAAACCATGGCTTCTTTTAAAGCTCTCTGGGAACCGCTTCCAGCGTCCATCAGAGCTTGGCCCTCCGTGCTTTCCTGGCACCTTCAGCTTCAAAACCAGCCTTTCTCATTCGCACCAGGGCAGGCCTTCAAAATGACCATATGTCTGGAGATGGCTGCCACGCCCAAGCAGGCACCAGGGAAAACTGGGGCTTCTTTTAAAGCTCTCTGGAAACCGCTTCCATCGTCCGTCAGAGCTTGGCTCTCCATGCTTTCCTGGTGCCTTCAGCCTCAAACCAGCCTTTCTCACTTATTCCACGTTTGGCCTCAGAAATAGCAAACGTCCCAAGATGGCTTCCACGCCCAAGCAGCCACGAGGGGAAACCATGGCTTCTTTTAAAGCTCTCTGGGAACCGCTTTCATCGTCCGTCAGAGCTTGGCTCTCCGTGCTTTCCTGGTGCCTTCAGCCTCAAAACCAACCTTTCTCACTTATTCCACGTTTGGCCTCAAAAACATCAAACATCCCAAGATGGCTGCCATGCCCAAGCAGCCACGAGGGGAAACCGTGGCTTCTTTTAAAGCTCTCTGGGAACCGCTTCCATCGTCCATCAGAGCTTGGCTCTCCGTGCTTTCCTGGCACCTTCAGCTTCAAAACCAGCCTTTCTCATTCGCACCAGGGCAGGCCTCCAAAATGACCATATGTCTGGAGATGGCTGCAACGCCCAAGCAGCCACGAGGGGAAACCATGGATTGTTTTAAAGCTCTCTGGGAACCACTTCCATCGCCCATCAGAGCTTGGCTCTCCGTGCTTTCCTGGTGCCTTCAGCCTCAAAACCAGCCTTTCTCACTTATTCCACGTTTGGCCTCAGAAATAGCAAACATCCCAAGATGGCTGCCACGCCCAAGCAGCCATGGGGGAATACCATGGCTTGTTTTAAAGCTCTCTGGGAACCGCTTCCATCGTCCATCAGAGCTTGGCTCTCCGTGCCTTCCTGGCGCCTTCAGCCTCAAAAGCAGCCTTTCTCACTTATTCCATGTTTGGGCTCAAATAGAGCAGACGTCCCAAGATTGCTGCCACGCCCAAGCAGCCACGAGGGGAAACCATGGCTTCTTTTAAAGCTCTCTGGGAACCGCTTTCATCGTCCGTCAGAGCTTGGCTCTCCGTGCTTTCGTGGTGCCTTCAGCCTCAAATCCAACCTTTCTCACTTATTCCACGTTTGGCCTCAAAAACATCAAACATCCCAAGATGGCTGCCATGCCCAAGCAGCCACGAGGGGAAACCATGGCTTGTTTTAAAGCTCTCTGGGAACCGCTTCCATCGTCCATCAGAGCTTGGCTCTCCGTGCTTTCCTGGCACCTTCAGCTTCAAAACCAGCCTTTCTCATTCGCACCGGGGCTGGCCTCCAAAATGACCATATGTCTGGAGATGGCTGCAACGCCCAAGCAGCCACGAGGGGAAACCATGGATTGTTTTAAAGCTCTCTGGGAACCACTTCCATCGCCCATCAGAGCTTGGCTCTCCGTGCTTTCCTGGCGCCTTCAGCCTCAAAACCAGCCTTTCTCACTTATTCCACGTTTGGCCTCAGAAATAGGAAACATCCCAAGATGGCTGCCACGCCCAAGCAGCCATGGGGGAATACCATGGCTTGTTTTAAAGCTCTCTGTGAACCGCTTCCATCGTCCATCAGAACTTGGCTCTCCGTGCCTTCCTGGCGCCTTCAGCCTCAAAACCAGCCTTTCTCACTTATTCCATGTTTGGCCTCAAAAACATCAAACTTCCCAAGATGGCTGCCATGCCCAAGCAGCCACGAGGGGAAACCATGGCTTCTTTTAAAGCTCTCTGGGAACCGCTTCCATTGTCCACCAGAGCTTGGCTCTCCGTGCTTTTCTGGCGCCTTCAGCCTCAAAACCAGCCTTTCTCACTTATTCCACGTTTGGCCTCAGAAATAGCAAACGTCCCAAGATTGCTTCCACGCCCAAGCAGCCACGAGGGGAAACCATGGCTTGTTTTAAAGCTCTCTGGGAACCGCTTTCATCGTCCGTCAGAGCTTGGCTCTCCGTGCTTTCCTGGTGCCTTCAGCCTCAAATCCAACCTTTCTCACTTATTCCACGTTTGGCCTCAGAAATAGCAAACGTGCCAAGATGGCTGCCACGCCCAAGCAGCCATGGGGGAATACCATGGCTTGTTTTAAAGCTCTCTGGGAACCGCTTCCATCGTCCATCAGAGCTTGGCTCTCCATGCTTTCCTGGCGCCTTCAGCCTCAAAACCAGCCTTTCTCACTTCTTCCATGTTTGGCCTCAAAAACATCAAACATCCCAAGATGGCTGCCATGCCCAAGCAGCCACGAGGGGAAACCATGGCTTGTTTTAAAGCTCTCTGGGAACCGCTTCCATCGTCCATCAGAGCTTGGCTCTCCGTGCTTTCCTGGCACCTTCAGCTTCAAAACCAGCCTTTCTCATTCGCACCAGGGCAGGCCTCCAAAATGACCATATGTCTGGAGATGGCTGCAACGCCCAAGCAGCCACGAGGGGAAACCATGGGTTGTTTTAAAGCTCTCTGGGAACGACTTCCATCGTCCATCAGAGCTTGGCTCTCCATGCTTTCCTGGTGCCTTCAGCCTCAAAATCAGCCTTTCTCACTTATTCCACGTTTGGCCTCAGAAATAGCAAACATCCCAAGATGGCTGCCACGCCCAAGCAGCCATGGGGGAATACCATGGCTTGTTTTAAAGCTCTCTGGGAACCGCTTCCATCGCCCACCAGAGCTTGGAGATCCAGGCTTGCCTGCCACATTCAGCCTCAAAACGAGCCCTTCTCACTTATTCCAGGGCCCCCTTAAAAATAGCAAACGTCCCAAGATTGCTGCCACGCCCAAGCAGCCACGCGTGGAAACCATGGCTTCTTTTAAAGCTCTCTGGGAACCGCTTCCATTCTCCATCAGAGCTTGGCCCTCCGTGCTTTCCTGGCACCTTCAGCTTCAAAACCAGCCTTTCTCATTCGCACCAGGGCAGGCCTTCAAAATGACTATATGTCTGGAGATGGCTGCCACGCCCAAGCAGGCACCAGGGAAAACTGGGGCTTCTTTTAAAGCTCTCTGGAAACCGCTTCCATCGTCCATCAGAGCTTGGCTCTCCATGCTTTCCTGGTGCCTTCAGCCTCAAAACCAGCCTTTCTCACTTATTCCATGTTTGGGCTCAAATAGAGCAGACGTCCCAAGATTGCTGCCACGCCCAAGCAGCCACGAGGGAAAACCATGGCTTCTTTTAAAGCTCTCTGGAAACCGCTTCCATCGTCCATCAGAGCTTGGCTCTCCGTGCTTCCCTGGCACCTTCAGCCTCAAAACCAGCCTTTCTCACTTATTCCACGTTTGGCCTCAGAAATAGCAAACGTCCCAAGATTGCTGCCACGCCCAAGCAGCCACGAGGGGAAACCATGGCTTCTTTTAAAGCTCTCTGGGAACCGCTTCCAGCGTCCATCAGAGCTTGGCCCTCCGTGCTTTCCTGGCACCTTCAGCTTCAAAACCAGCCTTTCTCATTCGCACCAGGGCAGGCCTTCAAAATGACCATATGTCTGGAGATGGCTGCCACGCCCAAGCAGGCACCAGGGAAAACTGGGGCTTCTTTTAAAGCTCTCTGGAAACCGCTTCCATCGTCCGTCAGAGCTTGGCTCTCCGTGCTTTCCTGGTGCCTTCAGCCTCAAAACCAGCCTTTCTCACTTATTCCACGTTTGGCCTCAGAAATAGCAAACGTCCCAAGATTGCTGCCACGCCCAAGCAGCCACGAGGGGAAACCATGGCTTCTTTTAAAGCTCTCTGGGAACCGCTTTCATCGTCCGTCAGAGCTTGGCTCTCCGTGCTTTCCTGGTGCCTTCAGCCTCAAAACCAACCTTTCTCACTTATTCCACGTTTGGCCTTAAAAATACCAAACGTCCCAAGATTGCTTCCACGCCCAAGCAGCCATGGAGGAATACCATGGCTTCTTTTAAAGCTCTCTGGGAACCGCTTCCAGCGTCCATCAGAGCTTGGCTCTCCGTGCTTTCCTGGCACCTTCAGCTTCAAAACCAGCCTTTCTCATTCGCACCAGGGCAGGCCTTCAAAATGACCATACGTCTGGAGATGGCTACCACGCCCAAGCAGGCACCAGGGAAAACTGGGGCTTCTTTTAAAGCTCTCTGGGAACCGCTTCCATCGTCCATCAGAGCTTGGCTCTCCGTGCCTTCCTGGCGCCTTCAGCCTCAAACCAGCCTTTCTCACTTATTCAACGTTTGTCCTTAAAAATACTAAACTTTCCAAGATTGCTTCCAAGCCCAAGCAGCCACGAGGAAATACCATGGCTTCTTTTAAAGCTCTCTGGGAACCGCTTCCATCGTCCATCAGAGCTTGGCGCTCCTTGCTTTCCTGATGCTTTCAGCCTCAAAACCAGCCTTTCTCACTTATTCCAGGGCCCCTTGTACAATAGCAAACGTCCCAAGATTGCTGCCACACCCAAGCAGCCACGAGGGAATACCATGGCTTGTTTTGAAGCTGTCTGGGAACCGCTGCCATCAGTAATAGATCTTGGTTCCATCTGCTTTCCTGCTCCCCTCACCCTCAAAACCAGCGTTTCTAACTTAGTCCCGAATCCCCTGCAAAAATGGTCATTATGGACGCCTGCCATTGTGCGAATGAGAAAGGCTAGTTTTGAGGCTGAAGGTGCCAGGAAGGCACGGAGAGTCAAGCTCTGATGGACGATGGAAGCGGTTCCCAGAGAGCCTTAAAAGAAGCCATGGTATTCCCTCGTGGCTGCTTGGGCGTGGCAGCAATCTTGGGACATTTGCTGTTTTTGAGGCCAAATGTGGAATAAGTGAGAAAGGATGGTTTTGAGGCTGAAGGCACCAGGCAAGCACGGAGAGCCAAGCTCTGATGGACGATGGAAGCGGTTCCCAGAGAGCCTTAAAACAAGCCACGTTATTCCCTCGTGGCTGCTTGGGCGTGGCAGCTATCTTGGGACGTTTGCTATTTTTTGAGGCCGGCCCTGGAACAAGTGAGAAAGGTTGGTTTTGAGGCTGAATGTGGCAGGGAATCCTGGGTCTCAACGCTCTGATGGACGATGGAAGCGGTTCCCAGAGAGCTTTAAAAGAAGCCATGGTATTCCCTGGTGGCTGCTTGGGTGTGGTAGCAATCTTGGGACATTTGCTGTTTTTGAGGCCAAACGTGGAATAAGTGAGAAAGGCTGGTATTGAGGCTGAAGGCGCCAGGCAAGCCTGGGTTTCCACGCTCTGATGGACGATGGAAGCGGTTCCCAGAGAGCTTTAAAACAAGCCCCACTTTTCCCTGGTGGCTGCTTGGGCGTGGCAGCTATCTTGGGACGTTTGCTGTTTTTGAGGCCAAATGTGGAATAAGTGAGAAAGGTTGGTTTTGAGGCTGAAGGCGCCAGGAAAACCTGGAAAGCAAAGCTCTGGTGGGCAATGGAAGCGGTTCCCAGAGAGCTGTAAAACAAGCCCCACTTTTCCCTGGTGGCTGCTTGGGTGTGGCAGCAATCTTGGGACATTTGCTGTTTTTGAAGCCAAACGTGGAATAAGTGAGAAAGGATGGTTTTGAGGCTGAAGGCGCCAGGAAGGCACGGAGAGCCAAGCTCTGATGCACGATGGAAGCGGTTCCCAGAGAGCCTTAAAACAAGCCCCAGTTTTCCCTGGTGGCTGCTTGGGTGTGGTAGCAATCTTGGGACATTTGCTGTTTTTGAGGCCAAACGTGGAATAAGTGAGAAAGGCTGGTATTGAGGCTGAAGGCGCCAGGCAAGTCTGGGTTTCCACGCTCTGATGGACGATGGAAGCGGTTCCCAGAGAGCTTTAAAGGAAGCCATGGTTTCCCCTCGTGGCTGCTTGGGCGTGGCAGCTATCTTGGGACGTTTGCTGTTTTTGAGGCCAAATGTGGAATAAGTGAGAAAGGATGGTTTTGAGGCTGAAGGCGCCATGAAATCCTGGAGAGCAAAGCTCTGGTGGACAATGGAAGCGGTTCCCAGAGAGCTTTAAAAGAAGCCATGGTATTCCCTCGTGGGTGCTTGGGCGTGGCAGCAATCTTGGGACATTTGCTGTTTTTGACGCCAAACGTGGAATAAGTGAGAAAGCATGGTTTTGAGGCTGAAGGCACCAGGCAAGCCTGGAGAGCAAAGCTCTGGTGGAAAATGGAAGCTGTTCCCAGAGAGCTTTAAAACAAGCCATGGTATTCCCTCGTGGCTGCTTGGGTGTGGCAGCAATCTTGGGACATTTGCTGTTTTTGAGGCCAAACGTGGAATAAGTGAGAAAGGCTGTTTTCGAGGCTGAAGGCGCCAGACAAGCCTGGATCTCCAAGCTCTGATGGACGATGGAAGCGGTTCCCAGAGAGCTTGAAAAGAAGCCACGGTTCTCCCTGGTGGCTGCTTGGGCGTGGCAGCAATCTTGGGACGTTTGCTGTTTTTGAGGCCAAATGTGGAATAAGTGAGAAAGGCTGGTTTTGAGGCTGAAGGCACCAGGAAAGCACGGAGAGCCAAGCTCTGATGGACGATGGAAGCGGTTCACAGAGAGCCTTAAAACAAGCCACGTTATTCCCTCGTGGCTGCTTGGGCGTGGCAGCTATCTTGGGACGTTTGCTATTTTTGAGGCCAAACGTGGAATAAGTGAGAAAGGTTGGTTTTGAGGCTGAAGGCGCTATGAATGCGTGGAAAGCAAAGCTCTGGTGGACAATGGAAGCGGTTCCCAGAGACCTTTAAAAGAAGCCACAGTATTCCGTCGTGGCTGCTTGAGCGTGGCAGCAATCTTGGGACGTTTGCTATTTTTGTGGCCGGCCCTGGAACAAGTGAGAAAGGATGGTTTTGAGGCTGAAGGCACCAGGAAAGCAAGGAGCGCCAAGCTCTGATGGACGATGGAAGCGGTTCCCAGAGATCCTTAAAACAAGCCACGGTATTCCCTCGTGGCTGCTCGGGCGTGGCAGCTATCTTGGGACGTTTGCTTTTTTTGAGGCCAAACGTGGAATAAGTGAGAAAGGTTGGTTTTGAGGCTGAAGGCGCCAGGAAAACCTGGAGAGCAAAGCTCTTGTGGGCAATGGAAGCGGTTCCCAGAGAGCTTTAAAACAAGCCATGGTATTCCCTCGTGGCTGCTTGGGCGTGGCAGCAATCTTGGGACGTTTCCTATTTTTGAAGGGGGCCCTGGAATAAGTGAGAAAGGCTGGTTTTGAGGCTGAATGTGGCAGGCAAGCCTGGATCTCCAAGCTCTGATGAGCGATGGAAGCGGTTCCCAGAGAGCTTTAAAAGAAGCCATGGTATTCCCTCGTGGCTGCTTGGGCGTGGCAGCTATCTTGGGACGTTTACTGTTTTTGGGGCCAAACGTGGAATAAGTGAGAAAGGTTGGTTTTGAGGCTGAAGGCGCCAGGAAAACCTGTAGAGCAAAGCTCTGGTGGGCAATAGAATCGGTTCCCAGAGAGCTTTAAAACAAGCCCCAGTTTTCCCTGGTGGCTGCTTGGGTGTGGTAGCAATCTTGGGACATTTGCTGTTTTTGAGGCCAAACGTGGAATAAGTGAGAAAGGCTGGTTTTGAGGCTGAAGGCGCCAGGAAAGCACGGAGAGCCAAGCTCTGATGGACGATGGAAGCGGTTCCCAGAGAGCTTGAAAACAAGCCACGGCATTCCCTGGTGACTGCTTGGGCGTGGCAGCAATCTTGGGACGTTTGCAATTTTTGACGCCGGGCCCAGGCAACTAAGTGAGAAAGGTTGGTTTTGAGGCTGAATGTGGCAGGGAAGCCTGGGTCTCAACACTCTGATGAGCGATGGAAGCGGTTCCCAGAGAGCTTTAAAAGAAGCCATGGTATTCCCTCGTGGCTGCTTGAGCGTGGCAGCTATCTTGAGACGTTTGCTGTTTTTGAGGCCAAACGTGGAATAAGTGAGAAAGGCTGGTTTTGAGGCTGAAGGTGCCAGGAAAACCTGGAGAGCAAAACTCTGGTGGACAATGGAATCGCTTCCTAGAGTGCTTTAAAAGAAGCCATGGTATTCCCTGGTGGCTGCTTGGGCGTGGCAGCAATCTTGGGACGTTTGCTGTTTTTGAGGCCAAACGTGGAAAAATTGAGAAAGGCTGGTTTTGAGGCTGAAGGCGCCAGGAAAGCACGGAGAGCCAAGCTCTGATGGACGACGGAAGCGGTTCCCAGAGAGCTTTAAACAAGCCATGGTATTCCCTCGTGGCTGCTTGAGCGTGGCAGCTATCTTGGGACGTTTGCTGTTTTTGAGGCCAAACGTGGAATAAGTGAGAAAGGTTGGTTTTGAGCTTGAATGCGCCATGAACGCCTGGAGAGCAAAGCTCTGGTGGGCAATGGAATCGATTCCTAGAGAGCATTAAAAGAAGCTATGGTATTCCCTCGTGGCTGCTTGGGCGTGGCAGCTATCTTGGGACGTTTGCTATTTCTGAGGCCAAACGTGGAATAAGTGAGAAAGGCTGGTTTTGAGGCTGAAGGCGCCAGGAAAACCTGGGGAGCAAAACTCTGGTGGGCAATGCAAGCGGTTCCCAGAGATCTTTAAAACAAGCCACGGTATTCCGTCGTGGCTGCTTGAGCGTGTCAGCAATCCTGGGATGTTTGCTGTTTTTGAGGCCAAACATGGAATAAGTGAGAAAGGCTGGTTTTGAGGCTGAAGGCGCCAGGAAAGCCTGGAGAGCAAAGCTCTGGTGGACAATGGAAGCGGTTCCCAGAGAGCTTTAAAAGAAGCCATGGTATTCCCTCGTGGCTGCTTGAGCGTGGCAGCAAACTTGGGACGTTTGCTATTTTTGAGGCCAAACATGGAATAAGTGAGAAAGGCTGGTTTTGAGGCTGAAGGCGCCATGAACGCCTGGAGAGCAAAGCTCTGGTGGACAATGGAAGCGGTTCCCAGAGAACTTTAAAAGAAGCCATGGTATTCCCTCGTGGCTGCTTGGGCGTGGCAGAAATCTTGGGACGTTTGCTATTGTTGAAGGGGTCCTGGAATAAGTGAGAAAGGCTGGTTTTGAGGCTGAAGGCACCAGGAAAGCAAGGAGCGCCAAGCTCTGATGGACGATGGAAGCGGTTTCCCAGAGATCCTTAAAACAAGCCACGGTATTCCCTCGTGGCTGCTTGGGCGTGGAAGCAATCTTGGGACGTTTGCTATTTTTGAGGCCAAACGTGGAATAAATGAGAAAGGATGGTTTAGAGGCTGAAGGCGCCAGGAAAACCTGGAGAGCAAAGCTCTTGTGGGCAATGGAAGCGGTTCCCAGAGAGCTTTAAAACAAGCCATGGTATTCCCTCGTGGCTGCTTGGGCGGGGCAGCAATCTTGGGACGTTTCCTATTTTTGAAGGGGGCCCTGGAATAAGTGAGAAAGGCTGGTTTTGAGGCTGAATGTGGCAGGCAAGCCTGGATCTCCAAGCTCTGGTGGGCGATGGAAGCGGTTCCCAGAGAGCTTTAAAACAAGCCATTGTATTCCCTCGTGGCTGCTTGGACGTGGCAGCAATCTTGGGACATTTGCTGTTTTTAAGGCCAAACGTGGAATAAGTGAGAAAGGATGGTTTTGAGGCTGAAGGCGCCAGGCAAGTCTGGGTCTTAACGCTCTGGTGCACAATGGAAGCGCTTCCCAGAGAGCTTCAAAAGAAGCCATGGTATTCCCTCGTGGCTGCTTGGGCGTGGCAGCTATCTTGGGACATTTGCTGTTTTTGAGGCCAAACGTGGAATAAGTGAGAAAGGTTGGTTTTGAGGCTGAAGGCGCCAGGAAAACCTGGAGAGCAAACCTCTGGTGGGCAATGGAATCGGTTCCCAGAGAGCTTTAAAACAAGCCCCAGTTTTCCCTGGTGGCTGCTTGGGTGTGGTAGCAATCTTGGGACAATTGCTGTTTTTGAGGCCAAACGTGGAATAAGTGAGAAAGGCTGGTTTTGAGGCTGAAGGCGCCAGGCAAACCTGGGTCTCCACGCTCTGATGGACGATGGAAGCGGTTCCCAGAGAGCTTTAAAACAAGCCACGGTATTCCCTGGTGGCTGCTTGGGCGTGGCAGCAATCTTGGAACGTTTGCTGTTTTTGAGGCCAAACGTGGAATAAGTGAGAAAGGTTGGTTTTGAGGCTGAATGTGGCAGGGAAGCCTGGGTCTCAACACTCTGATGGGCGATGGAAGCGGTTCCCAGAGAGCTTTAAAAGAAGCCATGGTATTCCCTCGTGGCTGCTTGAGCGTGGCAGCTATCTTGGGACGTTTGCTATTTTTGAGGCCAAACGTGGAATAAGTGAGAAAGGCTGGTTTTGAGGCTGAAGGCGCCAGGAAAACCTGGAGAGCAAAGCTCTGGTGGGCAATGGAAGCGGTTCCCAGAGAGCTGTAAAACAAGCCCCAGTTTTCCCTGGTGGCTGCTTGGGTGTGGCAGCAATCTTGGGACATTTGCTGTTTTTGAAGCCAAACGTGGAATAAGTGAGAAAGGATGGTTTTGAGGCTGAAGGCACCAGGAAAGCACGGAGAGCCAAGCTCTGATGGACGATGGAAGCGGTTCCCAGAGAGCTTTAAAAGAAGCCATGGTATTCCCTCGTGGCTGCTTGGGCGTGGCAGCTATCTTGGGACATTTGCTGTTTTTGAGGCCAAACGTGGAATAAGTGAGAAAGGTTGGTTTTGAGGCTGAAGGCGCCATGAAAGCCTTGAGAGCAAAGATCTGGTGGGAAATGGAATTGATTCCTAGAGAGCATTAAAAGAAGCCATGGTATTCCCTCGTGGCTGCTTGGGCGTGGCAGCAATCTTGGGACGTTTGCTGTTTTTGAGGCCAAACGTGGAAAAATTGAGAAAGGCTGGTTTTGAGGCTGAAGGCACCAGGAAAGCACGGAGAGCCAAGCTCTGATGGACGATGGAAGCGGTTCCCAGAGAGCTTTAAACAAGCCATGGTATTCCCTCGTGGATGCTTGGGCATGGCAGCTATCTTGGGACGTTTGCTATTTTTGAAGGGGGCCCTGGAACAAGTGAGAAAGGTTGGTTTTGAGGCTGAATGTGGCAGGGAAGCCTGGGTCTCAACGCTCTGATGGACGATGGAAGCGGTTCCCAGAGAGCTTTAAAAGAAGCCATGGTATTCCCTCGTGGCTGCTTGGGCGTGGCAGCAATCTTGGGACGTTTGCTGTTTTTGAGGCCAAACGTGGAATAAGTGAGAAAGGTTGGTTTTGAGGCTGAAGGCGCCATGAACGCCTGGAGAGCAAAGCTCTGGTGGGCAATGGAATCGATTCCTAGAGAGCATTAAAAGAAGCTATGGTATTCCCTCGTGGCTGCTTGGGCGTGGCAGCTATCTTGGGACGTTTGCTATTTCTGAGGCCAAACGTGGAATAAGTGAGAAAGGCTGGTTTTGAGGCTGAAGGCGCCAGGAAAACCTGGAGAGCAAAACTCTGGTGGGCAATGCAAGCGGTTCCCAGAGATCTTTAAAACAAGCCACGGTATTCCGTCGTGGCTGCTTGAGCGTGTCAGCAATCCTGGGATGTTTGCTGTTTTTGAGGCCAAACATGGAATAAGTGAGAAAGGCTGGTTTTGAGGCTGAAGGCGCCAGGAAAGCCTGGAGAGCAAAGCTCTGGTGGACAATGGAAGCGGTTCCCAGAGAGCTTTAAAAGAAGCCATGGTATTCCCTCGTGGCTGCTTGAGCGTGGCAGCAAACTTGGGACGTTTGCTATTTTTGAGGCCAAACATGGAATAAGTGAGAAAGGCTGGTTTTGAGGCTGAAGGCGCCATGAACGCCTGGAGAGCAAAGCTCTGGTGGACAATGGAAGCGGTTCCCAGAGAGCTTTAAAAGAAGCCATGGTATTCCCTCGTGGCTGCTTGGGCGTGGCAGAAATCTTGGGACGTTTGCTATTGTTGAAGGGGTCCTGGAATAAGTGAGAAAGGCTGGTTTTGAGGCTGAAGGCACCAGGAAAGCAAGGAGCGCCAAGCTCTGATGGACGATGGAAGCGGTTCCCAGAGATCCTTAAAACAAGCCACGGTATTCCCTCGTGGCTGCTTGGGCGTGGAAGCAATCTTGGGACGTTTGCTATTTTTGAGGCCAAACGTGGAATAAATGAGAAAGGATGGTTTAGAGGCTGAAGGCGCCAGGAAAACCTGGAGAGCAAAGCTCTTGTGGGCAATGGAAGCGGTTCCCAGAGAGCTTTAAAACAAGCCATGGTATTCCCTCGTGGCTGCTTGAGCGTGGCAGCAATCTTGGGACGTTTCCTATTTTTGAAGGGGGCCCTGGAATAAGTGAGAAAGGCTGGTTTTGAGGCTGAATGTGGCAGGCAAGCCTGGATCTCCAAGCTCTGATGAGCGATGGAAGCGGTTCCCAGAGAGCTTTAAAACAAGCCATTGTATTCCCTCGTGGCTGCTTGGACGTGGCAGCAATCTTGGGACATTTGCTGTTTTTAAGGCCAAACGTGGAATAAGTGAGAAAGGATGGTTTTGAGGCTGAAGGCGCCAGGCAAGTCTGGGTCTTAACGCTCTGGTGGACAATGGAAGCGCTTCCCAGAGAGCTTCAAAAGAAGCCATGGTATTCCCTCGTGGCTGCTTGGGCGTGGCAGCTATCTTGGGACATTTGCTGTTTTTGAGGCCAAACGTGGAATAAGTGAGAAAGGTTGGTTTTGAGGCTGAAGGCGCCAGGAAAACCTGGAGAGCAAACCTCTGGTGGGCAATGGAATCGGTTCCCAGAGAGCTTTAAAACAAGCCCCAGTTTTCCCTGGTGGCTGCTTGGGTGTGGTAGCAATCTTGGGACAATTGCTGTTTTTGAGGCCAAACGTGGAATAAGTGAGAAAGGCTGGTTTTGAGGCTGAAGGCGCCAGGCAAACCTGGGTCTCCACGCTCTGATGGACGATGGAAGCGGTTCCCAGAGAGCTTTAAAACAAGCCACGGTATTCCCTGGTGGCTGCTTGGGCGTGGCAGCAATCTTGGAACGTTTGCTGTTTTTGAGGCCAAACGTGGAATAAGTGAGAAAGGTTGGTTTTGAGGCTGAATGTGGCAGGGAAGCCTGGGTCTCAACACTCTGATGGGCGATGGAAGCGGTTCCCAGAGAGCTTTAAAAGAAGCCATGGTATTCCCTCGTGGCTGCTTGAGCGTGGCAGCTATCTTGGGACGTTTGCTATTTTTGAGGCCAAACGTGGAAAAATTGAGAAAGGCTGGTTTTGAGGCTGAAGGCGCCAGGCAAGCCTGGATCTCCAAGCTCTGATGGCCGATGGAAGCGGTTCCCAGAGAGCTGTAAAACAAGCCCCAGTTTTCCCTGGTGGCTGCTTGGGTGTGGCAGCAATCTTGGGACATTTGCTGTTTTTGAAGCCAAACGTGGAATAAGTGAGAAAGGATGGTTTTGAGGCTGAAGGCGCCATGAACGCCTGGAGAGCAAAGCTCTGGTGGACAATGGAAGCGGTTCCCAGAGACCTTTAAAAGAAGCCACGGTATTCCCTCGTGGCTGCTTGAGCGTGGCAGCAATCTTGGGACGTTTGCTATTTTTGAGGCCAAACGTGGAATAAGTGAGAAAGGCTGGTTTTGAGGCTGAAGGCGCCAGGAAAGCACGGAGAGCCAAGCTCTGATGGACGATGGAAGCGGTTCCCAGAGAGCTTTAAAAGAAGCCATGGTATTCCCTGGTGACTGCTTGGGCCTGGCAGCAAACTTGGAACGTTTGCAATTTTTGAGGCCGGCCCTGGAACAAGTGAGAAAGGTTGGTTTTGAGGCTGAATGTGGCAGGCAAGCATGGGTCTCAACACTCTGATGGACGATGGAAGTGGTTCCCAGAGAGCTTCAAAAGAAGCCATGGTATTGCCTCGTGGCTGCTTGGGCGTGGCAGCTATCTTGGGACGTTTGCTATTTTTGAGGCCAAACATGGAATAAGTGAGAAAGGCTGGTTTTGAGGCTGAATGCGCCAGGAAAACCTGGAGAGCAAAGCTCTGGTGGACAATGGAAGCGGTTCCCAGAGACCTTTAAAAGAAGCCATGGTATTCCCTCGTGGCTGCTTGAGCGTGGCAGCAAACTTGGGACGTTTGGTATTTTTGAGGCCAAACGTGGAATAAGTGAGAAAGGCTGGTTTTGAGGCTGAATGTGGCAGGCAAGCCTGGATCTCCAAGCTCTGATGGACGATGGAAGCGGTTCCCAGAGAGCTTTAAAACAAGCCACGGTATTCCCTCGTGGCTGCTTGCGTGTGGCAGCAATCTTGGGACTTTTGCTGTTTTTGAGGCCAAACGTGGAATAAGTGAGAAAGGATGGTTTTGAGGCTGAAGGCGCCAGGCAAGTCTGGGTCTCAACGCTCTGATGGACGATGGAAGCAGTTCCCAGAGAGCTTTAAAACAAGCCATTGTATTCCCTCGTGGCTGCTTGGGCGTGGCAGCAATCTTGGGACATTTGCTGTTTTTGAGGCCAAACGTGGAATAAGTGAGAAAGGATGGTTTTGAGGCTGAAGGCGCCAGGCAAGTCTGGGTCTCAACGCTCTGATGGACGATGGAAGCGGTTCCCAGAGAGCTTTAAAAGAAGCCATGGTATTCCCTCGTGGCTGCTTGGGCGTGGCAGCTATCTTGGGACGTTTGCTGTTTTTGAGGCCAAACGTGGAATAAGTGAGAAAGGTTGGTTTTGAGGCTGAAGGCGCCAGGAAAACCTGGAGAGCAAAGCTGTGGTGGGCAATGGAATCGGTTCCCAGAGAGCTTTAAAACAAGCCCCAGTTTTCCCTGGTGGCTGCTTGCGTGTGGTAGCAATCTTGGGACAATTGCTGTTTTTGAGGCCAAACGTGGAATAAGTGAGAAAGGCTGGTTTTGAGGCTGAAGGCGCCAGGCAAGCCTGGGTCTCCACGTTCTGATGGACGATGGAAGCGGTTCCCAGAGAGCTTTAAAACAAGCCACGGTATTCCCTGGTGGCTGCTTGGGCGTGGCAGCAATCTTGGGACGTTTGCTATTGTTGAAGCCAAACGTGGAATAAGTGAGAAAGGCTGGTTTTGAGGCTGAAGGCGCCAGGCAAGCCTGGGTCTCCACGTTCTGATGGACGATGGAAGCAGTTCCCAGAGAGCTTTAAAACAAGCCACGGTATTCCCTGGTGGCTGCTTGGGCGTGGCAGCAATCTTGGGACGTTTGCTATTGTTGAAGCCAAACGTGGAATAAGTGAGAAAGGTTGGTTTTGAGGCTGAAGGCACCAGGAAAGCACGGAGAGCCAAGCTCTGATGGACGATGGAAGCGGTTCCCAGAGAGCTTGAAAACAAGCCACGGTATTCCCTGGTGACTGCTTGGGCGTGGCAGCAATCTTGGGACGTTTGCAATTTTTGAGGCCGGCCCTGCAACAAGTGAGAAAGGTTGGTTTTGAGGCTGAATGTGGCAGGGAAGCCTGGGTCTCAACACTCTGATGGGCGATGGAAGCGGTTCCCAGAGAGCTTTAAAAGAAGCCATGGTATTCCCTCGTGGCTGCTTGAGCGTGGCAGCTATCTTGGGACGTTTGCTGTTTTTGAGGCCAAACGTGGAATAAGTGAGAAAGGATGGTTTTGAGCTTGAATGCGCCAGGAAAACCTGGAGAGCAAAACTCTGGTGGGCAATGGAATCGCTTCATAGAGAGCTTTAAAAGAAGCCATGGTATTCCCTCGTGGCTGCTTGGGCGTGGCAGCTATCTTGGGACATTTGCTGTTTTTGAGGCCAAACGTGGAATAAGTGAGAAAGGTTGGTTTTGAGGCTGAAGGCGCCATGAAAGCCTTGAGAGCAAAGATCTGGTGGGAAATGGAATTGATTCCTAGAGAGCATTAAAAGAAGCCATGGTATTCCCTGGTGGCTGCTTGGGTGTGGCAGCAATCTTGGGACGTTTGCTATTTTTGAAGGGGGCCCTGGAACAAGTGAGAAAGGTTGGTTTTGAGGCTGAATGTGGCAGGGAAGCCTGGGTCTCAACGCTCTGATGGACGATGGAAGCGGTTCCCAGAGAGCTTTAAAAGAAGCCATGGTATTCCCTCGTGGCTGCTTGGGCGTGGCAGCAATCTTGGGACGTTTGCTGTTTTTGAGGCCAAACATGGAATAAGTGAGAAAGGTTGGTTTTGAGGCTGAAGGCGCCATGAACGCCTGGAGAGCAAAGCTCTGGTGGACAATGGAAGCGGTTCCCAGAGAGCTTTAAAAGAAGCCATGGTATTCCCTCGTGGCTGCTTGGGCGTGGCAGCAATCTTGGGACGTTTGCTATTGTTGAAGGGGGCCCTGGAATAAGTGAGAAAGGCTGGTTTTGAGGCTGAAGGCACCAGGAAAGCAAGGAGCGCCAAGCTCTGATGGACAATGGAAGCGGTTCCCAGAGATCCTTAAAAGAAGCCACGGTATTCCCTCGTGGCTGCTTGGGCGTGGCAGCTATCTTGGGACGTTTGCTGTTTTTGAGGCCAAACGTGGAATAAGTGAGAAAGGTTGGTTTTGAGGCTGAAGGCGCCAGGAAAGCACGGAGAGCCAAGCTCTGATGGACGATGGAAGCGGTTCCCAGAGGGCTTTAAAACAAGCCATGGTATTCCCTCGTGGCTGCTTGGGCGTGGCAGCTATCTTGGGACGTTTGCTGTTTTTGAGGCCAAACGTGGAATAAGTGAGAAAGGTTGGTTTTGAGGCTGAAGGCGCTATGAATGCGTGGAGAGCAAAGCTCTGGTGGACAATGGAAGCGGTTCCCAGAGAGCTGTAAAACAAGCCACAGTATTCCCTGGTGGCTGCTTGGGCGTGGCAGCAATCTTGGGACATTTGCTGTTTTTGAAGCTTAACGTGGAATAAGTGAGAAAGGATGGTTTTGAGGCTGAAGGCGCCATGAACGCCTGGAGAGCAAAGCTCTGGTGGACAACGGAAGCGGTTCCCAGAGACCTTTAAAAGAAGCCACAGTATTCCGTCGTGGCTGCTTGAGCGTGGCAGCAATCTTGGGACGTTTGCTATTTTTGTGGCCGGCCCTGGAACAAGTGAGAAAGGATGGTTTTGAGGCTGAAGGCACCAGGAAAGCAAGGAGTGCCAAGCTCTGATGGACGATGGAAGCGGTTCCCAGAGATCCTTAAAAGAAGCCACGGTATTCCCTCGTGGCTGCTCGGGCGTGGCAGCTATCTTGGGACGTTTGCTTTTTTTGAGGCCAAACGTGGAATAAGTGAGAAAGGTTGGTTTTGAGGCTGAAGGCGCCAGGAAAACCTGGAGAGCAAAGCTCTTGTGGGCAATGGAAGCGGTTCCCAGAGAGCTTTAAAACAAGCCATGGTATTCCCTCGTGGCTGCTTGGGCGTGGCAGCAATCTTGGGACTTTTCCTATTTTTGAAGGGGGCCCTGGAATAAGTGAGAAAGGCTGGTTTTGAGGCTGAATGTGGCAGGCAAGCCTGGATCTCCAAGCTCTGATGAGCGATGGAAGCGGTTCCCAGAGAGCTTTAAAACAAGCCATTGTATTCCCTCGTGGCTGCTTGGGCGTGGCAGCAATCTTGGGACGTTTACTGTTTTTGGGGCCAAACGTGGAATAAGTGAGAAAGGATGGTTTTGAGGCTGAAGGCGCCAGGCAAGTCTGGGTCTCAACGCTCTGATGGACGATGGAAGCGGTTCCCAGAGAGCTTTAAAAGAAGCCATGGTATTCCCTCGTGGCTGCTTGGGCGTGGCAGCTATCTTGGGACGTTTACTGTTTTTGGGGCCAAACGTGGAATAAGTGAGAAAGGTTGGTTTTGAGGCTGAAGGCGCCAGGAAAACCTGTAGAGCAAAGCTCTGGTGGGCAATAGAATCGGTTCCCAGAGAGCTTTAAAACAAGCCCCAGTTTTCCCTGGTGGCTGCTTGGGTGTGGTAGCAATCTTGGGACATTTGCTGTTTTTGAGGCCAAACGAGGAATAAGTGAGAAAGGCTGGTTTTGAGGCTGAAGGCGCCAGGAAAGCACGGAGAGCCAAGCTCTGATGGACGATGGAAGCGGTTCCCAGAGAGCTTGAAAACAAGCCACGGCATTCCCTGGTGACTGCTTGGGCGTGGCAGCAATCTTGGGACGTTTGCAATTTTTGAGGCCGGCCCTGCAACAAGTGAGAAAGGTTGGTTTTGAGGCTGAATGTGGCAGGGAAGCCTGGGTCTCAACACTCTGATGGGCGATGGAAGCGGTTCCCAGAGAGCTTTAAAAGAAGCCATGGTATTCCCTCGTGGCTGCTTGAGCGTGGCAGCTATATTGGGACGTTTGCTGTTTTTGAGGCCAAACGTGGAATAAGTGAGAAAGGTTGGTTTTGAGCTTGAATGCGCCAGGAAAACCTGGAGAGCAAAACTCTGGTGGGCAATGGAATCGCTTCCTAGAGTGCTTTAAAAGAAGCCATGGTATTCCCTGGTGGCTGCTTGGGCGTGGCAGCAATCTTGGGACGTTTGCTGTTTTTGAGGCCAAACGTGGAAAAATTGAGAAAGGCTGGTTTTGAGGCTGAAGGCGCCAGGAAAGCACGGAGAGCCAAGCTCTGATGGACGACGGAAGCGGTTCCCAGAGAGCTTTAAACAAGCCATGGTATTCCCTCATGGCTGCTTGAGCGTGGCAGCTATCTTGGGACGTTTGCTGTTTTTGAGGCCAAACGTGGAATAAGTGAGAAAGGTTGGTTTTGAGCTTGAATGCGCCAGGAAAACCTGGAGAGCAAAACTCTGGTGGGCAATGGAATCGATTCCTAGAGAGCATTAAAAGAAGCTATGGTATTCCCTCGTGTCTGCTTGGGCGTGGCAGCTATCTTGGGACGTTTGCTATTTCTCAGGCCAAACGTGGAATAAGTGAGAAAGGCTGGTTTTGAGGCTGAAGGCGCCAGGAAAACCTGGGGAGCAAAACTCTGGTGGGCAATGCAAGCGGTTCCCAGAGATCTTTAAAACAAGCCACGGTATTCCGTCGTGGCTGCTTGAGCGTGTCAGCAATCCTGGGATGTTTGCTGTTTTTGAGGCCAAACATGGAATAAGTGAGAAAGGCTGGTTTTGAGGCTGAAGGCGCCAGGAAAGCCTGGAGAGCAAAGCTCTGGTGGACAATGGAAGCGGTTCCCAGAGAGCTTTAAAAGAAGCCATGGTATTCCCTCGTGACTGCTTGAGCGTGGCAGCAAACTTGGGACGTTTGCTATTTTTGAGGCCAAACATGGAATAAGTGAGAAAGGCTGGTTTTGAGGCTGAAGGCGCCATGAACGCCTGGAGAGCAAAGCTCTGGTGGACAATGGAAGCGGTTCCCAGAGAGCTTTAAAAGAAGCCATGGTATTCCCTCGTGGCTGCTTGGGCGTGGCAGAAATCTTGGGACGTTTGCTATTGTTGAAGGGGTCCTGGAATAAGTGAGAAAGGCTGGTTTTGAGGCTGAAGGCACCAGGAAAGCAAGGAGCGCCAAGCTCTGATGGACGATGGAAGCGGTTCCCAGAGATCCTTAAAAGAAGCCACGGTATTCCCTCGTGGCTGCTTGGGCGTGGCAGCTATCTTGGGACGTTTGCTGTTTTTGAGGCCAAACGTGGAATAAGTGAGAAAGGTTGGTTTTGAGGCTGAAGGCGCCAGGAAAACCTGGAGAGCAAAGCTCTGGTGGGCAATGGAAGCGGTTCCCAGAGACCTTTAAAAGAAGCCACGGTATTCCGTCGTGGCTGCTTGAGCGTGGCAGGAATCTTGGGACGTTTCCTATTTTTGAAGGGGGCCCTGGAATAAGTGAGAAAGGCTGGTTTTGAGGCTTAATGTGGCAGGCAAGCCTGGGTCTCAACGCTCTGATGGACGATGGAAGTGGTTCCCAGAGAGCTTTAAAAGAAGCCATGGTATTCCCTCGTGGCTGCTTGGGCGTGGAAGCAATCTTGGGACGTTTGCTATTTTTGAGGCCAAACGTGGAATAAGTGAGAAAGGATGGTTTAGAGCCTGAAGGCGCCAGGAAAACCTGGAGAGCAAAGCTCTTGTGGGCAATGGAAGAGGTTCCCAGAGAGCTTTAAAGCAAGCCATGGTATTCCCTCGTGGCTGCTTGAGCGTGGCAGCAATCTTGGGACGTTTCCTATTTTTGAAGGGGGCCCTGGAATAAGTGAGAAAGGCTGGTTTTGAGGCTGAATGTGGCAGGCAAGCCTGGATCTCCAAGCTCTGATGAGCGATGGAAGCGGTTCCCAGAGAGCTGTAAAACAAGCCATTGTATTCCCTCGTGGCTGCTTGGACGTGGCAGCAATCTTGGGACATTTGCTGTTTTTAAGGCCAAACGTGGAATAAGTGAGAAAGGATGGTTTTGAGGCTGAAGGCGCCAGGCAAGTCTGGGTCTTAACGCTCTGGTGGACAATGGAAGCGCTTCCCAGAGAGCTTCAAAAGAAGCCATGGTATTCCCTCGTGGCTGCTTGGGCGTGGCAGCTATCTTGGGACATTTGCTGTTTTTGAGGCCAAACGTGGAATAAGTGAGAAGGGCTGGTTTTGAGGCTGAAGGCGCCAGGAAAACCTGGAGAGCAAACCTCTGGTGGGCAATGGAATCGGTTCCCAGAGAGCTTTAAAACAAGCCCCAGTTTTCCCTGGTGGCTGCTTGGGTGTGGTAGCAATCTTGGGACAATTGCTGTTTTTGAGGCCAAACGTGGAATAAGTGAGAAAGGCTGGTTTTGAGGCTGAAGGCGCCAGGCAAACCTGGGTCTCCACGCTCTGATGGACGATGGAAGCGGTTCCCAGAGAGCTTTAAAACAAGCCACGGTATTCCCTGGTGGCTGCTTGGGCGTGGCATGCTGTTTTTTGAGGCCAAACGTGGAATAAGTGAGAAAGGTTGGTTTTGAGGCTGAATGTGGCAGGGAAGCCTGGGTCTCAACACTCTGATGGGCGATGGAAGCGGTTCCCAGAGAGCTTTAAAAGAAGCCATGGTATTCCCTCGTGGCTGCTTGAGCGTGGCAGCAATCTTGGGACGTTTGCTATTTTTGAGGCCAAACGTGGAATAAGTGAGAAAGGCTGGTTTTGAGGCTGAATGCGCCAGGAAAACCTGGAGAGCAAAACTCTGGTGGGCAATGGAAGCGGTTCCCAGAGACCTTTAAAACAAGCCATGGTATTCCCTCGTGGCTGCTTGGGCGTGGCAGCTATCTTGGGACATTTGCTGTTTTTGAGGCCAAACGTGGAATAAGTGAGAAAGGCTGGTTTTGAGGCTGAAGGCGCCATGAAAGCCTGGAGAGCAAAGATCTGGTGGGAAATGGAATCGATTCCTGGAGAGCATTAAAAGAAGCCATGGTATTCCCTCGTGGCTGCTTGGGCGTGTCAGCAATCTTGGGACGTTTGCTGTTTTTGAGGCCAAACGTGGAATAAGTGAGAAAGGTTGGTTTTGAGGCTGAAGGCGCCATGAACGCCTGGAGAGCAAAGCTCTGGTGGACAATGGAAGCGGTTCCCAGAGAGCTTTAAAAGAAGCCATGGTATTCCCTCGTGGCTGCTTGGGCGTGGCAGAAATCTTGGGACGTTTGCTGTTTTTGAGGCCAAACGTGGAATAAGTGAGAAAGGTTGGTTTTGAGGCTGAAGGCGCCATGAAAGCCTTGAGAGCAAAGATCTGGTGGGAAATGGAATTGATTCCTAGAGAGCATTAAAAGAAGCCATGGTATTCCCTCGTGGCTGCTTGGGCGTGGCAGCAATCTTGGGACGTTTGCTATTGTTGAAGGGGGCCCTGGAACAAGTGAGAAAGGTTGGTTTTGAGGCTGAATGTGGCAGGGAAGCCTGGGTCTCAACGCTCTGATGGACGATGGAAGCGGTTCCCAGAGAGCTTTAAAAGAAGCCATGGTATTCCCTCGTGGCTGCTTGGGCGTGGCAGAAATCTTGGGACGTTTGCTGTTTTTGAGGCCAAACATGGAATAAGTGAGAAAGGTTGGTTTTGAGGCTGAAGGCGCCATGAACGCCTGGAGAGCAAAGCTCTGGTGGACAATGGAAGCGGTTCCCAGAGAGCTTTAAAAGAAGCCACGGTATTCCCTCGTGGCTGCTTAGGCGTGGCAGAAATCTTGGGACGTTTGCTATTGTTGAAGGGGGCCCTGGAATAAGTGAGAAAGGCTGGTTTTGAGGCTGAAGGCACCAGGAAAGCAAGGAGCGCCAAGCTCTGATGGACGATGGAAGCGGTTCCCAGAGATCCTTAAAAGAAGCCACGGTATTCCCTCGTGGCTGCTTGGGCGTGGCAGCTATCTTGGGACGTTTGCTGTTTTTGAGGCCAAACGTGGAATAAGTGAGAAAGGTTGGTTTTGAGGCTGAAGGCGCCAGGAAAACCTGGAGAGCAAAGCTCTGGTGGGCAATGGAAGCGGTTCCCAGAGAGCTGTAAAACAAGCCCCAGTTTTCCCTGGTGGCTGCTTGGGTGTGGCAGCAATCTTGGGACATTTGCTGTTTTTGAAGCTTAACGTGGAATAAGTGAGAAAGGATGGTTTTGAGGCTGAAGGCGCCATGAACGCCTGGAGAGCAAAGCTCTGGTGGACAACGGAAGCGGTGCCCAGAGACCTTTAAAAGAAGCCACGGTATTCCGTCGTGGCTGCTTGGGCGTGGCAGCAATCTTGGGACGTTTGCTATTTTTGAAGGGGGCCCTGGAATAAGTGAGAAAGGTTGGTTTTGAGGCTGAATGTGGCAGGGAAGCCTGGATCTCCAAGCTCTGGTGGGCGATGGAAGCGGTTCCCAGAGAGCTTTAAAACAAGCCATGGTATTCCCCCATGGCTGCTTGGGCGTGGCAGCTATCTTGGGACTTTTGCTATTTTTGAGGCCAAACGTGGAATAAGTGAGAAAGGATGGTTTTGAGGCTGAATGCGCCAGGAAAACCTGGAGAGCAAAACTCTGGTGGACAATGGAAGCGGTTCCCAGAGAGCTTTAAAAGAAGCCACGGTATTCCCTGGTGACTGCTTGGGCGTGGCAGCAAACTTGGGACGTTTGCAATTTTTGAGGCCGGCCCTGGAACAAGTGAGAAAGGTTTGTTTTGAGGCTGAATGTGGCAGGCAAGCCTGGGTCTCAACACTCTGATGGACGATGGAAGTGGTTCCTAGAGAGCTTTAAAAGAAGCCATGGTATTCCCTCGTGGCTGCTTGAGCGTGGCCGCAAACTTGGGACGTTTGCTATTTTTGAGGCCAAACGTGGAATAAGTGAGAAAGGATGGTTTTGAGGCTAAAGGCGCCAGGAAAGCCTGGAGAGCAAGCTCTTGTGGGCAATGGAAGCTGTTCCCAGAGACCTTTAAAACAAGCCATGGTATTCCCTCGTGGCTGCTTGGGTGTGGCAGCAATCTTGGGACATTTGCTGTTTTTGAGGCCAAACGTGGAATAAGTGAGAAAGGATGGTTTTGAGGCTGAAGGCGCCAGGCAAGCCTGGATCTCCACGCTCTGATGGACGATGGAAGCGGTTCCCAGAGAGCTTTAAAAGAAGCCATGGTATTCCCTCGTGGCTGCTTGGGCGTGGCAGAAATCTTGGGACGTTTGGTATTTTTAAGGCCAAACGTGGAATAAGTGAGAAAGGCTGGTTTTGAGGCTGAAGGCGCCATGAAAGCCTGGAGAGCAAAGCTCTGGTGGACAATGGAAGCGGTTCCCAGAGAGCTTTAAAAGAAGCCATGGTATTCCCTCGTGGCTGCTTGGGCGTGGCAGCAATCTTGGGACATTTGCTGTTTTTGACGCCAAACGTGGAATAAGTGAGAAAGGATGGATTTGAGGCTGAAGGCACCAGGCAAGTCTGGAGAGCAAAATTCTGGTGGGCAATGGAAGCGGTTCCCAGAGAGCTTTAAAACAAGCCACGGTATTCCGTCGTGGCTGCTTGAGCGTGGCAGCAATCTTGGGACGTTTGCTGTTTTTGAGGCCAAACGTGGAATAAGTGAGAAAGGCTGGTTTTGAGGCTGAATGCGCCAGGAAAACCTGGAGAGCAAAACTCTGGTGGACAATGGAAGCGGTTCCCAGAGTGGTTTAAAACAAGCCACGGTATTCCCTGGTGACTGCTTGGGCGTGGCAGCAATCTTGGGACGTTTGCTATTTCTGAGGCCGGCCCTGGAACAAGTGAGAAAGGTTGGTTTTGAGGCTGAATGTGGCAGGCAAGCCTGGATCTCCAAGCTGTGATGGACGATGGAAGCGGTTCCCAGAGAGCTTTAAAACAAGCCACGGTATTCCCTCGTGGCTGCTTGAGCGTGGCAGCTATCTTGGGACGTTTGCTGTTTTTGAGGCCAAACGTGGAATAAGTGAGAAAGGCTGGTTTTGAGGCTGAAGGCACCAGGAAAGCCTGGAGAGCAAAGCTCTGGTGGACAATGGAAGCAGTTCCCACAGAGCTTTAAAACAAGCCATGGTATTCCCTCGTGGCTGCTTGAGCGTGGCAGCAATCTTGGGACGTTTGCAATTTTTGAGGCCGGCCCTGGAACAAGTGAGAAAGGTTGGTTTTGAGGCTGAATGTGGCAGGCAAGCCTGGATCTCCAAGCTGTGATGGACGATGGAAGCGGTTCCCAGAGAGCTTTAAAACAAACCACGGTATTCCCTCGTGGCTGCTTGAGCGTGGCAGCAATCTTGGGACGTTTGCTGTTTTTGAGGCCAAACGTGGAATAAGTGAGAAAGGCTGGTTTTGAGGCTGAAGGCACCAGGAAAGCCTGGAGAGCAAAGCTCTGGTGGACAATGGAAGCAGTTCCCAGAGAGCTTTAAAACAAGCCATGGTATTCCCTCGTGGCTGCTTGAGCGTGGCAGCAATCTTGGGACGTTTGCAATTTTTGAGGCCGGCCCTGGAACAAGTGAGAAAGGTTGGTTTTGAGGCTGAATGTGGCAGGCAAGCCTGGATCTCCAAGCTGTGATGGACGATGGAAGCGGTTCCCAGAGAGCTTTAAAACAAGCCACGGTATTCCCTCGTGGCTGCTTGAGCGTGGCAGCTATCTTGGGACGTTTGCTGTTTTTGAGGCCAAACGTGGAATAAGTGAGAAAGGCTGGTTTTGAGGCTGAAGGCGCCATGAAAGCCTGGAGAGCAAAACTCTGGTGGGCAATGGAAGCGGTTCCCAGAGAGCTTTAAAAGAAGCCATGGTATTCCCTCGTGGCTGCTTGAGCGTGGCAGCAAACTTGGGACGTTTGCTATTTTTGTGGCCGGCCCTGGAACAAGTGAGAAAGGTTGGTTTTGAGGCTGAATGTGGCAGGCAAGCCTGGGTCTCAACGCTCTGATACACGATGGAAGCAGTTCCCAAAGAGCTTTAAAAGAAGCCATGGTATTCCCTCGTGGCTGCTTGGGCGTGGCAGCTATCTTGGGACATTTGCTGTTTTTGAGGCCAAACGTGGAATAAGTGAGAAAGGTTGGTTTTGAGGCTGAAGGCGCCATGAAAGCCTGGAGAGCAAAGCTCTGGTGGACAATGGAATCGCTTCCCAGAGAGCTTTAAAAGAAGCCATGGTATTCCCTCGTGGCTGCTTGGGCGTGGCAGCAATCTTGGGACGTTTGCTATTTCTGAGGCCAAACGTGCAATAAGTGAGAAAGGTTGGTTTTGAGGCTGAAGGCGCCATGAACGCCTGGAGAGCAAATCTCTGGTGGACAATGGAAGCGGTTCCCAGAGACATTTAAAAGAAGCCACGGTATTCCCTCGTGGCTGCTTGGGCGTGGCAGCTATCTTGGGACATTTGCTATTTTTGAGGCCAAACGTGGAATAAGTGAGAAAGGCTGGTTTTGAGGCTGAATGCGCCAGGAAAACCTGGAGAGCAAAACTCTGGTGGACAATGGAAGCGGTTCCCAGAGAGCTTTAAAAGAAGCCATTGTATTCCCTCGTGGCTGCTTGGGCGTGGCAGCAATCTTGGGACGTTTGCTGTTTTTGAGGCCAAACGTGGAATAAGTGAGAAAGGCTGGTTTTGAGGCTGAAGGCACTAGGAAAGCACGGAGAGCAAAGCTCTGGTGGGCAATGGAAGCGGTTCCCCGAGAGCTTTAAAACAAGCCACGGTATTCCGTCGTGGCTGCTTGGGCGTGGAAGCAATCTTGGGACGTTTGCTATTGTTGAAGGGGGCCCTGGAATAAGTGAGAAAGGTTCGTTTTGAGGCTGAAGGCACCAGGAAAGCCTGGAGAGCAAAGCTCTGGTGGATGATGGAAGCGGTTTCCAGAGAGCTTTAAAACAAGCCCCACTTTTCCCTGGTGGCTGCTTGAGCGTGGCAGCAATCTTGGGACGTTTGCTGTTTCTGAGGCCAAACGTGGAATAAGTGAGAAAGGTTGGTTTTGAGGCTGAAGGCGCCAGGAAAACCTGGAGAGCAAAGCTCTGGTGGGCAATGGAAGCAGTTTCCCGAGAGCTTTAAAACAAGCCACGGTATTCCGTCGTGGCTGCTTGAGCGTGGCAGCAATCTTGGGACGTTTGCTATTTTTGAGGCCGGCCCTGGAACAAATGAGAAAGGTTGGTTTTGAGGCTGAATGTGGCAGGCAAGCCTGGATCTCCAAGCTCTTATGGATGATGAAAGCGGTTCCCAGAGAGCTTCAAAAGAAGCCACGGTATTCCCTCGTGGCTGCTTGGGTGTGGCAGCAATGTTGGGACGTTTGCTGTTTTTGAAGGGGGCCCTGGAATAAGTGAGAAAGGTTGGTTTTGAGGCTGAAGGCACCAGGAAAGCCTGGATCTCCAAGCTCTGGTGGGAAATGGAAGCGCTTCCCAGAGAGCTTTAAAACAAGCCCCAGTTTTCCCTGGTGGCTGCTTGGGCATGGCAGCAATCTTGGGACGTTTGCTGTTTTTGAGGCCAAACGTGGAATAGGTGAGAAAGGTTGGTTTTGAGGCTGAATGTGGCAGGCAAGCCTGGATCTCCAAGCTCTGATGGATGATGAAAGCGGTTCCCAGAGAGCTTCAAAAGAAGCCACGGTATTCCCTCGTGGCTGCTTGGGTGTGGCAGCAATGTTGGGACGTTTGCTGTTTTTGAAGGGGGCCCTGGAATAAGTGAGAAAGGATGGTTTTGAGGCTGAAGGCACCAGGAAAGCCTGGATCTCCAAGCTCTGTTGGGAAATGGAAGCGCTTCCCAGAGAGCTTTAAAACAAGCCCCAGTTTTCCCTGGTGGCTGCTTGGGCATGGCAGCAATCTTGGGACGTTTGCTGTTTTTGAAGCCAAACGTGGAATAAGTGAGAAAGGATGGTTTTGAGGCTGAGGGCGCCATGAAAGCCTGGAGAGCAAAGCTCTGGTGGACAATGGAAGCGGTTCCCAGAGACCTTTAAAAGAAGCCATGGTATTCCCTCGTGGCTGCTTGAGCGTGGCAGCAATCTTGGGACGTTTGCTATTTTTGTGGCCGGCCCTGGAACAAGTGAGAAAGGTTGGTTTTGAGGCTGAATGTGGCAGGCAAGCCTGGATCTCCAAGCTCTGGTGGGAAATGGAATCGCTTCCCAGAGAGTTTAAAAGAAGCCACGGTATTCCCTCGTGGCTGTTTGGGTGTGGCAGCAATCTTGGGACATTTGCTGTTTTTGAGGCCAAACGTGGAATAAGTGAGAAAGGATGGTTTTGAGGCTGAAGGCGCCAGGAAAGTCTGGAGAGCAAAGCTCTGGTGGGCGATGGAAGCGGTTCCCAGAGAGCTTTAAAAGAAGCCACGGTATTCCCTGGTGGCTGCTTGGGCGTGGCAGCAATCTTGGGACGTTTGCTGTTTTTGAAGGCCCTCCGTGCTTTCCTGGCACCTTCAGCTTCAAAACCAGCCTTTCTCATTCGCACCAGGGCAGGCCTTCAAAATGACCATATGTCTGGATACGGCTGCAACGCCCAAGCAGCCACGAGGGGAAACCATGGCTTCTTTTAAAGCTCTCTGGGAAGCGCTTCCATCGCCCATCAGAGCTTGGCTCTCCGTGCTTTCCTGGCGCCTTCAGCCTCAAAACCAGCCTTTCTCACTTATTCCATCTTTGGCCTCAAAAACATCAAACATCCCAAGATGGCTGCCACGCCCAAGCAGCCATGAGGGGAAACCATGGCTTCTTTTAAAGCTCTCTGGGAACCGCTTCCATCGCCCACCAGAGCTTGGAGATCCAGGCTTGCCTGCCACATTCAGCCTCAAAACGAGCCCTTCTCACTTATTCCACGGCCCCCTTCAAAAATAGCAGACATCTCAAGATGGCTGCCACGCCCAAGCAGCCATGGGGGAAAACCATGGCTTCTTTTAAAGCTCTCTGGGAACAGGTTTCATCGTCCGGCAGAGCTTGGCTCTCCGTTCCTTCCTGGCGCCTTCAGCCTCAAAACCAGCCTTTCTCACTTATTCCACGTTTGGGCTCAAATATAGCAGACGTCCCAAGATTGCTGCGAAGCCCAAGCAGCCATGGGGGAATACCATGGCTTGTTTTAAAGCTCTCTGGGAACCGCTTCCATCGTCCATCAGAGCTTAGCCCTCCGTGCTTTCCTGGCACCTTCAGCTTCAAAACCAGCCTTTCTCATTCGCACCAGGGCAGGCCTTCAAAATGACCATATGTGTGGAGATGGCTGCCACGCCCAAGCAGACACCAGGGAAAACTGGGGCTTCTTTTAAAGCTCTCTGGAAACCGCTTCCATCGTCCATCACAGGTTGGCTCTCCATGCTTTCCTGGTGCCTTCACCCTCAAAACCAGCCTTTCTCATTTATGCCATGTTTGGCCTTAAACATACCAGACATCCCAAGATTGCTTGCACGCCCAAGCAGCCACGATGGGAAACCATGGCTTCTTTTAAAGCTCTCTGGGAACCGCTTCCATCGTCCATCAGAGCTTGGCTCTCCGTGCTTTCCTGGCGCCTTCAGCCTCAAAACCAACCTTTCTCACTTATGCCACGTTTGGCCTCAGAAATACCAAACGTCCCAAGATTGCTTCCACGCCCAAGCAGCCACGAGGGAACACCATGGCTTGTTTTAAAGCTCTCTGGGAACCGCTTTCATCGCCCACCAGAGCTTGGAGATCCAGGCTTGCATGCCACATTCAGCCTCAAAACGAGCCCTTCTCACTTATTCCAGGGCCCCCTTCAAAAATAGCAAATGTCCCAAGATTGCTGCCACGCCCAAGCAGCCACGAGGGGAAACCATGGCTTGTTTTAAAGCTCTCTGGGAACCGCTTCCATCGTCCATCAGAGCTTGGCTCTCCGTGCCTTCCTGGCGCCTTCAGCCTCAAAACCAGCCTTTCTCACTTATTCAACGTTTGGCCTCAGAAATAGCAAACGTCCCAAGATTGCTGCCACGCCCAAGCAGCCATGGGGGAATACCATGGCTTGTTTTAAAGCTCTCTGGGAACCGCTTCCATCGTCCATCAGAGCTTGGCTCTCCGTGCTTTCCTGGCGCCTTCAGCCTCAAAACCAGACTTTCTCACTTATTCCACGTTTGTCCTCAGAAATAGCAAACGTCCCAAGATGGCTGCCACGCCCAAGCAGCCATGGGGGAATACCATGGCTTGTTTTAAAGCTCTCTGGGAACCGCTTCCATCGTCCATCAGAGCTTGGCTCTCCATGCTTTCCTGGCGCCTTCAGCTTCAAAACCAGCCTTTCTCTTTCGCACCAGGGCAGGCCTCCAAAATGACCATATGTCTGGAGATGGATGCAACGTCCAAGCAGCCAGGAGGGGAAACCATGGCTTCTTTTAAAGCTCTCTGGGAACCGCTTCCATCGTCCATCAGAGCTTGGCTCTCCGTGCTTTCCTGGCGCCTTCAGGCTCAAAAGCAACCTTTCTCACTTATTCCACGTTTGGCCTCAGAAATAGCAAACGTCCCAAGATGGCTGCCACGCCCAAGCAGCCATGGGGGAATACCATGGCTTCTTTTAAAGCTCTCTGGGAACCGCTTCCATTGTCCATCAGAGTTTGGCCCTCCGTGCTTTCCTGGCACCTTCAGCTTCAAAACCAGCCTTTCTCATTCGCACAAGGGCAGGCCTCCAAAATGACCATATGTCTGGAGATGGCTGCCACGCCCAAGCAGGCACCAGGGAAAACTGGGGCTTCTTTTAAAGCTCTCTGGAAACCACTTCCATCGTCCATCAGAGCTTGGCTCTCCGTGCTTTCCTGGCGCCTTCAGGCTCAAAAGCAACCTTTCTCACTTATTCCACGTTTGGCCTTAAAAATACCAAACGTCCCAAGATTGCTTCCACGCCCAAGCAGCCACGAGGAAATACCATGGCTTGTTTTAAAGCTCTCTGGGAACCACTTCCATCGCCCACCAGAGCTTGGAGATCCAGGCTTGCCTGCCACATTCAGCCTCAAAACGAGCCCTTCTCACTTATTCCAGGGCCCCCTTCAAAAATAGCAAACGTCCCAAGATTGCTGCCACGCCCAAGCAGCCACGAGGGGAAACCATGGCTTCTTTTAAAGCTCTCTGGGAACCGCTTCCATCGTCCGTCAGAGCTTGGCTCTCCGTGCTTTCCTGGCGCCTTCAGCCTCAAAACCAGCCTTTCTCACTTATTCCACGTTTGGCCTCAGAAATAGCAAACGTCCCAAGATGGCTGCCACGCCCAAGCAGCCATGGGGGAATACCATGGCTTCTTTTAAAGCTCTCTGGGAACCGCTTCCATCGTCCATCAGACCTTGGCTCTCCGTGCTTTCCTGGTGCCTTCAGCCACAAAACGAGCCCTTCTCACTTATTCCACGTTTGGCCTCAGAAATAGCAAACGTCCCAAGATTGCTGCCACGCCCAAGCAGCCACGAGGGGAAACCATGGCTTCTTTTAAAGCTCTCTGGGAACCGCTTCCATCGTCCATCAGAGTTTGGCCCTCCGTGCTTTCCTGGCACCTTCAGCTTCAAAACCAGCCTTTCTCATTCGCACCAGGGCAGGCCTCCAAAATGACCATATGTCTCGAGATGGCTACAACGCCCAAGCAGCCACGAGGGAAAACCATGGATTGTTTTAAAACTCTCTGGGAACCACTTCCATCGCCCATCAGAGCTTGGCTCTCCGTGCTTTCCTGGCGCCTTCAGCCTCAAAACCAGCCTTTCTCACTTATTCCACGTTTGGCCTCAGAAATAGCAAACGTCCCAAGATTGCTTCCACGCCCAAGCAGCCATGGAGGAATACCATGGCTTCTTTTAAAGTTCTCTGGGAACCGCTTCCATCGCGCACCAGAGCTTGGCTCTCCGTTCTTTCCTGGCACCTTCAGCCTCAAAACCAACCTTTCTCACTTATGCCACGTTTTTCCTCAGAAATACCAAACGTCCCAAGATTGCTTCCACGCCCAAGCAGCCATGGGGGAATACCATGGCTTGTTTTAAAGCTCTCTGGGAACCGCTTCCATCGTCCATCAGAGCTTGACTCTCCATGCCTTCCTGGCGCCTTCAGCCTCAAAACCAACCTTTCTCATTCGCACCAGGGCAGGCCTTCAAAATGACCATATGTCTGGAGATGGCTGCCACGCCCAAGCAGGCACCAGGGAAAACTGGGGCTTCTTTTAAAGCTCTCTGGAAACCGCTTCCATCGTCCATCAGAGCTTGGCTCTCCGTGCTTTCCTGGCGCCTTCAGCTTCAAAACCAGCCTTTCTCACTTATTCCACGTTTGTCCTCAGAAATACCAAACGTCCCAAGATTGCTGCCACGCCCAAGCAGCCACGAGGGGAAACCATGGCTTCTTTTAAAGCTCTCTGGGAACCGCTTCCATCGTCCATCAGAGCTTGGCTCTCCGTGCTTTCCTGGCGCCTTCAGCCTCAAAACCAGCCTTTCTCACTTATTCCACGTTTGGCCTCAGAAATAGCAAACGTCCCAAGATGGCTGCCACGCCCAAGCAGCCATGGGGGAATACCATGGCTTGTTTTAAAGCTCTCTGGGAACCGCTTCCATCGTCCATCAGAGCTTGGCTCTCCGTGCCTTCCTGGCGCCTTCAGCCTCAAAACCAGCCTTTCTCACTCATTCAACGTTTGGCCTTAAAAATACCAAACGTCCCAAGATTTCTTCCATGCCCAAGCAGCCATGGAGGAATACCATGGCTTCTTTTAAAGCTCTCTGGGAACCGCTTTCATCGTCCGTCAGAGCTTGGCTCTCCGTGCCTTCCTGGCGCCTTCAGCCTCAAAACCAGCCTTTCTCATTCGCACCAGGGCAGGCCTCCAAAATGACCATATGTCTGGAGATGCCTGCAACGCCCAAGCAGCCAGGAGGGGAAACCATGGCTTCTTTTAAAGCTCTCTGGGAACCGCTTCCATCGTCCATCAGACCTTGGCTCTCCGTGCTTTCCTGGCGCCTTCAGCCTCAAAACCAGCCCTTCTCACTTATTCAACGTTTGGCCTCAGAAATAGCAAACGTCCCAAGATGGCTGCCACGCCCAAGCAGCCACGAGGAAATACCATGGCTTGTTTTAAAGCTCTCTGGGAACCGCTTCCATCGTCCATCAGAGCTTGGCTCTCCGTGCCTTCCTGGCGCCTTCAGCCTCAAAACCAGCCTTTCTCACTTATTCAACGTTTGTCCTTAAAAATAGCAAACGTCCCAAGATTGCTTCCACGCCCAAGCAGCCACGAGGGGAAACCATGGCTTCTTTTAAAGCTCTCTGGGAACCGCTTCCATCGTCCATCAGAGCTTGGCTCTCCGTACTTTCCTGGCACCTTCAGCCTCAAAACCAACCTTTCTCACTTATGCCACGTTTGGCCTCAGAAATACCAAACATCCCAAGATTGCTTCCACGCCCAAGCAGCCACGAGGGAACACCATGGCTTCTTTTAAAGCTCTCTGGGAACCGCTTCCATCGTCCATCAGACCTTGGCTCTCCGTGCTTTCCTGGTGCCTTCAGCCACAAAACGAGCCCTTCTCACTTATTCCACGTTTCGCCTCAGAAATAGCAAACGTCCCAAGATGGCTGCCACGCCCAAGCAGCCACGAGGGGAAACCATGGCTTCTTTTAAAGCTCTCTGGGAACCGCTTCCATCGTCCATCAGAGCTTGGCTCTCCAGTGCCTTCCTGGCGCCTTCAGCCTCAAAACCAGCCTTTCTCACTTATTCCATGTTTGGCCTTCAAAATACCAAACGTCCCAAGATTGCTGCCACGCCCAAGCAGCCATGGGGGAATACCATGGCTTGTTTTAAAGCTCTCTGGGAACCGCTTCCATCGTCCATCAGAGTTTGGCCCTCCGTGCTTTCCTGGCACCTTCAGCTTCAAAACCAGCCTTTCTCATTCGCACCAGGACAGGCCTCCAAAATGACCATATGTCTGGAGATGGCTACAACGCCCAAGCAGCCACGAGGGAAAACCATGGATTGTTTTAAAACTCTCTGGGAACCACTTCCATCGCCCATCAGAGCTTGGCTCTCCGTGCCTTCCTGGCGCCTTCAGCCTCAAAACCAGCCTTTCTCACTTATTCCACGTTTGGCCTCAGAAATAGCAAACGTCCCAAGATGCCTGCCATGCCCAAGCAGCCACGAGGAAATACCATGGCTTGTTTTAAAGCTCTCTGGGAACCGCTTCCATCGCGCACCAGAGCTTGGCTCTCCGTGCTTTCCTGGCACCTTCAGCCTCAAAACCAACCTTTCTCACTTATGCCACGTTTGGCCTCAGAAATACCAAACATCCCAAGATTGCTTCCACGCCCAAGCAGCCACGAGGGAACACCATGGCTTCTTTTAAAGCTCTCTGGGAACCGCTTCCATCGTCCATCAGACCTTGGCTCTCCGTGCTTTCCTGGTGCCTTCAGCCACAAAACGAGCCCTTCTCACTTATTCCACGTTTCGCCTCAGAAATAGCAAACGTCCCAAGATGGCTGCCACGCCCAAGCAGCCACGAGGGGAAACCATGGCTTCTTTTAAAGCTCTCTGGGAACCGCTTCCATCGTCCATCAGAGTTTGGCTCTCCATGCCTTCCTGGCGCCTTCAGCCTCAAAACCAGCCTTTCTCACTTATTCCATGTTTGGCCTTAAAAATACCAAACGTCCCAAGATTGCTGCCACGCCCAAGCAGCCACGAGGGGAAACCATGGCTTCTTTTAAAGCTCTCTGGGAACCGCTTCCATCGTCCATCAGAGCTTGGCTCTCCGTGCCTTCCTGGCGCCTTCAGCCTCAAAACCAGCCTTTCTCACTTATTCAACGTTTGTCCTTAAAAATAGCAAACGTCCCAAGATTGCTGCCACGCCCAAGCAGCCATGGGGGAATACCATGGCTTGTTTTAAAGCTCTCTGGGAACCGCTTCCATCGCGCACCAGAGCTTGGCTCTCCGTGCCTTCCTGGCGCCTTCAGCCTCAAAACCAGCCTTTCTCACTTATTCCACGTTTGGCCTCAGAAATAGCAAACGTCCCAAGATTGCTGCCACGCCCAAGCAGCCACGAGGGAATACCATGGCTTCTTTTAAAGCTCTCTGGGAACCGCTTCCATCGTCCATCAGAGCTTGGTCTCCATGCTTTCCTGGCGCCTTTAGCCTCAAAACCAACCTTTCTCACTTATTCCATGTTTGGCCTCAAAAACATCAAACATCCCAAGATGGCTGCCACGTCCAAGCAGCCATGGGGAATAACACGGCTTCTTTTAAAGCTCTCTGGGAACCGCTTCCATCGTCCATCAGAGCTTGGCTCTCCGTGCTTTCCTGGCGCCTTCAGCCTCAAAACCAGCCTTTCTCACTTATTCCATGTTTGGCCTCAGAAATAGCAAACGTCCCAAGGTGGCTGCTACGCCCAAGCAGCCATGAGGGGAAACCATGGCTTCTTTTAAAGCTCTCTGGGAACCGCTTCCATCGCCCACCAGAGCTTGGAGATCCAGGCTTGCCTGCCACATTCAGCCTCAAAACAAGCCCTTCTCACTTATTCCACGGCCCCCTTCAAAAATAGCAGACATCTCAAGATGGCTGCCACGCCCAAGCAGCCATGGGGGAAAACCATGGCTTCTTTTAAAGCTCTCTGGGAACAGGTTTCATCGTCCGGCAGAGCTTGGCTCTCCGTTCCTTCCTGGCGCCTTCAGCCTCAAAACCAGCCTTTCTCACTTATTCCACGTTTGGGCTCAAATATAGCAGACGTCCCAAGATTGCTGCCAAGCCCAAGCAACCATGGGGGAATACCATGGCTTGTTTCAAAGCTCTCTGGGAACCGCTTCCATCGTCCATCAGAGCTTAGCCCTCCGTGCTTTCCTGGCACCTTCAGCTTCAAAACCAGCCTTTCTCATTCGCACCAGGGCAGGCCTTCAAAATGACCATATGTGTGGAGATGGCTGCCACGCCCAAGCAGACACCAGGGAAAACTGGGGCTTCTTTTAAAGCTCTCTGGAAACCGCTTCCATCGTCCATCACAGCTTGGCTCTCCATGCTTTCCTGGTACCTTCACCCTCAAAACCAGCCTTTCTCATTTATGCCACGTTTGGCCTTAAACATACCAGACATCCCAAGATTGCTTGCACGCCCAAGCAGCCACGATGGGAAACCATGGCTTCTTTTAAAGCTCTCTGGGAACCGCTTCCATCGTCCATCAGAGCTTGGCTCTCCGTGCTTTCCTGGCGCCTTCAGCCTCAAAACCAACCTTTCTCACTTATGCCACGTTTGGCCTCAGAAATACCAAACGTCCCAAGATTGCTTCCACGCCCAAGCAGCCATGGGGGAATACCATGACTTGTTTTAAAGCTCTCTGGGAACCGCTTTCATCGCCCACCAGAGCTTGGAGATCCAGGCTTGCATGCCACATTCAGCCTCAAAACGAGCCCTTCTCACTTATTCCAGGGCCCCCTTCAAAAATAGCAAATGTCCCAAGATTGCTGCCACGCCCAAGCAGCCACGAGGGGAAACCATGGCTTCATTTAAAGCTCTCTGGGAACCGCTTCCATCGTCCATCAGAGCTTGGCTCTCCGTGCCTTCCTGGCGCCTTCAGCCTCAAAACCAGCCTTTCTCACTTATTCAACGTTTGGCCTCAGAAATAGCAAACGTCCCAATATTGCTGCCACGCCCAAGCAGCCATGGGGGAATACCATGACTTGTTTTAAAGCTCTCTGGGAACCGCTTTCATCGTCTGTCAGAGCTTGGCTCTCCGTGCTTTCCTGACGCCTTCAGCCTCAAAACCAGCCTTTCTCACTTATTCAACGTTTGGCCTCAGAAATAGCAAACGTCCCAATATTGCTGCCACGCCCAAGCAGCCATGGGGGAATACCATGGCTTGTTTTAAAGCTCTCTGGGAACCGCTTTCATCGTCTGTCAGAGCTTGGCTCCCCGTGCCTTCCTGGCGCCTTCAGCCTCAAAACCAGCCTTTCTCACTTATTCAACGTTTGGCCTCAGAAATAGCAAACGTCCCAAGATTGCTTCCACGCCCAAGCAGCCATGGAGGAATACCATGGCTTCTTTTAAAGCTCTCTGGGAACCGCTTCCATCGTCCATCACAGCTTGGCTCTCCATGCTTTCCTGGCGCCTTCAGCTTCAAAACCAGCCTTTCTCTTTCGCACCAGGGCAGGCCTCCAAAATGACCATATGTCTGGAGATGGCTGCCACGCCCAAGCAGCCATGGGGGAATACCATGGCTTCTTTTAAAGCTCTCTGGGAACCGCTTCCATCGTCCATCAGAGCTTGGCTCTCCGTGCTTTCCTGGCACCTTCAGCCTCAAAACCAACCTTTCTCATTCGCACCAGGGCAGGCCTTCAAAATGACCATATGTCTGGAGATGGCTGCCACGCCCAAGCAGGCACCAGGGAAAACTGGGGCTTCTTTTAAAGCTCTCTGGAAACCGCTTCCATCGTCCATCAGAGCTTGGCTCTCCGTGCTTTCCTGGCGCCTTCAGCCTCAAACCCAGCCTTTCTCACTTATTCCATGTTTGGCCTTAAAAATACCAAACGTCCCAAGATTGCTTCCACGCCCAAGCAGCCACGAGGAAATAGCATGGCTTGTTTTAAAGCTCTCTGGGAACCGCTTCCATCGCCCACCAGAGCTTGGAGATCCAGGCTTGCCTGCCACATTCAGCCTCAAAACGAGCCCTTCTCACTTATTCCAGGGCCCCCTTCAAAAATAGCAAACGTCCCAAGATTGCTGCCACGCCCAAGCAGCCACGAGGGGAAACCATGGCTTCTTTTAAAGCTCTCTGGGAACCGCTTCCATCGTCCATCAGAGCTTGGCTCTCCGTGCCTTCCTGGCGCCTTCAGCCTCAAAACCAGCCTTTCTCACTTATTCAACGTTTGGCCTTAAAAATAGCAAACGTCCCAAGATTGCTGCCACGCCCAAGCAGCCACGAGGGGAAACCATGGCTTCTTTTAAAGCTCTCTGGGAACCGCTTCCATCCTCCATCAGAGCTTGGCTCTCCGTGCTTTCCTGGCACCTTCAGCCTCAAAACCAACCTTTCTCACTTATGCCACGTTTGGCCTCAGAAATACCAAACGTCCCAAGATTGCTTCTACGCCCAAGCAGCCACGAGGGAACACCATGGTTTCTTTTAAAGCTCTCTGGGAACCGCTTCCATCGCGCACCAGAGCTTGGCTCTCCGTGCTTTCCTGGCGCCTTCAGCCTCAAAACCAGCCTTTCTCACTTATTCAACGTTTGTCCTTAAAAATAGCAAACGTCCCAAGATTGCTTCCACGCCCAAGCAGCCACGAGGGGAAACCATGGCTTCTTTTAAAGCTCTCTGGGAACCGCTTCCATCGTCATCCAGAGCTTGGCTCTCCGTGCTTTCCTGGCACCTTCAACCTCAAAACCAACCTTTCTCACTTATGCCACGTTTGGCCTCAGAAATACCAAACGTCCCAAGATTGCTTCTACGCCCAAGCAGCCACGAGGGAACACCATGGTTTCTTTTAAAGCTCTCTGGGAACCGCTTCCATCGTCCATCAGACCTTGGCTCTCCGTGCTTTCCTGGTGCCTTCAGCCACAAAACGAGCCCTTCTCACTTATTCCACGTTTGGCCTCAGAAATAGCAAACGTCCCAAGATGGCTGCCACGCCCAAGCAGCCACGAGGGGAAACCATGGCTTCTTTTAAAGCTCTCTGGGAACCGCTTCCATCGTCCATCAGAGCTTGGCTCTCCGTGCCTTCCTGGCGCCTTCAGCCTCAAAACCAGACTTTCTCACTTATTCCACGTTTGTCCTCAGAAATAGCAAACGTCCCAAGATGGCTGCCACGCCCAAGCAGCCATGGGGGAATACCATGGCTTGTTTTAAAGCTCTCTGGGAACCGCTTCCATCGTCCATCAGAGCTTGGCTCTCCGTGCTTTCCTGGCGCCTTCAGCTTCAAAACCAGCCTTTCTCATTCGCACCAGGGCAGGCCTCCAAAATGACCATATGTCTGGAGATGCCTGCAACGCCCAAGCAGCCAGGAGGGGAAACCATGGCTTCTTTTAAAGCTCTCTGGGAACCGCTTCCATCGTCCATCAGAGCTTGGCTCTCCATGCTTTCCTGGCGCCTTCAGCCTCAAAACCAGCCCTTCTCACTTATTCAACGTTTGGCCTCAGAAATAGCAAACGTCCCAAGATGCCTGCCACGCCCAAGCAGCCACGAGGGGAAACCATGGCTTCTTTTAAAGCTCTCTGGGAACCGCTTCCATCGTCTGTCAGAGCTTGGCTCTCCGTGCTTTCCTGGCGCCTTCAGCCTCAAAACCAGCCTTTCTCACTTATTCCACGTTTGGCCTCAGAAATAGCAAACGTCCCAAGATGGCTGCCACGCCCAAGCAGCCATGGGGGAATACCATGGCTTCTTTTAAAGCTCTCTGGGAACCGCTTCCATCGTCCATCAGAGCTTGGCTCTCCGTGCCTTCCTGGCGCCTTCAGCCTCAAAACCAGCCTTTCTCACTTATTCCATGTTTGGCCTTAAAAATAGCAAACGTCCCAAGATTGCTGCCACGCCCAAGCAGCCACGAGGGAAACCCATGGCTTCTTTTAAAGCTCTCTGGGAACCGCTTCCATCGCCCATCAGAGCTTGGAGATCCAGGCTTGCCTGGCACCTTCAGCCTCAAAACCAGCCTTTCTCACTTATGCCACGTTTGGCCTCAGAAATAGCAAACGTCCCAAGATTGCTGCCACGCCCAAGCAGCCACGAGGGGAAACCATGGCTTCTTTTAAAGCTCTCTGGGAACCGCTTCCATCGTCCATTAGAGCTTGGCTCTCCGTGCTTTCCTGGCGCCTTCAGGCTCAAAAGCAACCTTTCTCACTTATTCCACGTTTGGCCTCAGAAATACCAAACGTCCCAAGATTGCTTCTACGCCCAAGCAGCCACGAGGGAACACCATGGTTTCTTTTAAAGCTCTCTGGGAACCGCTTCCATCGTCCATCAGACCTTGGCTCTCCGTGCTTTCCTGGTGCCTTCAGCCACAAAACGAGCCCTTCTCACTTATTCCACGTTTGGCCTCAGAAATAGCAAACGTCCCAAGATGGCTGCCACGCCCAAGCAGCCACGAGGGGAAACCATGGCTTGTTTTAAAGCTCTCTGGGAACCGCTTCCATTGTCCATCAGAGTTTGGCCCTCCGTGCTTTCCTGGCACCTTCAGCTTCAAAACCAGCCTTTCTCATTCGCACCAGGGCAGGCCTCCAAAATGACCATATGTCTGGAGATGGCTACAACGCCCAAGAAGCCACGAGGGAAAACCATGGATTGTTTTAAAACTCTCTGGGAACCACTTCCATCGCCCATCAGAGCTTGGCTCTCCGTGCTTTCCTGGCGCCTTCAGCCTCAAAACCAGCCTTTCTCACTTATTCCACGTTTGGCCTCAGAAATAGCAAACGTCCCAAGATTGCTGCCACGCCCAAGCAGCCATGGAGGAATACCATGGCTTCTTTTAAAGCTCTCTGGGAACCGCTTTCATCGTCCGTCAGAGCTTGGCTCTCCGTGCTTTCCTGACGCCTTCAGCCTCAAAACCAGCCTTTCTCACTTATTCCACGTTTGGCCTCAGAAATAGCAAACGTCCCAAGATTGCTTCCACGCCCAAGCAGCCATGGAGGAATACCATGGCTTCTTTTAAAGCTCTCTGGGAACCGCTTCCATCGTCCATCAGAGCTTGGCTCTCCGTGCTTTCCTGGCGCCTTCAGCCTCAAAACTAACCTTTCTCACTTATTCCACGTTTGTCCTCAGAAATAGCAAACGTCCCAAGATGGCTGCCACGCCCAAGCAGCCATGGGGGAATACCATGGCTTGTTTTAAAGCTCTCTGGGAACCGCTTCCATCGTCCATCAGAGCTTGGCTCTCCGTGCTTTCCTGGCGCCTTCAGCTTCAAAACCAGACTTTCTCACTTATTCCAAGTTTGTCCTCAGAAATACCAAACGTCAAGATTGCTTCCACGCCCAAGCAGCCACGAGGGAACACCATGGCTTCTTTTAAAGCTCTCTGGGAACCGCTTCCATCGTCCATCAGAGCTTGGCTCTCCGTGCTTTCCTGGCGCCTTCAGCCTCAAAACCACCCTTTCTCACTTATTCAACGTTTGGCCTTAAAAATACCAAACGTTCCAAGATTGCTTCCACGCCCAAGCAGCCATGAGGAAATACCATGGCTTGTTTTAAAGCTCTCTGGAAACCGCTTCCATCGCCCACCAGAGCTTGGAGATCCAGGCTTGCCTGCCACATTCAGCCTCAAAACGAGCCCTTCTCACTTATTCCAGGGCCCCCTTCAAAAATAGCAAACGTCCCAAGATTGCTGCCACGCCCAAGCAGCCACGAGGGGAAACCATGGCTTCTTTTAAAGCTCTCTGGGAACCGCTTCCATCGTCCGTCAGAGCTTGGCTCTCTGTGCTTTCCTGGCGCCTTCAGCCTCAAAACCAGCCTTTCTCACTTATTCCACGTTTGGCCTCAGAAATAGCAAACGTCCCAAGATGGCTGCCACGCCCAAGCAGCCATGGGGGAATACCATGGCTTGTTTTAAAGCTCTCTGGGAACCGCTTCCATCGTCCATCAGAGCTTGGCTCTCCGTGCCTTCCTGGCGCCTTCAGCCTCAAAACCAGCCTTTCTCACTCATTCAACGTTTGGCCTTCAAAATACCAAACGTCCCAAGATTTCTTCCATGCCCAAGCAGCCATGGAGGAATACCATGGCTTCTTTTAAAGCTCTCTGGGAACCGCTTTCATCGTCCGTCAGAGCTTGGCTCTCCGTGCCTTCCTGGCGCCTTCAGCCTCAAAACCAGCCTTTCTCATTCGCACCAGGTCAGGCCTCCAAAATTACCATATGTCTGGAGATGCCTGCAACGCCCAAGCAGCCAGGAGGGGAAACCATGGCTTGTTTTAAAGCTCTCTGGGAACCGCTTCCATCGTCCATCAGACCTTGGCTCTCCGTGGTTTCCTGGCGCCTTCAGCCTCAAAACCAGCCTTTCTCACTCATTCAACGTTTGGCCTTAAAAATACCAAACGTCCCAAGATTTCTTCCATGCCCAAGCAGCCATGGAGGAATACCATGGCTTCTTTTAAAGCTCTCTGGGAACCGCTTTCATCGTCCATCAGAGCTTGGCTCTCCGTGCCTTCCTGGCGCCTTCAGCCACAAAACGAGCCCTTCTCACTTATTCCACGTTTCGCCTCAGAAATAGCAAACGTCCCAAGATGGCTGCCACGCCCAAGCAGCCACGAGGGGAAACCATGGCTTCTTTTAAAGCTCTCTGGGAACCGCTTCCATCGCGCACCAGAGCTTGGCTCTCCGTGCTTTCCTGGCACCTTCAGCCTCAAAACCAACCTTTCTCACTTATGCCACGTTTGGCCTCAGAAATACCAAACATCCCAAGATTGCTTCCACGCCCAAGCAGCCACGAGGGAACACCATGGCTTCTTTTAAAGCTCTCTGGGAACCGCTTCCATCGTCCATCAGACCTTGGCTCTCCGTGCTTTCCTGGTGCCTTCAGCCACAAAACGAGCCCTTCTCACTTATTCCACGTTTCGCCTCAGAAATAGCAAACGTCCCAAGATTGCTTCCACGCCCAAGCAGCCACGAGGGAACACCATGGCTTCTTTTAAAGCTCTCTGGGAACCGCTTCCATCGTCCATCAGACCTTGGCTCTCCGTGGTTTCCTGGCGCCTTCAGCCTCAAAACCAGCCTTTCTCACTTATTCCATGTTTGGCCTTAAAAATACCAAACGTTCCAAGATTGCTTCCACGCCCAAGCAGCCATGAGGAAATACCATGGCTTGTTTTAAAGCTCTCTGGAAACCGCTTCCATCGCCCACCAGAGCTTGGAGATCCAGGCTTGCCTGCCACATTCAGCCTCAAAACCAGCCTTTCTCACTTATTCCAGGGCCCCCTTCAAAAATAGCAAACGTCCCAAGATTGCTGCCACGCCCAAGCAGCCACGAGGGGAAACCATGGCTTCTTTTAAAGCTCTCTGGGAACCGCTTCCATCGTCCATCAGAGCTTGGCTCTCCGTGCTTCCTGGCGCCTTCAGCCTCAAAACCAGCCTTTCTCACTTATTCCACGTTTGGCCTCAAAAATAGCAAACGTCCCAAGATTGCTGCCACGCCCAAGCAGCCACGAGGGGAATACCATGGCTTCTTTTAAAGCTCTCTGGGAACCGCTTCCATCGTCCATCAGAGCTTGGCTCTCCGTGCTTTCCTGGCGCCTTCAGCCTCAAAACCAGCCTTTCTCACTTATTCCACGTTTGGCCTCAGAAAATAGCAAACGTCCCAAGATTGCTGCCACGCCCAAGCAGCCACTAGGGGAATACCATGGCTTTTTTAAAGCTCTCTGGGAACCGCTTCCATCGTCCATCAGAGCTTGGCTCTCCGTGCTTTCCTGGCGCCTTCAACCTCAAAACCAGCCTTTCTCACTTATTCCACGTTTGGCCTCAGAAATAGCAAACGTCCCAAGATGCCTGCCACGCCCAAGCAGCCACGAGGAAATACCATGGCTTGTTTTAAAGCTCTCTGGGAACCGCTTCCATCGCCCACCAGAGCTTGGCTCTCCGTTCTTTCCTGGCACCTTCAGCCTCAAAACCAACCTTTCTCACTTATGCCACGTTTTTCCTCAGAAATACCAAACGTCCCAAGATGGCTGCCACGCCCAAGCAGCCACGAGGGAATACCATGGCTTCTTTTAAAGCTCTCTGGGAACCGCTTCCATCGTCCATCAGAGCTTGACTCTCCGTGCCTTCCTGGCGCCTTCAGCCTCAAAACCAACCTTTCTCATTCGCACCAGGGCAGGCCTTCAAAATGACCATATGTCTGGAGATGGCTGCCACGCCCAAGCAGGCACCAGGGAAAACTGGGGCTTCTTTTAAAGCTCTCTGGAAACCGCTTCCATCGTCCATCAGAGCTTGGCTCTCCGTGCTTTCCTGGCGCCTTCAGCTTCAAAACCAGACTTTCTCACTTATTCCACGTTTGTCCTCAGAAATACCAAACGTCCCAAGATTGCTTCCACGCCCAAGCAGCCACGAGGGAACACCATGGCTTCTTTTAAAGCTCTCTGGGAACCGCTTCCATCGTCCATCAGACCTTGGCTCTCCATGCTTTCCTGGCGCCTTCAGCCTCAAAACCACCCTTTCTCACTTATTCAACGTTTGGCCTTAAAAATAGCAAACGTCCCAAGATTGCTTCCACGCCCAAGCAGCCATGAGGAAATACCATGGCTTGTTTTAAAGCTCTCTGGAAACCGCTTCCATCGCCCACCAGAGCTTGGAGATCCAGGCTTGCCTGCCACATTCAGCCTCAAAACGAGCCCTTCTCACTTATTCCAGGGCCCCCTTCAAAAACAGCAAACGTCCCAAGATTGCTGCCACGCCCAAGCAGCCACGAGGGGAAACCATGGCTTCTTTTAAAGCTCTCTGGGAACCGCTTCCATCGTCCGTCAGAGCTTGGCTCTCTGTGCTTTCCTGGCGCCTTCAGCCTCAAAACCAGCCTTTCTCACTTATTCCACGTTTGGCCTCAGAAATAGCAAACGTCCCAAGATGGCTGCCACGCCCAAGCAGCCATGGGGGAATACCATGGCTTGTTTTAAAGCTCTCTGGGAACCGCTTCCATCGTCCATCAGAGCTTGGCTCTCCGTGCCTTCCTGGCGCCTTCAGCCTCAAAACCAGCCTTTCTCACTCATTCAACGTTTGGCCTTCAAAATACCAAACGTCCCAAGATTTCTTCCATGCCCAAGCAGCCATGGAGGAATACCATGGCTTCTTTTAAAGCTCTCTGGGAACCGCTTTCATCGTCCGTCAGAGCTTGGCTCTCCGTGCCTTCCTGGCGCCTTCAGCCTCAAAACCAGCCTTTCTCATTCGCACCAGGTCAGGCCTCCAAAATTACCATATGTCTGGAGATGCCTGCAACGCCCAAGCAGCCAGGAGGGGAAACCATGGCTTGTTTTAAAGCTCTCTGGGAACCGCTTCCATCGTCCATCAGACCTTGGCTCTCCGTGGTTTCCTGGCGCCTTCAGCCTAAAAACCAGCCTTTCTCACTCATTCAACGTTTGGCCTTAAAAATACCAAACGTCCCAAGATTTCTTCCATGCCCAAGCAGCCATGGAGGAATACCATGGCTTCTTTTAAAGCTCTCTGGGAACCGCTTTCATCGTCCGTCAGAGCTTGGCTCTCCGTGCCTTCCTGGCGCCTTCAGCCACAAAACGAGCCCTTCTCACTTATTCCACGTTTCGCCTCAGAAATAGCAAACGTCCCAAGATGGCTGCCACGCCCAAGCAGCCACGAGGGGAAACCATGGCTTCTTTTAAAGCTCTCTGGGAACCGCTTCCATCGCGCACCAGAGCTTGGCTCTCCGTGCTTTCCTGGCACCTTCAGCCTCAAAACCAACCTTTCTCACTTATGCCACGTTTGGCCTCAGAAATACCAAACATCCCAAGATTGCTTCCACGCCCAAGCAGCCACGAGGGAACACCATGGCTTCTTTTAAAGCTCTCTGGGAACCGCTTCCATCGTCCATCAGACCTTGGCTCTCCGTGCTTTCCTGGTGCCTTCAGCCACAAAACGAGCCCTTCTCACTTATTCCACGTTTCGCCTCAGAAATAGCAAACGTCCCAAGATTGCTTCCACGCCCAAGCAGCCACGAGGGAACACCATGGCTTCTTTTAAAGCTCTCTGGGAACCGCTTCCATCGTCCATCAGACCTTGGCTCTCCGTGCTTTCCTGGCGCCTTCAGCCTCAAAACCACCCTTTCTCACTTATTCAACGTTTGGCCTTAAAAATACCAAACGTTCCAAGATTGCTTCCACGCCCAAGCAGCCATGAGGAAATACCATGGCTTGTTTTAAAGCTCTCTGGAAACCGCTTCCATCGCCCACCAGAGCTTGGAGATCCAGGCTTGCCTGCCACATTCAGCCTCAAAACGAGCCCTTCTCACTTATTCCAGGGCCCCCTTCAAAAATAGCAAACGTCCCAAGATTGCTGCCACGCCCAAGCAGCCACGAGGGGAAACCATGGCTTGTTTTAAAGCTCTCTGGGAACCGCTTCCATCGTCCATCAGAGTTTGGCCCTCCGTGCTTTCCTGGCACCTTCAGCTTCAAAACCAGCCTTTCTCATTCGCACCAGGGCAGGCCTCCAAAATGACCATATGTCTGGAGATGGCTACAACGCCCAAGCAGCCACGAGGGAAAACCATGGATTGTTTTAAAACTCTCTGGGAACCACTTCCATCGCCCATCAGAGCTTGGCTCTCCGTGCCTTCCTGGCGCCTTCAGCCTCAAAACCAGCCTTTCTCACTTATTCCACGTTTGGCCTCAGAAATAGCAAACGTCCAAGATTGCTTCCACGCCCAAGCAGCCATGGAGGAATACCATGGCTTCTTTTAAAGCTCTCTGGGAACCGCTTCCATCGTCCGTCAGACCTTGGCTCTCCGTGCCTTCCTGGCGCCTTCAGCCTCAAAACCAGCCTTTCTCACTTATTCCACGTTTGGCCTCAGAAATAGCAAACGTCCCAAGATGCCTGCCACGCCCAAGCAGCCACGAGGGAATACCATGGCTTGTTTTAAAGCTCTCTGGAAACCGCTTCCATCGCCCACCAGAGCTTGGCTCTCCGTTCTTTCCTGGCACCTTCAGCCTCAAAACCAACCTTTCTCACTTATGCCACGTTTTTCCTCAGAAATACCAAACGTCCCAAGATGGCTGCCACGCCCAAGCAGCCACGAGGGGAATACCATGGCTTCTTTTAAAGCTCTCTGGGAACCGCTTCCATCGTCCATCAGAGCTTGACTCTCCGTGCCTTCCTGGCGCCTTCAGCCTCAAAACCAAGCCTTTCTCACTTCGCACCAGGGCAGGCCTCAAAAAGAACAAATGTCCTGGAGATGGCTGCCACGCCCAAGCAGGCACCAGGGAAAACTGGGGCTTCTTTTAAAGCTCTCTGGAAACCGCTTCCATCGTCCATCAGAGCTTGGCTCTCCGTGCTTTCCTGGCGCCTTCAGCTTCAAAAACCAGACTTTCTCACTTATTCCACGTTTGTCCTCAGAAATACCAAACGTCCCAAGATTGCTTCCACGCCCAAGCAGCCACGAGGGAACACCATGGCTTCTTTTAAAGCTCTCTGGGAACCGCTTCCATCGTCCATCAGACCTTGGCTCTCCATGCTTTCCTGGCGCCTTCAGCCTCAAAACCACCCTTTCTCACTTATTCAACGTTTGGCCTTAAAAATAGCAAACGTCCCAAGATTGCTTCCACGCCCAAGCAGCCATGAGGAAATACCATGGCTTGTTTTAAAGCTCTCTGGAAACCGCTTCCATCGCCCACCAGAGCTTGGAGATCCAGGCTTGCCTGCCACATTCAGCCTCAAAACGAGCCCTTCTCACTTATTCCAGGGCCCCCTTCAAAAATAGCAAACGTCCCAAGATTGCTGCCACGCCCAAGCAGCCACGAGGGGAAACCATGGCTTCTTTTAAAGCTCTCTGGGAACCGCTTCCATCGTCCGTCAGAGCTTGGCTCTCCTGTGCTTTCCTGGCGCCTTCAGCCTCAAAACCAGCCTTTCTCACTTATTCCACGTTTGGCCTCAGAAATAGCAAACGTCCCAAGATGGCTGCCACGCCCAAGCAGCCATGGGGGAATACCATGGCTTGTTTTAAAGCTCTCTGGGAACCGCTTCCATCGTCCATCAGAGCTTGGCTCTCCGTGCCTTCCTGGCGCCTTCAGCCTCAAAACCAGCCTTTCTCACTTATTCCACGTTTGGCCTTCAAAATACCAAACGTCCCAAGATTGCTTCCACGCCCAAGCAGCCATGGAGGAATACCATGGCTTCTTTTAAAGCTCTCTGGGAACCGCTTTCATCGTCCGTCAGAGCTTGGCTCTCCGTGCCTTCCTGGCGCCTTCAGCCTCAAAACCAGCCTTTCTCACTTCGCACCAGGGCAGGCCTTCCAAAAATGACCATATGTCCTGGAGATGCCTGCAACGCCCAAGCAGCCAGGAGGGGAAACCATGGCTTCTTTTAAAGCTCTCTGGGAACCGCTTCCATCGTCCATCAGACCTTGGCTCTCCGTGCTTTCCTGGCGCCTTCAGCCTCAAAACCAGCCCTTCTCACTTATTCAACGTTTGGCCTCAGAAATAGCAAACGTCCCAAGATGCCTGCCACGCCCAAGCAGCCACGAGGAAATACCATGGCTTGTTTTAAAGCTCTCTGGGAACCGCTTCCATCGTCCATCAGAGCTCGGCTCTCCGTGCTTTCCTGGCGCCTTCAGCCTCAAAACCAGCCTTTCTCACTCATTCAACGTTTGGCCTTCAAAATACCAAACGTCCCAAGATTTCTTCCATGCCCAAGCAGCCATGGAGGAATACCATGGCTTCTTTTAAAGCTCTCTGGGAACCGCTTTCATCGTCCGTCAGAGCTTGGCTCTCCGTGCCTTCCTGGCGCCTTCAGCCTCAAAACCAGCCTTTCTCACTTATTCAACGTTTGTCCTTAAAAATAGCAAACGTCCCAAGATTGCTTCCACGCCCAAGCAGCCACGAGGGGAAACCATGGCTTCTTTTAAAGCTCTCTGGGAACCGCTTCCATCGTCCATCAGACCTTGGCTCTCCGTGCTTTCCTGGTGCCTTCAGCCACAAAACGAGCCCTTCTCACTTATTCCACGTTTCGCCTCAGAAATAGCAAACGTCCCAAGATGGCTGCCACGCCCAAGCAGCCACGACGGGAAACCATGGCTTCTTTTAAAGCTCTCTGGGAACCGCTTCCATCGTCCATCAGAGCTTGGCTCTCCATGCCTTCCTGGCGCCTTCAGCCTCAAAACCAGCCTTTCTCACTTATTCCATGTTTGGCCTTAAAAATACCAAACGTCCCAAGATTGCTGCCACGCCCAAGCAGCCACGAGGGGAAACCATGGATTGTTTTAAAGCTCTCTGGGAACCACTTCCATCGTCCATCAGAGCTTGGCTCTCCGTGCCTTCCTGGCGCCTTCAGCCTCAAAACCAGCCTTTCTCACTTATTCCACGTTTGGCCTCAGAAATAGCAAACGTCCCAAGATTGCTTCCACGCCCAAGCAGCCATGGAGGAATACCATGGCTTCTTTTAAAGCTCTCTGGGAACCGCTTCCATCGTCCATCAGACCTTGGCTCTCCGTGCTTTCCTGGCGCCTTCAGCCTCAAAACCAGCCTTTCTCACTTATTCCACGTTTGGCCTCAGAAATAGCAAACGTCCCAAGATTGCTGCCACGCCCAAGCAGCCATGGGGCAATACCATGGCTTCTTTTAAAGCTCTCTGGGAACCGCTTCCATCGCCCACCAGAGCTTGGCTCTCCGTTCTTTCCTGGCACCTTCAGCCTCAAAATCAACCTTTCTCACTTATTCCACGTTTGGCCTCAGAAATAGCAAACGTCCCAAGATTGCTTCCACGCCCAAGCAGCCATGGGGGAATACCATGGCTTCTTTTAAAGCTCTCTGGGAACCGCTTCCATCGTCCATCAGAGCTTGACTCTCCGTGCCTTCCTGGCGCCTTCAGCCTCAAAAACCAGCCTTTCTCATTCGCACCAGGGCAGGCCTTCAAAATGACCATATGTCTGGAGATGGCTGCCACGCCCAAGCAGGCACCAGGGAAAACTGGGGCTTCTTTTAAAGCTCTCTGGAAACCGCTTCCATCGTCCATCAGAGCTTGGCTCTCCGTGCTTTCCTGGCGCCTTCAGGCTCAAAACCAACCTTTCTCACTTATTCCACGTTTGGCCTTAAAAAATACCAAACGTCCCAAGATTGCTTCCACGCCCAAGCAGCCACGAGGAAATACCATGGCTTGTTTTAAAGCTCTCTGGGAACCGCTTCCATCGCCCACCAGAGCTTGGAGATCCAGGCTTGCCTGCCACATTCAGCCTCAAAACGAGCCCTTCTCACTTATTCCAGGGCCCCCTTCAAAAATAGCAAACGTCCCAAGTTTGCTGCCACGCCCAAGCAGCCACGAGGGGAAACCATGGCTTCTTTTAAAGCTCTCTGGGAACCGCTTCCATCGTCCAGCAGAGCTTGGCTCTCCGTGCTTTCCTGGCGCCTTCAGCCTCAAAACCAGCCTTTCTCACTTATTCCACGTTTGGCCTCAGAAATAGCAAACGTCCCAAGATGGCTGCCACGCCCAAGCAGCCATGGGGGAATACCATGGCTTCTTTTAAAGCTCTCTGGGAACCGCTTCCATCGTCCATCAGAGCTTGGCTCTCCGTGCCTTCCTGGCGCCTTCAGCCTCAAAACCAGCCTTTCTCACTTATTCCATGTTTGGCCTTAAAAATAGCAAACGTCCCAAGTTTGCTGCCACGCCCAAGCAGCCACGAGGGGAAACCATGGCTTCTTTTAAAGCTCTCTGGGAACCGCTTCCATCACCCACCAGAGCTTGGAGATCCAGGCTTGCCTGGCACCTTCAGCCTCAAAACCAACCTTTCTCACTTATGCCACGTTTGGCCTCAGAAATAGCAAACGTCCCAAGATGGCTGCCACGCCCAAGCAGCCACGAGGGGAAACCATGGCTTCTTTTAAAGCTCTCTGGGAACCGCTTCCATCGTCCATTAGAGCTTGGCTCTCCGTGCTTTCCTGGCGCCTTCAGGCTCAAAAGCAACCTTTCTCACTTATTCCACGTTTGGCCTTAAAAATACCAAACGTCCCAAGATTGCTTCCACGCCCAAGCAGCCACGAGGGGAAACCATGGCTTGTTTTAAAGCTCTCTGGGAACCGCTTCCATCGCCCACCAGAGCTTGGAGATCCAGGCTTGCCTGCCACATTCAGCCTCAAAACGAGCCCTTCTCACTTATTCCAGGGCCCCCTTCAAAAATAGCAAACGTCCCAAGATTGCTTCCACGCCCAAGCAGCCACGAGGGGAAACCATGGCTTCTTTTAAAGCTCTCTGGGAACCGCTTCCATCGCGCACCAGAGCTTGGCTCTCCGTGCTTTCCTGGCACCTTCAGCCTCAAAACCAGCCTTTCTCACTTATGCCACGTTTGGCCTCAGAAATACCAAACGTCCCAAGATTGCTGCCACGCCAAGCAGCCACGAGGGGAACACCATGGCTTTCTTTAAAGCTCTCTGGGAACCGCTTCCATCGTCCATCAGAGCCATGGCTCTCCGTGCCTTCCTGGTGCCTTCAGCCATCAAAACCAGCCTTTCTCACTTATTCCACGTTTGGCCTCAGAAAATAGCAAACGTCCCAAGATGGCTGCCACGCCCAAGCAGCCACGAGGGAGAACCATGGCTTCTTTTAAAAGCTCTCTGGGAACCGCTTCCATCGTCCATCAGAGCTTGGCTCTCCGTGCTTTCCTGGCAGCCTTCAGCTTCAAAACCAGCCTTTCTCAATTTCGCACCAGGTCTAGGCCCTCCAAAATAGCCATAACGTCCCAGATGGCTACACGCCCAAGAAGCCACGAGGGGAAACCATGGATTGTTTTTAAAACTCTCTGCGAACCACTTCCATCGCCTATCAGAGCTTGGCTCTCCGTGCTTTCCTGGCGCCTTCAGCCTCAAAACCAGCCTTTCTCACTTATTCCACGTTTGGCCTCAGAAATAGCAAACGTCCCAAGATTGCTTCCACGCCCAAGCAGCCATGGAGGAATACCATGGCTTCTTTTAAAGCTCTCTGGGAACCGCTTTCATCGTCCATCAGAGCTTGGCTCTCCGTGCTTTCCTGGCGCCTTCAGCCTCAAAACCAACCTTTCTCACTTATTCCACGTTTGTCCTCAGAAATAGCAAACGTCCCAAGATGGCTGCCACGCCCAAGCAGCCATGGGGGAATACCATGGCTTGTTTTAAAAGCTCTCTGGGAACCGCTTCCATCGTCCATCAGAGCTTGGCTCTCCGTGCTTTCCTGGCGCCTTCAGCTTCAAAACCAGAGTTTCTCACTTATTCCAACGTTTGTCCTCAGAAATACCAAACGTCCCAAGATTGCTTCCACGCCCAAGCAGCCACGAGGGAACACCATGGCTTGCTTTTAAAGCTCTCTGGGAACCGCTTCCATCGTCCATCAGAGCTTGGCTCTCTGTGCTTTCCTGGCGCCTTCAGCCTCAAAACCACCCTTTCTCACTTATTCAACGTTTGGCCTTAAAAATACCAAACGTCCCAAGATTGCTTCCACGCCCAAGCAGCCATGGGGGAATACCATGGCTTGTTTTAAAGCTCTCTGGGAACCGCTTCCATCGCCCACCAGAGCTTGGAGATCCAGGCTTGCCTGCCACATTCAGCCTCAAAACGAGCCCTTCTCACTTATTCCAGGGCCCCCTTAAAAATAGCAAACGTCCCAAGATTGCTGCCACGCCCAAGCAGCCACGAGGGGAAACCATGGCTTCTTTTAAAGCTCTCTGGGAACCGCTTCCATCGTCCATCAGAGCTTGGCTCTCTGTGCTTTCCTGGCGCCTTCAGCCTCAAAACCAGCCTTTCTCACTTATTCCACGTTTGGCCTCAGAAATAGCAAACGTCCCAAGATGGCTGCCACGCCCAAGCAGCCATGGGGGAATACCATGGCTTGTTTTAAAGCTCTCTGGGAACCGCTTCCATCGTCCATCAGAGCTTGGCTCTCCGTGCCTTCCTGGCGCCTTCAGCCTCAAAACCAGCCTTTCTCACTCATTCAACGTTTGGCCTTCAAAATACCAAACGTCCCAAGATTTCTTCCATGCCCAAGCAGCCATGGAGGAATACCATGGCTTCTTTTAAAGCTCTCTGGGAACCGCTTTCATCGTCCGTCAGAGCTTGGCTCTCCGTGCTTTCCTGGTGCCTTCAGCCACAAAACGAGCCCTTCTCACTTATTCCACGTTTCGCCTCAGAAATAGCAAACGTCCCAAGATGGCTGCCACGCCCAAGCAGCCACGAGGGGAAACCATGGCTTCTTTTAAAGCTCTCTGGGAACCGCTTCCATCGTCCATCAGAGCTTGGCTCTCCATGCCTTCCTGGCGCCTTCAGCCTCAAAACCAGCCTTTCTCACTTATTTCCATGTTTGGCCTTAAAATACCAAAAGTCCCAAGATTGCTGCCACGCCCAAGCAGCCACGAGGGGAAACCATGGCTTCTTTTAAAGCTCTCTGGGAACCGCTTCCATCGTCCATCAGACCTTGGCTCTCCGTGCTTTCCTGGCGCCTTCAGCCTCAAAACCACCCTTTCTCACTTATTCACGTTTGGCCTTTAAAAATACCAAACGTCCCAAGATTGCTTCCACGCCCAAGCAGCCATGGGGGAATACCATGGCTTGTTTTAAAGCTCTCTGGAAACCGCTTCATCGCCCACCAGAGCTTGGAGATCCAGGCTTGCCTGCCACATTCAGCCTCAAAACGAGCCCTTCTCACTTATTCCAGGGCCCCCTTCAAAATAGCAAACGTCCCAAGATTGCTGCCACGCCCAAGCAGCCACGAGGGGAAACCATGGCTTCTTTTAAAGCTCTCTGGGAACCGCTTCCATCGTCCGTCAGAGCTTGGCTCTCTGTGCTTTCCTGGCGCCTTCAGCCTCAAAACCAGCCTTTCTCACTTATTCCACGTTTGGCCTCAGAAATAGCAAACGTCCCAAGATGGCTGCCACGCCCAAGCAGCCATGGGGGAATACCATGGCTTGTTTTAAAGCTCTCTGGGAACCGCTTCCATCGTCCATCAGAGCTTGGCTCTCCGTGCCTTCCTGGCGCCTTCAGCCTCAAAACCAGCCTTTCTCACTCATTCAACATTTGGCCTTCAAAATACCAAACGTCCCAAGATTTCTTCCATGCCCAAGCAGCCATGGAGGAATACCATGGCTTCTTTTAAAGCTCTCTGGGAACCGCTTTCATCGTCCGGTCAGAGCTTGGCTCTCCGTGCCTTCCTGGCGCCTTCAGCCTCAAAACCAGCCTTTCTCATTTGCACCAGGTCAGGCCTCCAAAATTACCATATGTCTGGAGATGCCTGCAACGCCCAAGCAGCCACGAGGTGAAACCATGGCTTCTTTTAAAGCTCTCTGGGAACCGCTTCCATCGTCCATCAGACCTTGGCTCTCCGTGCTTTCCTGGTGCCTTCAGCCACAAACGAGCCCTTCTCACTTATTCCACGTTTCGCCTCAGAAATAGCAAACGTCCCAAGATGGCTGCCACGCCCAAGCAGCCACGAGGGGAAACCATGGCTTCTTTTAAAGCTCTCTGGGAACCGCTTCCATCGTCCATCAGAGCTTGGCTCTCCATGCCTTCCTGGCGCCTTCAGCCTCAAAACCAGCCTTTCTCACTTATTCCATGTTTGGCCTTAAAAATACCAAACGTCCCAAGATTGCTGCCACGCCCAAGCAGCCACGAGGGGAAACCATGGCTTGTTTTAAAGCTCTCTGGGAACCGCTTCCATTGCCCACCAGAGCTTGGAGATCCAGGCTTGCTTGCCACATTCAGCCTCAAAACGAGCCCTTCTCACTTATTCCAGGGCCCCCTTCAAAAATAGCAAACGTCCCAAGATTGCTGCCACGCCCAAGCAGCCACGAGGGGAAACCATGGCTTGTTTTAAAGCTCTCTGGGAACCGCTTCCATCGTCCATCAGAGTTTGGCCCTCCGTGCTTTCCTGGCGCCTTCAGCTTCAAAACCAGCCTTTCTCATTCGCACCAGGGCAGGCCTCCAAAATGACCATATGTCTGGAGATGGCTACAACGCCCAAGCAGCCACGAGGGAAAACCATGGATTGTTTTAAAACTCTCTGGGAACCACTTCCATCGCCCATCAGAGCTTGGCTCTCCGTGCCTTCCTGGCGCCTTCAGCCTCAAAACCAGCCTTTCTCACTTATTCCACGTTTGGCCTCAGAAATAGCAAACGTCCAAGATTGCTTCCACGCCCAAGCAGCCATGGAGGAATACCATGGCTTCTTTTAAAGCTCTCTGGAACCGCTTCCATCGTCCGTCAGACCTTGGCTCTCCGTGCTTTCCTGGCGCCTTCAGCCTCAAAACCAGCCTTTCTCACTTATTCAACGTTTGGCCTCAGAAATAGCAAACGTCCCAAGATGCCTGCCACGCCCAAGCAGCCACGAGGAAATACCATGGCTTGTTTTAAAGCTCTCTGGGAACCGCTTCCATCGCCCACCAGAGCTTGGCTCTCCGTTCTTTCCTGGCACCTTCAGCCTCAAAACCAACCTTTCTCACTTATGCCACCGTTTTTTCCTCAGAAATACCAAACGTCCCAAGATTGCTTCCACGCCCAAGCAGCCATGGGGGAATACCATGGCTTCTTTAAAGCTCTCTGGGAACCGCTTCCATCGTCCATCAGAGCTTGGCTCTCCGTGCCTTCCTGGCGCCTTCAGCCTCAAAACCAGCCTTTCTCATTCGCGCCAGGGCAGGCCTTCAAAATGACCATATGTCTGGAGATGGCTGCCACGCCCAAGCAGGCACCAGGGAAAACTGGGGCTTCTTTTAAAGCTCTCTGGGAACCGCTTCCATCGTCCATCAGAGCTTGGCTCTCCGTGCTTCCTGGCGCCTTCAGGCTCAAAAGCAACCTTTCTCACTTATTCCACGTTTGGCCTTAAAAATACCAAACGTCCCAAGATTGCTTCCACACCCAAGCAGCCACGAGGAAATACCATGGCTTGTTTTAAAGCTCTCTGGGAACCGCTTCCATCGCCCACCAGAGCTTGGCGATCCAGGCTTGCCTGCCACATTCAGCCTCAAAACGAGCCCTTCTCACTTATTCCAGGGCCCCCTTCAAAAATAGCAAACGTCCCAAGATTGCTGCCACGCCCAAGCAGCCACGAGGGGAAACCATGGCTTCTTTTAAAGCTCTCTGGGAACCGCTTCCATCGTGCGTCAGAGCTTGGCTCTCCGTGCTTTCCTGGCGCCTTCAGCCTCAAAACCAGCCTTTCCTCACTTATTCCACGTTTGGCCTCAGAAATAGCAAACGTGCCCAAGATGGCTGCCACGCCCAAGCAGCCATGGGGGGAAATACCAATGGCTTGTTTTAAAGCTCTCTGGGAACCGCTTCATCGTCCATCAGAGCTTGGCTCTCCGTGCCTTCCTGGCGCCTTCAGCCTCAAACCAGCCTTTCTCACTTATTCCATGTTTGGCCTTAAAAATAGCAAACGTCCCAAGATTGCTGCCACGCCCAAGCAGCCACGAGGGGAAACCATGGCTTCTTTTAAAGCTCTCTGGGAACCGCTTCCATCACCCACCAGAGCTTGGAGATCCAGGCTTGCCTGGCACCTTCAGCCTCAAAACCAACCTTTCTCACTTATGCCACGTTTGGCCTCAGAAATAGCAAACGTCCCAAGATGGCTGCCACGCCCAAGCAGCCACGAGGGGAAACCATGGCTTCTTTTAAAGCTCTCTGGGAACCGCTTCCATCGTCCATTAAGAGCTTGGCTCTCCGTGCTTCCTGGCGCCTTCAGGCTCAAAAGCACCTTTCTCACTTATTCCACGTTTGGCCTTAAAAATACCAAACGTCCCCAAGATTGCTTCCACGCCCAAGCAGCCCACGAGGAAATACCATGGCTTGTTTTAAAGCTCTCTGGGAACCACTTCCATCGCCCACCAGAGCTTGGAGATCCAGGCTTGCCTGCCACATTCAGCCTCAAAACGAGCCCTTCTCACTTATTCCAGGGCCCCCTTCAAAAATAGCAAACGTCCCAAGATTGCTGCCACGCCCAAGCAGCCACGAGGGGAAACCATGGCTTCTTTTAAAGCTCTCTGGGAACCGCTTCCATCGTCCATCAGAGCTTGGCTCTCCGTGCCTTCCTGGCGCCTTCAGCCTCAAAACCGACCTTTCTCACTTATTCAACGTTTGGCCTCAAAAATAGCAAACGTCCCAAGATTGCTGCCACGCCCAAGCAGCCATGGGGGAATACCATGGCTTGTTTTAAAGCTCTCTGGGAACCGCTTCCATCGCCCACCAGAGCTTGGCTCTCCGTGCCTTCCTGGCGCCTTCAGCCTCAAAACCAACCTTTCTCACTCGCACCAGGGCAGGCCTTCAAAATGACCATATGTCTGGAGATGGCTGCCACGCCCAAGCAGCCACGAGGGGAAACCATGGCTTCTTTTAAAGCTCTCTGGGAACCGCTTCCATCGTCCATCAGAGCTTGGCTCTCCGTGCTTCCTGGCGCCTTCAGCCTCAAAACCAGCCTTTCTCACTTATTCCACGTTGGCCTTCAAAAATAGCAAACGTCCCAAGATTGCTGCCACGCCCAAGCAGCCACGAGGGGAAACCATGGCTTCTTTTAAAGCTCTCTGGGAACCGCTTCCATCGTCCATCAGAGCTTGGCTCTCCGTGCCTTCCTGGCGCCTTCAGCCTCAAAACCAGCCTTTCTCACTTATTCCACGTTTGGCCTTCAAAAATAGCAAACGTCCCAAGATTGCTTCCACGCCCAAGCAGCCACGAGTGGAAACCATGGCTTCTTTTAAAGCTCTCTGGGAACCGCTTCCATCGTCCATCAGAGCTTGGCTCTCCGTGCTTTCCTGGCGCCTTCAGCCTCAAAACCAGCCTTTCTCACTTATTCCACGTTTGGCCTCAGAAATAGCCAAACGTCCCAAGATTGCTTACTACGACCCAAGCAGCCACGATGGGAACACCATGGCTTCTTTTAAAGCTCTCTGGGAACCGCTTCCAATCGTCCATCAGAGCTTGGCTCTCCGTGCTTTCCTGTGCACATTCAGCCCTCAAAACGAGCCCTTCTTCACTTATTCCAGCGTTTCGCCTTCAGAAATAGCAACTAGGTCCCAAGATGGCTGCCACGCCCAAGCAGCCACAGAGGGAAACCATGGCTTCTTTTAAAGCTCTCTGGGAACCGCTTCCATCGTCCATCAGAGCTTGGCTCTCCGTGCCTTCCTGGCGCCTTCAGCCTCAAAACCAACCTTTCTCACTTATTCCACGTTTGGCCTGAAACACATCAAACATCCCAAGATTGCTGCCACGCCCAAGCAGCCACGAGGGGAAACCATGGCTTGTTTTAAAGCTCTCTGGGAACCGCTTCCATCGTCCATCAGAGCTTGGCTCTCCGTGCTTTCACTGGCACCTTCAGCTTCAAAACCAGCCTTTCTCAGTCGCGACCATGGCAGCCTCCAAAATGACCATATGTCTGGAGAATTGCTACAACGCCCAAGAAGCCACGAGGGGAAAACCATGGATTGTTTAAAAACTCTCTGGGAACCACTTCCATCGCCCATCAGAGCTGGCTCTCCGTGCTTTCCTGGCGCCTTCACCTCAAAAACCAGCCTTTCTCACTTATTCCACGTTTGGCCTCAGAAATAGCAAACGTCCCAAGATTGCTTCCACGCCCAAGCAGCCATGGAGGGATACATGGCTTCCTTTTAAAAGCTCTCTGGGAACCACTTTCATCGTCCGTCAGAGCTTGGCTCTCCGTGCTTTCCTGGTCGCCTTCAGCCTCAAAAACTAATCTTTCTCACTTATTCCACGTTTGTCCTCAGAAGATAGCAAACGTCCCAAGATGGCTGCCACGCCCAAGCAGTCCATGGGGGATACCATGGCTTTTTTAAAGCTCCTCTGGGGAACCGCTTCCATCGTCCCATCAGAGCTTGGCTCTCCGTGCTTTCCTGGCGCCTTCAGCCTCAAAACCAGCCTTTCTCACTTATTCCACGTTTGTCCTCAGAAATACCAAACGTCCCAAGATTGCTTCCACGCCCAAGCAGCCACGAGGGAACACCATGGCTTCTTTTAAAGCTCTCTGGGAACCGCTTCCATCGTCCATCAGAGCTTGGCTCTCCGTGCTTTCCTGGCGCCTTCAGCCTCAAAACCAGCCTTTCTCACTTATTCCACGTTTGGCCTCAAAAATAGCAAACGTCCCAAGATTGCTGCCACGCCCAAGCAGCCACGAGGGGAATACCATGGCTTGTTTTAAAGCTCTCTGGGAACCGCTTCCATCGTCCATCAGAGCTTGGCTCTCCGTGCTTCCTGGCCACTTCAGCCTCAAAACCAGCCTTTCTCACTTATTCCAGGGCCCCCTTCTAAAATAGCAAACGTCCCAAGATTGCTGCCACGCCCAAGCAGCCACGAGGGGAAACCATGGCTTCTTTTAAAGCTCTCTGGGAACCGCTTCCATCGTCCATCAGAGCTTGGCTCTCCGTGCCTTCCTGGCGCCTTCAGCCTCAAAAACCAGCCTTTCTCACTTATTCCACGTTTGGCCTTCAAAATACCAAACGTCCCAAGATTTCTTCCATGCCCAAGCAGCCATGGAGGAATACCATGGCTTCTTTTAAAGCTCTCTGGGAACCGCTTCCATCGTCCATCAGAGCCTTGGCTCTCCGTGCTTCCTGGTGCCTTCAGCCACAAAACGAGCCCTTCTCACTTATTCCACGTTTCGCCTCAGAATAGCAAACGTCCCAAGATGGCTGCCACGCCCAAGCAGCCACGAGGGGAAACCATGGCTTCTTTTAAAGCTCTCTGGGAACCGCTTCCATCGTCCATCCGAGCTTGGCTCTCCGTGCTTTCCTGGCGCCTTCAGCCTCAAAACCAGCCTTTCTCACTTATTCCATGTTTGGCCTTAAAAATACCAAACGTCCCAAGATTGCTGCCACGCCCAAGCAGCCACGAGGGGAAACCATGGCTTGTTTTAAAGCTCTCTGGGAACCGCTTCCATTGCCCACCAGAGCTTGGAGATCCAGGCTTGCCTGCCACATTCAGCCTCAAAACGAGCCCTTCTCACTTATTCCAGGGCCCCCTTCAAAAATAGCAAACGTCCCAAGATTGCTGCCACGCCCAAGCAGCCACGAGGGAGAACCATGGCTTGTTTTAAAGCTCTCTGGGAACCGCTTCCATCGTCCATCAGAGCTTGGCCCTCCGTGCTTTCCTGGCACCTTCAGCTTCAAAACCAGCCTTTCCCATTCGCACCAGGGCAGGCCTCCAAAATGACCATATGTCTGGAGATGGCTACAACGCCCAAGCAGCCACGAGGGAAAACCATGGCTTCTTTTAAAGCTCTCTGGGAACCGCTTCCATCGTCCGTCAGACCTTGGCTCTCCGTGCTTTCCTGGCGCCTTCAGCCTCAAAACCAGCCTTTCTCACTTATTCCCACGTTTGGCCTCAGAAATAGCAAACGTCCCAAGATGCCTGCCACGCCCAAGCAGCCACGAGAAATACCATGGCTTGTTTTAAAGCTCTCTGGGAAACCGCTTCCATCGCCCACCAGAGCTTGGCTCTCCGTTCTTTCCTGGCACCTTCAGCCTCAAAACCAACCTTTCTCACTTATGCCACGTTTTTCCTCAGAAATACCAAACGTCCCAAGATTGCTTCCACGCCCAAGCAGCCATGGGGGAATACCATGGCTTGTTTTAAAGCTCTCTGGGAACCGCTTCCATCGTCCCATCAGAGCTTGGCTCTCCGTGCCTTCCTGGCGCCTTCAGCCTCAAAACCAGCCTTTCTCACTCATTCAACGTTTGGCCTTCAAAATACCAAACGTCCCAAGATTTCTTCCATGCCCAAGCAGCCATGGAGGAATACCATGGCTTCTTTTAAAGCTCTCTGGAAACCGCTTCCATCGCCCACCAGAGCTTGGAGATCCAGGCTTGCCTGCCACATTCAGCCTCAAAACGAGCCCTTCTCACTTATTCCAGGGCCCCCTTCAAAAATAGCAAACGTCCAAAATGGCTGCCACGCCCAAGCAGCCACGAGGGGAAACCATGGCTTCTTTTAAAGCTCTCTGGGAACCGCTTCCATCGTCCGTCAGAGCTTGGCTCTCCTGTGCTTTCCTGGCGCCTTCAGCCTCAAAACCAGCCTTTCTCACTTATTCCACGTTTGGCCTCAGAAATAGCAACGTCCCAAGATGGCTGCCACGCCCAAGCAGCCATGGGGGAATACCATGGCTTGTTTTAAAGCTCTCTGGGAACCGCTTCATCGTCCCATCAGAGCTTGGCTCTCCGTGCCTTTCCTGGCGCCTTCAGCCTCAAACCAGCCTTTCTCACTTCATTCAACGTTTGGCCTTCAAAATACAAACGTCCCAAGATTTCTTCCATGCCCAAGCAGCCATGGAGGAATACCATGGCTTCTTTTAAAGCTCTCTGGGAACCGCTTCCATCGTCCGTCAGAGCTTGGCTCTCCGTGCCTTCCTGGCGCCTTCAGCCTCAAAACCAGCCTTTCTCACTTATTCCAGGGCAGGCCTCAGAAATTACCATATGTCTGGAGATTGCTGCCACGCCCAAGCAGCCACGAGTGGAAACCATGGCTTCTTTTAAAGCTCTCTGGGAACCGCTTCCATCGTCCATCAGAGCTTGGCTCTCCGTGCTTTCCTGGTGCCTTCAGCCACAAAACCAGCCTTCTCACTTATTCCACAGTTTCGCCTCAGAAATAGCAAACGTCCCAAGATGGCTGCCACGCCCAAGCAGCCACGAGGGGAAACCATGGCTTCTTTTAAAGCTCTCTGGGAACCGCTTCCATCGTCCATCAGAGCTTGGCTCTCCAGGCTTTCCTGGCGCCTTCAGCCTCAAAACCAGCCTTTCTCACTTATTCCATGGCCCCCTTCTAAAATACCAAACGTCCCAAGATTGCTGCCACGCCCAAGCAGCCACGAGGGGAAACCATGGCTTCTTTTAAAGCTCTCTGGGAACCGCTTCCATCGTCCATCAGAGCTTGGCTCTCCGTGCTTTCCTGGCGCCTTCAGCCTCAAAACCACCCTTTCTCACTTATTCAACGTTTGGCCTTAAAAATACCAAACGTCCCAACATTGCTTCCACGCCCAAGCAGCCATGGGGGAATACCATGGCTTGTTTTAAAGCTCTCTGGAAACCGCTTCCATCGCCCATCCAGAGCTTGGAGATCCAGGCTTGCCTGCCACATTCAGCCTCAAAACGAGCCCTTCTCACTTATTCCAGGGCCCCCTTCAAAAATAGCAAACGTCCCAAGATTGCTGCCACGCCCAAGCAGCCACGAGGGGAAACCATGGCTTCTTTTAAAGCTCTCTGGGAACCGCTTCCATCGTCCGTCAGAGCTTGGCTCTCTGTGCTTTCCTGGCGCCCTCACTTATTCCACGTTTGGCCTCAGAAATAGCAAACGTCCCAAGATGGCTGCCACGCCCAAGCAGCCATGGGGGAATACCATGGCTTGTTTTAAAGCTCTCTGGGAACCGCTTCCATCGTCCATCAGAGCTTGGCTCTCCGTGCCTTCCTGGCGCCTTCAGCCTCAAAACCAGCCTTTTCTCACTCATTCAACATTTGGCCTTCAAAATACCAAACGTCCCAAGATTTCTTCCATGCCCAAGCAGCATGGAGGAATACCATGGCTTCTTTTAAAGCTCTCTGGGACCGCTTTCATCGTCCGTCAGAGCTTGGCTCTCCGTGCCTTCCTGGCGCCTTCAGCCTCAAAACCAGCCTTTCTCATTTGCACCAGGTCAGGCCTCCAAAATTACCATATGTCTGGAGATGCCTGCAACGCCCAAGCAGCCACGAGGTGAAACCATGGCTTCTTTTAAAGCTCTCTGGGAACCGCTTCCATCGTCCATCAGACCTTGGCTCTCCGTGCTTTCCTGGTGCCTTCAGCCACAAAACGAGCCCTTCTCACTTATTCCACGTTTCGCCTCAGAAATAGCAAACGTCCCAAGATGGCTGCCACGCCCAAGCAGCCACGAGGGGAAACCATGGCTTCTTTTAAAGCTCTCTGGGAACCGCTTCCATCGTCCATCAGAGCTTGGCTCTCCATGCCTTCCTGGCGCCTTCAGCCTCAAAAACCAGCCTTTCTCACTTATTCCATGTTTGGCTTTAAAAAATACCAAACGTCCCAAGATTGCTGCCACGCCCAAGCAGCCACCAGGGGAAACCATGGCTTGTTTTGAAGCTCCCTTGGAACCGCTTCCATTGCCCACCAGAGCTTGGAGATCCAGGCTTGTCTGGCACCTTCAGCCTCAAAACGAGCCCTTCTCACTTATTCCAGGGCCCCCTTCAAAAATAGCAAACGTCCCAAGATTGCTGCCACGCCCAAGCAGCCACGAGGGGAAACCATGGCTTGTTTTAAAGCTCTCTGGGAACCGCTTCCATCGTCCATCAGAGTTTGGCCCTCCGTGCTTTCCTGGCGCCTTCAGCTTCAAAACCAGCCTTTCTCATTCGCACCAGGGCAGGCCTCCAAAATGACCATATGTCTGGAGATGGCTACAACGCCCAAGCAGCCACGAGGGAAAACCATGGATTGTTTTAAAGCTCTCTGGGAACCGCTTCCATCGCGCACCAGAGCTTGGCTCTCCGTGCTTTCCTGGCACCTTCAGCCTCAAAACCAACCTTTCTCACTTATGCCACGTTTGGCCTCAGAAATACCAAACGTCCCAAGATTGCTTCTACGCCCAAGCAGCCACGAGGGAACACCATGGTTTCTTTTAAAGCTCTCTGGGAACCGCTTCCATCGTCCATCAGACCTTGGCTCTCCGTGCTTTCCTGGTGCCTTCAGCCACAAAACGAGCCCTTCTCACTTATTCCACGTTTCGCCTCAGAAATAGCAAACGTCCCAAGATGGCTGCCACGCCCAAGCAGCCACGAGGGGAAACCATGGCTTCTTTTAAAGCTCTCTGGGAACCGCTTCCATCGTCCATCAGAGCTTGGCTCTCCGTGCCTTCCTGGGGCCTTCAGCCTCAAAACCAGACTTTCTCACTTATTCCACGTTTGTCCTCAGAAATAGCAAACGTCCCAAGATGGCTGCCACGCCCAAGCAGCCACGAGGGGAAACCATGGCTTGTTTTAAAGCTCTCTGGGAACCGCTTCCATTGTCCATCAGAGTTTGGCCCTCCGTGCTTTCCTGGCACCTTCAGCTTCAAAACCAGCCTTTCTCATTCGCACCAGGGCAGGCCTCCAAAATGACCATATGTCTGGAGATGGCTACAACGCCCAAGCAGCCACGAGGGAAAACCATGGATTGTTTTAAAACTCTCTGGGAACCACTTCCATCGCCCATCAGAGCTTGGCTCTCCGTGCCTTCCTGGCGCCTTCAGCCTCAAAACCAGCCTTTCTCACTTATTCCACGTTTGGCCTCAGAAATAGCAAACGTCCAAGATTGCTTCCACGCCCAAGCAGCCATGGAGGAATACCATGGCTTCTTTTAAAGCTCTCTGGGAACCGCTTCCATCGTCCGTCAGACCTTGGCTCTCCGTGCTTTCCTGGCGCCTTCAGCCTCAAAACCAGCCTTTCTCACTTATTCCACGTTTGGCCTCAGAAATAGCAAACGTCCCAAGATGCCTGCCACGCCCAAGCAGCCACGAGGAAATACCATGGCTTGTTTTAAAGCTCTCTGGGAACCGCTTCCATCGCCCACCAGAGCTTGGCTCTCCGTTCTTTCCTGGCACCTTCAGCCTCAAAACCAACCTTTCTCACTTATGCCACGTTTTTCCTCAGAAATACCAAACGTCCCAAGATTGCTTCCACGCCCAAGCAGCCATGGGGGAATACCATGGCTTCTTTTAAAGCTCTCTGGGAACCGCTTCCATCGTCCATCAGAGCTTGACTCTCCGTGCCTTCCTGGCGCCTTCAGCCTCAAAACCAACCTTTCTCATTCGCACCAGGGCAGGCCTTCAAAATGACCATATGTCTGGAGATGGCTGCCACGCCCAAGCAGGCACCAGGGAAAACTGGGGCTTCTTTTAAAGCTCTCTGGAAACCGCTTCCATCGTCCATCAGAGCTTGGCTCTCCGTGCTTTCCTGGCGCCTTCAGGCTCAAAAGCAACCTTTCTCACTTATTCAACGTTTGGCCTTAAAAATACCAAACGTCCCAACATTGCTTCCACGCCCAAGCAGCCACGAGGAAATACCATGGCTTGTTTTAAAGCTCTCTGGGAACCGCTTCCATCGCCCACCAGAGCTTGGAGATCCAGGCTTGCCTGCCACATTCAGCCTCAAAACGAGCCCTTCTCACTTATTCCAGGGCCCCCTTCAAAAATAGCAAACGTCCCAAGTTTGCTGCCACGCCCAAGCAGCCACGAGGGGAAACCATGGCTTCTTTTAAAGCTCTCTGGGAACCGCTTCCATCGTCCGTCAGAGCTTGGCTCTCCGTGCTTTCCTGGCGCCTTCAGCCTCAAAACCAGCCTTTCTCACTTATTCCACGTTTGGCCTCAGAAATAGCAAACGTCCCAAGATGGCTGCCACGCCCAAGCAGCCATGGGGGAATACCATGGCTTCTTTTAAAGCTCTCTGGGAACCGCTTCCATCGTCCATCAGAGCTTGGCTCTCCGTGCCTTCCTGGCGCCTTCAGCCTCAAAACCAGCCTTTCTCACTTATTCCACGTTTGGCCTCAGAAATAGCAAACGTCCCAAGATGGCTGCCACGCCCAAGCAGCCACGAGGGGAAACCATGGCTTCTTTAAAGCTCTCTGGGAACCGCTTCCATCGTCCATTAGAGCTTGGCTCTCCGTGCTTTCCTGGCGCCTTCAGGCTCAAAAGCAACCTTTCTCACTTATTCGACGTTTGGCCTTAAAAATACCAAACGTCCCAAGATTGCTTCCACGCCCAAGCAGCCACGAGGAAATACCATGGCTTGTTTTAAAGCTCTCTGGGAACCACTTCCATCGCCCACCAGAGCTTGGAGATCCAGGCTTGCCTGCCACATTCAGCCTCAAAACGAGCCCTTCTCACTTATTCCAGGGCCCCCTTCAAAAATAGCAAACGTCCCAAGATTGCTGCCACGCCCAAGCAGCCACGAGGGGAAACCATGGCTTCTTTTAAAGCTCTCTGGGAACCGCTTCCATCGTCCATCAGAGCTTGGCTCTCCGTGCCTTCCTGGCGCCTTCAGCCTCAAAACCAGCCTTTCTCACTTATTCAACGTTTGTCCTTAAAAATAGCAAACGTCCCAAGATTGCTGCCACGCCCAAGCAGCCATGGGGGAATACCATGGCTTGTTTTAAAGCTCTCTGGGAACCGCTTCCATCGCGCACCAGAGCTTGGCTCTCCGTGCCTTCCTGGCGCCTTCAGCCTCAAAACCAACCTTTCTCATTCGCACCAGGGCAGGCCTTCAAAATGACCATATGTCTGGAGATGGCTGCCACGCCCAAGCAGGCACCAGGGAAAACTGGGGCTTCTTTTAAAGCTCTCTGGAAACCGCTTCCATCGTCCATCAGAGCTTGGCTCTCCGTGCCTTCCTGGCGCCTTCAGCCTCAAAACCAGCCTTTCTCACTTATTCAACGTTTGTCCTTAAAAATAGCAAACGTCCCAAGATTGCTTCCACGCCCAAGCAGCCACGAGGGGAAACCATGGCTTCTTTTAAAGCTCTCTGGGAACCGCTTCCATCGCGCACCAGAGCTTGGCTCTCCGTGCTTTCCTGGCACCTTCAGCCTCAAAACCAACCTTTCTCACTTATGCCACGTTTGGCCTCAGAAATACCAAACGTCCCAAGATTGCTTCTACGCCCAAGCAGCCACGAGGGAACACCATGGTTTCTTTTAAAGCTCTCTGGGAACCGCTTCCATCGTCCATCAGACCTTGGCTCTCCGTGCTTTCCTGGTGCCTTCAGCCACAAAACGAGCCCTTCTCACTTATTCCACGTTTCGCCTCAGAAATAGCAAACGTCCCAAGATGGCTGCCACGCCCAAGCAGCCACGAGGGGAAACCATGGCTTCTTTTAAAGCTCTCTGGGAACCGCTTCCATCGTCCATCAGAGCTTGGCTCTCCGTGCCTTCCTGGCGCCTTCAGCCTCAAAACCAGACTTTCTCACTTATTCCACGTTTGTCCTCAGAAATAGCAAACGTCCCAAGATGGCTGCCACGCCCAAGCAGCCACGAGGGGAAACCATGGCTTGTTTTAAAGCTCTCTGGGAACCGCTTCCATTGTCCATCAGAGTTTGGCCCTCCGTGCTTTCCTGGCACCTTCAGCTTCAAAACCAGCCTTTCTCATTCGCACCAGGGCAGGCCTCCAAAATGACCATATGTCTGGAGATGGCTACAACGCCCAAGAAGCCACGAGGGAAAACCATGGATTGTTTTAAAACTCTCTGGGAACCACTTCCATCGCCCATCAGAGCTTGGCTCTCCGTGCTTTCCTGGCGCCTTCAGCCTCAAAACCAGCCTTTCTCACTTATTCCACGTTTGGCCTCAGAAATAGCAAACGTCCCAAGATTGCTTCCACGCCCAAGCAGCCATGGAGGAATACCATGGCTTCTTTTAAAGCTCTCTGGGAACCGCTTCCATCGTCCGTCAGAGCTTGGCTCTCCGTGCTTTCCTGGCGCCTTCAGCCTCAAAACTAACCTTTCTCACTTATTCCACCTTTGTCCTCAGAAATAGCAAACGTCCCAAGATGGCTGCCACGCCCAAGCAGCCATGGGGGAATACAATGGCTTGTTTTAAAGCTCTCTGGGAACCGCTTCCATCGTCCATCAGAGCTTGGCTCTCCGTGCTTTCCTGGCGCCTTCAGCTTCAAAACCAGAGTTTCTCACTTATTCCACGTTTGTCCTCAGAAATACCAAACGTCCCAAGATTGCTTCCACGCCCAAGCAGCCACGAGGGAACACCATGGCTTCTTTTAAAGCTCTCTGGGAACCGCTTCCATCGTCCATCAGACCTTGGCTCTCCGTGCTTTCCTGGCGCCTTCAGCCTCAAAACCACCCTTTCTCACTTATTCAACGTTTGGCCTTAAAAATACCAAACGTCCCAAGATTGCTTCCACGCCCAAGCAGCCATGGGGGAATACCATGGCTTGTTTTAAAGCTCTCTGGAAACCGCTTCCATCGCCCACCAGAGCTTGGAGATCCAGGCTTGCCTGCCACATTCAGCCTCAAAACGAGCCCTTCTCACTTATTCCAGGGCCCCCTTCAAAAAGAGCAAACGTCCCAAGATTGCTGCCACGCCCAAGCAGCCACGAGGGGAAACCATGGCTTCTTTTAAAGCTCTCTGGGAACCGCTTCCATCGTGCGTCAGAGCTTGGCTCTCTGTGCTTTCCTGGCGCCTTCAGCCTCAAACCAGCCTTTCTCACTTATTCCACGTTTGGCCTCAGAAATAGCAAACGTCCCAAGATGGCTGCCACGCCCAAGCAGCCATGGGGGAATACCATGGCTTGTTTTAAAGCTCTCTGGGAACCGCTTCCATCGTCCATCAGAGCTTGGCTCTCCGTGCCTTCCTGGCGCCTTCAGCCTCAAAACCAGCCTTTCTCACTCATTCAACGTTTGGCCTTCAAAATACCAAACGTCCCAAGATTTCTTCCATGCCCAAGCAGCCATGGAGGAATACCATGGCTTCTTTTAAAGCTCTCTGGGAACCGCTTCCATCGTCCATCAGACCTTGGCTCTCCGTGCTTTCCTGGTGCCTTCAGCCACAAAACGAGCCCTTCTCACTTATTCCACGTTTCGCCTCAGAAATAGCAAACGTCCCAAGATGGCTGCCACGCCCAAGCAGCCACGAGGGGAAACCATGGCTTCTTTTAAAGCTCTCTGGGAACCGCTTCCATCGTCCATCAGAGCTTGGCTCTCCATGCCTTCCTGGCGCCTTCAGCCTCAAAACCAGACTTTCTCACTTATTCCACGTTTGTCCTCAGAAATAGCAAACGTCCCAAGATGGCTGCCACGCCCAAGCAGCCACGAGGGGAAACCATGGCTTGTTTTAAAGCTCTCTGGGAACCGCTTCCATTGTCCATCAGAGTTTGGCCCTCCGTGCTTTCCTGGCACCTTCAGCTTCAAAACCAGCCTTTCTCATTCGCACCAGGGCAGGCCTCCAAAATGACCATATGTCTGGAGATGGCTACAACGCCCAAGCAGCCACGAGGGAAAACCATGGATTGTTTTAAAACTCTCTGGGAACCACTTCCATCGCCCATCAGAGCTTGGCTCTCCGTGCCTTCCTGGCGCCTTCAGCCTCAAAACCAGCCTTTCTCACTTATTCCACGTTTGGCCTCAGAAATAGCAAACGTCCAAGATTGCTTCCACGCCCAAGCAGCCATGGAGGAATACCATGGCTTCTTTTAAAGCTCTCTGGGAACCGCTTCCATCGTCCGTCAGAGCTTGGCTCTCCGTGCTTTCCTGGCGCCTTCAGCCTCAAAACCAGCCTTTCTCACTTATTCCACGTTTGGCCTCAGAAATAGCAAACGTCCCAAGATGCCTGCCACGCCCAAGCAGCCACGAGGAAATACCATGGCTTGTTTTAAAGCTCTCTGGGAACCGCTTCCATCGCCCACCAGAGCTTGGCTCTCCGTTCTTTCCTGGCACCTTCAGCCTCAAAACCAACCTTTCTCACTTATGCCACGTTTTTCCTCAGAAATACCAAACGTCCCAAGATTGCTTCCACGCCCAAGCAGCCATGGGGGAATACCATGGCTTCTTTTAAAGCTCTCTGGGAACCGCTTCCATCGTCCATCAGAGCTTGGCTCTCCGTGCCTTCCTGGCGCCTTCAGCCTCAAAACCAGCCTTTCTCACTCATTCAACGTTTGGCCTTCAAAATACCAAACGTCCCAAGATTTCTTCCATGCCCAAGCAGCCATGGAGGAATACCATGGCTTCTTTTAAAGCTCTCTGGGAACCGCTTTCATCGTCCGTCAGAGCTTGGCTCTCCGTGCCTTCCTGGCGCCTTCAGCCTCAAAACCAGCCTTTCTCATTTGCACCAGGTCAGGCCTCCAAAATTACCATATGTCTGGAGATGCCTGCAACGCCCAAGCAGCCACGAGGGGAAACCATGGCTTCTTTTAAAGCTCTCTGGGAACCGCTTCCATCGTCCATCAGAGCCTCCGTGCTTTCCTGGTGCCTTCAGCCACAAAACGAGCCCTTTCTCACTTATTCCACGTTTCGCCTCAGAAATAGCAAACGTCCCAAGATGGCTGCCACGCCCAAGCAGCCACGAGGGGAAACCATGGCTTCTTTTAAAGCTCTCTGGGAACCGCTTCCATCGTCCATCAGAGCTTGGCTCTCCGTGCCTTCCTGGCGCCTTCAGCCTCAAAACCAGCCTTTCTCACTTATTCCATGTTTGGCCTTAAAAATACCAAACGTCCCAAGATTGCTGCCACGCCCAAGCAGCCACGAGGGGAAACCATGGCTTCTTTTAAAGCTCTCTGGGAACCGCTTCCATCGTCCATCAGAGCTTGGCTCTCCGTGCTTTCCTGGCGCCTTCAGCCTCAAAAACCACCCTTTCTCACTTATTCAACGTTTGGCCTTAAAAATACCAAACGTCCCAAGATTGCTTCCACGCCCAAGCAGCCATGGGGGAATACCATGGCTTGTTTTAAAGCTCTCTGGAAACCGCTTCCATCGCCCACCAGAGCTTGGAGATCCAGGCTTGCCTGCCACATTCAGCCTCAAAACGAGCCCTTCTCACTTATTCCAGGGCCCCCTTCAAAAATAGCAAACGTCCCAAGATTGCTGCCACGCCCAAGCAGCCACGAGGGGAAACCATGGCTTCTTTTAAAGCTCTCTGGGAACCGCTTCCATCGTCCATCAGAGCTTGGCTCTCTGTGCTTTCCTGGCGCCTTCAGCCTCAAAACCAGCCTTTCTCACTTATTCCACGTTTGGCCTCAGAAATAGCAAACGTCCCAAGATGGCTGCCACGCCCAAGCAGCCATGGGGGAATACCATGGCTTGTTTTAAAGCTCTCTGGGAACCGCTTCCATCGTCCATCAGAGCTTGGCTCTCCGTGCCTTCCTGGCGCCTTCAGCCTCAAAACCAGCCTTTCTCACTCATTCAACATTTGGCCTTCAAAATACCAAACGTCCCAAGATTGCTTCTACGCCCAAGCAGCCACGAGGGAACACCATGGTTTCTTTTAAAGCTCTCTGGGAACCGCTTCCATCGTCCATCAGACCTTGGCTCTCCGTGCTTTCCTGGTGCCTTCAGCCACAAAACGAGCCCTTCTCACTTATTCCACGTTTCGCCTCAGAAATAGCAAACGTCCCAAGATGGCTGCCACGCCCAAGCAGCCACGAGGGGAAACCATGGCTTCTTTTAAAGCTCTCTGGGAACCGCTTCCATCGTCCATCAGAGCTTGGCTCTCCATGCCTTCCTGGCGCCTTCAGCCTCAAAACCAGCCTTTCTCACTTATTCCATGTTTGGCTTTAAAAATACCAAACGTCCCAAGATTGCTGCCACGCCCAAGCAGCCACGAGGGGAAACCATGGCTTGTTTTAAAGCTCCCTTGGAACCGCTTCCATTGCCCACCAGAGCTTGGAGATCCAGGCTTGCCTGCCACATTCAGCCTCAAAACGAGCCCTTCTCACTTATTCCAGGGCCCCCTTCAAAAATAGCAAACGTCCCAAGATTGCTGCCACGCCCAAGCAGCCACGAGGGGAAACCATGGCTTGTTTTAAAGCTCTCTGGGAACCGCTTCCATCGTCCATCAGAGTTTGGCCCTCCGTGCTTTCCTGGCGCCTTCAGCTTCAAAACCAGCCTTTCTCATTCGCACCAGGGCAGGCCTCCAAAATGACCATATGTCTGGAGATGGCTACAACGCCCAAGAAGCCACGAGGGAAAACCATGGCTTCTTTTAAAGCTCTCTGGGAACCGCTTCCATCGTCCATCAGAGCTTGGCTCTCCGTGCTTTCCTGGCGCCTTCAGCCTCAAAACTAACCTTTCTCACTTATTCCACGTTTGTCCTCAGAAATAGCAAACGTCCCAAGATGGCTGCCACGCCCAAGCAGCCATGGGGGAATACCATGGCTTGTTTTAAAGCTCTCTGGGAACCGCTTCCATCGTCCATCAGAGCTTGGCTCTCCGTGCTTTCCTGGCGCCTTCAGCTTCAAAACCAGACTTTCTCACTAATTCCACGTTTGGCCTCAGAAATACCAAACGTCCCAAGATGGCTGCCACGCCCAAGCAGCCATGGGGGAATACCATGGCTTGTTTTAAAGCTCTCTGGGAACCGCTTCCATCGTCCATCAGAGCTTGGCTCTCCGTGCCTTCCTGGCGCCTTCAGCCTCAAAACCAGCCTTTCTCACTCATTCACGTTTGGCCTTCAAAATACCAAACGTCCCAAGATTTCTTCCATGCCCAAGCAGCCATGGAGGAATACCATGGCTTCTTTTAAAGCTCTCTGGGAACCGCTTTCATCGTCCGTCAGAGCTTGGCTCTCCGTGCCTTCCTGGCGCCTTCAGCCTCAAAACCAGCCTTTCTCACTCATTCAATGTTTGTCCTTAAAAATAGCAAACGTCCCAAGATTACTTCCACGCCCAAGCAGCCACGAGGGGAAACCATGGCTTCTTTTAAAGCTCTCTGGGAACCGCTTCCATCGTCCATCAGACCTTGGCTCTCCGTGCTTTCCTGGTGCCTTCAGCCACAAAACGAGCCCTTCTCACTTATTCCACGTTTCGCCTCAGAAATAGCAAAAGTCCCAAGATGGCTGCCACGCCCAAGCAGCCACGAGGGGAAACCATGGCTTCTTTTAAAGCTCTCTGGGAACCGCTTCCATCGTCCATCAGACCTTGGTTCTCCGTGCTTTCCTGCCACATTTAGCCTTAAAAACACCTTTTGTCTTTTTTTCCACGTTTGACCTCAAAAACAGCAAAGTTCCCAAGATAGCTGCCACGCTCAAGCAGCCATGAGGGGAAACCATGGTTTCTTCTAAAGCTCTCTGGGAATTGCTTGCATAGCCCCACAGACCTTGTTGCTCAGAAGAAGCCATGCTATTCCTCCATGACTGCTTGGGCGTGGCAGCCATCTTGGGATGTTTGATGTTTTTGAGGCCAAACATGGAATAAGTGAGAAAGGTTGGTTTTGAGGCTGAAGGCGCCAGGAAAGCACGGAGAGCCAAGCTCTGATGGGCGATGGAAGCGGTTTCCAGAGAGCTTTAAAACAATCCATTTTTTCCCCTCGTGGCTGCTTGGGCGTTGCAGCCATCTCCAGACATATGGTCATTTTGGAGGTCTGCCCTGGTGCGAATGAGAAAGGCTGGTTTTGAGGCTGAAGGCGCCAGGAAGGCACGGAGACCAAGCTCTGATGGATGATGGAAGCGGTTCCCAGAGAGCTTTAAAAGAAGCCATGGTTTCCCCTCGTGGCTGCTAGGGCGCGGAAGCAATCTTGGGACGTTTGCTATTTTTAAGGACAAACGTTGAATAAGTGAGAAAGGCTGGTTTTGAGGCTGAAGGCGCCAGGAAAGCAAGGAGCGCCAAGATCTTATGGACGATGGAAGCGGTTCCCAGAGAGCCTTAAAACAAGCCCCAGTTTTCCCTGGTAGCTGCTTGGGCGTGGCAGGCATCTCCAGACATATGGTCATTTTGGAGGCCTGCCCTGGTGCGAATGAGAAAGGCTGGTTTTGAGGCTGAAGGCGCCAGGAAGGCACGGAGAGTCAAGCTCTGATGGACGATGGAAGCGGTTCCCAGAGAGCTTTAAAAGAAGCCATGGTTTCCCCTCGTGGCTGCTTGGGCGTGGCAGCCATCTTGAGACGTCTGCTATTTTTGAAGGAGGCCGTGGAATAAGTGAGAAGGGCTCGTTTTGAGGCTGAATGTGGCAGGCAAGCCTGGATCTCCAAGCTCTGGTGGGCGATGGAAGCGGTTCCCAGAGAGCTTTAAAACAAGCCATGGTATTCCCCCATGGCTGCTTGGGCGTGGCAGCCATCTTGGGACGTTTGCTATTTCTGAGGCCAAACGTGGAATAAGTGAGAAAGGCTGGTTTTGAGGCTGAAGGCACCAGGAAAGCACGGAGAGCCAAGGTCTGATGGACGATGGAAGCGGTTCCCAGAGAGCTATAAAAGAAGCCATGGCTTCCCCTCCTGGCTGCTTGGGCGTTGCAGCCATCTCCAGACATATGGTCATTTTGGAGGCTTGCCCTGGTGCGAATGAGAAAGGCTGGTTTTGAAGCTGAAGGTGCCAGGAAAGCACGGAGGGCCAAACTCTGATGGACAATGGAAGCGGTTCCCAGAGAGCTTTAAAACAAGCCATGGTATTCCCCCATGGCTGCTTGGGCGTGGCAACCATCTTGGGACGTTTGCTATTTCTGAGGACAAACGTGGAATAAGTGAGAAAGGCTGGTTTTGAGGCTGAAGGCGTCAGGAAAGCACGGAGAGCAAGCTCTGACGGACGATGGAAGCGGTTCCCAGAGAGCTTTAAAAGAAGCCATGGTATTCCTCCATGGCTGCTTGGGCGTGGAAGCAATCTTGGACGTTTGCTATTTCTGAGGCCAAACGTGGAATAAGTGAGAAAGGCTGGTTTTGAGGCTGAAGGCGCCAGGAAGGCACGGAGAGCCAA